>PISX010000464.1:0-65808 GCA_004024625.1 Mellivora capensis | reverse complement strand
AAGTTTTTATTTATTTATTTGACAGAGACAGCAAGAGACGGAACACAAGCAGGGGGAGTGGGAGAGGGAGAAGCAGGCTTCCCGCTGAGCAGAGAGCCCGATAAGAGGCTCCACCGTAGGAACCTGGGATCATGACCTGAGTGAAGGCAGACACTTAACAACTGAGCCACCCGGGCACCGGACAGTTTTCCAAAATTGAATCAGCATATACCGATGTACAGATTGCATTTAAATAGTAAGAAAGCCTTAGTTATTGGAGTGATGGTTCCTAAAAGTGAACTTTCTGGTGTTAGTGAGTAAATAGGGGAAATGCCAGACCCAAAAATCCTAGAAATGCTGGTTGTGTCCAACTGGTGGCAGTATGGATCAACTGGATGTCATTAATCGCACACAGAATGGATGGTGCCTCTCTGGGCCACCAGAACCCGGGGAATCCAGGCCTGGGCTAGGGCTCACAGACCACTCAGAATGATGTCTTTCAGTGTTCTGCTCATGTTAACCATACTCACAGGATATTGATGTACCCCTTCTCCCAAAAGGCAGTGTAGTCCCAGCACTGGGGCCCTGATCTGGAGTCAGGAAAGTTCTGAATGTGTCAATATGCTAAGATGGTAAGGTCTTAATCATTCAGCTGTTTAGGAGCCATGGACCCTGAACCAGAGCGTCTTAAAACAGTCTCCTACTCCAGGACTAAGGTCCCTCTCTAGCAGCACGATTGCTACTAGAGCCCCTCTCTCCAGGTACTCTCCTCCTCAGACAGTAACACAGTTTTCTCTCTGAACCCCAGGATTTCTCTGCTGTACATTTTTAAAAATATTTTATTTATTTATTTGACAGACAGAGATCACAAGTAGGCAGAGAGTAGGCAGAGAGAGAGGAGGCAGCAGGCTCCCCACCGAGCAGAGAGCCTGATGCGGGACTCGATCCCAGGACCCTGGGATCATGACCTGAGCCGAAGGCAGAGGCTTTAACCCACTGACCCACCCAGGCGCCCCTCTGCTGTATGTTTCTTGAGGGGGGTTCATGTTCCTGAATTAGGGGTAGCCTCTCTGTCCTACTCTGCTTAGCCCAGGAGACATCCCCTGCCGGTTTCATTCATCAGATCTTAAAGTCCAGAGGCCTTGCTATTGTACTTGCCTTCGAGTTTGGTTTAGGACAGACTGAGTATCTGTGCCCTTTGGGATATGTGAGTCCAGCAGGAAAATAGGCACACAAGTCATGAGCGTAGGAGAATTTACTGGACCAGGATTCAGATTTGGTAAAAAAAAGAAATGTTTGAACTCACTCAAGGTACATAAAGCAGAAGTCAAAGAAGTTAACCTTGGGGAACACATCAAAATTTTTAGGACAGAGGGAACAGAGGAGCAGGATCTAGAAAGAAACACATACCTTTTGGGGGCACCTGAGTAGCTCAGTCAGTTAAGCCTCTGCCTTTGGCTCAGGTCATGATCCCAGGGTCCTGGGATCGAGCGCCACGTCGGGCTCCCTGCTCCCTCTGTCTGCCACTCCCCCTGCTTGTGCTCTCTCTCATTTGCTGTTTCTCGAATGAATAAATAAAATCTTAAAACAAGAAAAAGAAACACGTACTTTTGAAAATAGCATATTCCTCAATCCTGCCAGCCTGTAATAGTATTCAACAGATTTGAGTATTTATTTCAGAAGGCTTTGTGCTGTTAGTATTACAACCTAGAAGAGCTTCCCATGAATTAGGTACCAGAAGGACTTTGCACCAGATTCTGAGATCTCTGATTGTCTACTCTGACCACATCCATCTCAGAGAGTGCTTTGAGGGAATCTCTTGGGTTCTGCTTCTGTAAGACTGGGGACCAACATTTATCTGGACATCCCCCAGCCAGTGTGAGATGTGTGACTGCAGAAATGAGAGCTCAGGGTAGTGGAGGAGATTGTAATTTTGGGATGGTACCCAACTTCGTGTGGAGAATGAAGATTAAACTATCTGAGGACAGTGGCCTTGGCTGCCTGATCTCGACTTTTCTATTGCAATGCTTGGCTCCGTCAGGTGAATGCTGGTGTTGAATGGATGTGTGGGTGAATAGGGAAATGAATGGGTGGGTGGATGAGGGGATGAATGGAGAGTAGGGTGAGGTTTCAGTCACCTGTTTCCCAATATCATTAGGTTTGCTGCACTCCCCCTCTCCCGGGGCCCACACCACCAGGACCCCTCTAAGGAAACACAGAGGTCTTTTACTTAATCTCTCCAATTTCAGGGGTAGTAATACAGATTTCTCTTTCAAACCTGAGGCTTATGTTTGCTTAACAAAAATGTTGTACATGTGGACTCAAACCTTACCAGAAAATAAGATTGAGGGATTAATATATGTGAATATATAAACTTCTATTGTATCTAAGTGGCCTCTACAAAAACACCATACTTAGAGTACCATTAAAAAAAGAGAAAAAACTACTGTCTGAATGGCATTTAAAACATTTTAGGCGGTGCCTGGGTGGCTCAGTCGTTAAGCATCTGCCTTTGGCTCAGGTCATGATCATTGGGCTCTCTGCTCAGCAGGAAGCCTGCATCTCCCTCTCCCACTCCCCCTGCTTGTGTTCTCTCTCTTGCTGTTTCTCTCTCTCTCTCTGTCAAATAAATAAATAAAATCTTTTAAAAAATACATTTAGATTAGTAATAATGTGCCCTATATAATTAATTGACAAAAAATATTTTCGGGATCTTCCTTCTCTAAAATTTAAAAAACAAATAAATAAATAAAAAGTGAGGGTGGGAGGATTCCTGTATGTCCACTTGCCTCACTGCAAATACCATGCATATTTGTTATTTCCATGCAAATATTCAAAGACTTTCTGACATTACCATCTAGGGTCCCTAAGTCATGACTGGAGTGACTCACTCTTTGTCCTCCTTCCATTATAATGGCTCCTGAATGTGCAAAAAGGACCCAGAAGTCCAACCACAGAGACCAGCATTTTCAGCTAGAGGGATGCAAAGCTAGGGAGGAACTTCCTGTACCTGCCCCAGCTACTTCACAGGCTTTCTGGGAGAATCCCTGAAAAAATAGGTGAGAGGATCTTTGTGACTTTCCAGGCTCTGTGTAGCTTCAACCAATTCATACTGTATTAGAAAAGGATCATCCTTCCAGGGAGACTCTCATAGGTCAGAGCATGCCACGATTCAACTTGAGAAACCTGATCCCACCCCAGGACCTTTGGATTTGGCATTCCCTCTGCCTAGACTGATCTTCCTTCAGATATTCCCACTTCTTCCATTCTATGTGCATATGTTTCCTCTGCACAGAGAAGTTTCCTCACCAACCCTATCTAAAATACCATCCATGGAGGCTCAGGCCGTGGTGCGAATGGCTCTTGATCTCAAAGTTGTGAGTTTGAACCTCACACTGGGTGTAGAGATTACTCAAAAAAAAAAAAATCTTTTAAAATACCATCCACCTCCTGTTCTATTACCTTGCCCTGATCTCTTTTTCTCCATGGCAATGATTTATTTATTTGTTTGTTTTCTCTCTCCTCAACTGGGAGGGAACATCCACAAAGGCAGGAAGTTGTCTGCCATGTGTCTGCACGACGCTGAGAACATTAGTAGGTGTTCAGTCAGAACAGCTAAAATTAACAAATCAGGAAACAACAGATATTGGCGAGGATGCAGAGAAAGGGGACCCCTCCTAGACTGCTGGTGGGAATGCAAGCTGGTGCAGTCACTCTGGAAAACAGTATGGAGGTTCCTCAAAAAATTAAAAATGTAGCTACCCTACGACCCAGCAATCACACTACTGGATATTTACCCAAAGGATACAAACAGTGATCCGAAGGGGCACATGCACCCCAATGTTTATAGCAGCAATGTCCACAATAGCCAAACTATGGAAAGAGCCCAGATGTCCATCAACAGATGAATGGATAAAGAAGGTGTGGTGTATATATACACAATGGAATATTACTAAGCCATCAAAAAATGAAATCTTACCATTTTCAATGGAGGGTATTATGGTAAGCTAAATAAGTCAGAGAAAGACAACTACATGATTTCACTCATATGTGGAATTTAAGAAACAAAACAGGAAAATAGGGGAATGGAGGGAAAAATAAAAGACAAAATCAGAGAGGGAGACAAACTGCAAGAGGTTTTTTTTTTTAAGATTTTCTATTATTTATTTATTTGACAGACAGAGAAGAGATCACAAGCAGGCAGAGAGGCAGGCAGAGAAGGGGAGGGGGAAGCAGGCTACCTGCTGAGCAGAGAGCCTGACACAGGGCTCGATCTCAGGACCCTGAGACCATGACCTGAGCTGAAGGCAGAAGCCCAAACCAGTGAGCCACCCAGGCGTTCCACTGTAAGAGATTCTTAACAATAGGAAACAAACTGAGGGTTGCTGGAGGGGATGTGGGTGGGGGGATGGGCTAACTGGGTGACGGGCATTATGGAGGGCACTTGATGTAATGAGAACTGGGTGTTATATACAACCGATGAATCACTGAACTCTATCTCTGAAACTAATAATACATTATAGTTAACTAATTGAATTTAAATTTTAAAAAAAGAAATCAGAAGAAAAAGAATATTAGCAGGTAATTGCATTAGTTATCGATTGCTGTATACACAAAGGTAGTGGATTAAAACAACACTCAGTTGTTATCTCAGAGTTTGTGTGAATCAAGAATTGGGGCATGGCTTAGCAGAGTCCTCTGCTTCAGGATTTCTCATGAGGCTGCAATTAAGGAGTTGGCTAGGGTTGGAGTCTTACCTGAAGATCTGACCAGGGAAAGAATCTACCTCAAAGCTCATATGGTTGTTGAGAGAATTCAGTTCCTTGGGGTTGTTGGACTTATGGTCTCAGTTCCTTTCTGGTGGTTGGCTAGAGTCCACCTTGAGTTGTCTGCCAGAGGGTCTCTCCATAACTTAGCCCACAATATGGTGCCTTGTTTCATCAAAACCAGCAAGAGAGAGAGTCAGCTAACAAAACAAATTACATTCTATGTAATGTAATCACAGGAGGGTCATCTTATTACATTTGCCATATTGGCTAAAAGAAGCTCGAAGGTCCTGTCCTGCTCACATTCAAAGTGAGGGGGTTACACAAGGGTTTGAATACCAAGAGGTGGAGATCCCTGGAGGCGATTTTAGAGTCTAGCTGCCTCATTCCTTGCTCAATACACTTGATCTTAGCTGAAAGGCTGAGAAGCGATTATTACTTGCTCAGTAAACACTAAATATTTTTAATCCAATGTCCAAAGTTGACACTGGGGAAGGAAAGCTGTTAGATTCAAGATTCTTGCAATTTATTTCTTGCACAATGTAGAACTTCTTTGAAATGTACCTATTCTTTTCCCAACCTCCCTCCAATGTTCTGTGACCAGCCTGATCTGCCTATCTGTGCAAAGTGCCCCAGGTTTTGAGGATTCACCCAAGGGAAGAGACCCACACACAATTCAGACCCTTCAAGAATCTACAGTCTGAAGATAACCATTCACAGAGCTCATTCCTTCTCCAGGAGGATCTCTGGAATAGGTGAGTTGCATCCTTATGTATGACAAGCTGGAAGTGGTATTCTTGAATGGGCACTTTGCATTTACGAGGTCTCGCTGCTAGCCAAGTTAATAATGCATCTAATAAAGAGAAAGAAGGAAATACATTGTTCTGTCAGGTAGATATTATTAATATGATTTCATTTTAAAAGGGCCATTACTTCAGAGTCTTGATGTCTGGGATGCTGTTAAAGAAGATTTTTTTAAAGAGTCACCATGACAACAGAGAGAGCCCCACTTCCCCTGAATTGATTACAGATTTGTCCATGTAGGGGACTGGAATACATCCAGCTTATTGGGAATTCTTTTTTGTCTCCTTTGGCAAAAGCCCTAGCTTATTGTCCAGAGTGAGCAGGAGTCTCAAAGCCATCAATATTCACTGATGAAGTCGTTGCCATTCATTAACAGAGACTTGATCAGCAGACATTTATCGATCGCCAGGCCTGTACAAGGCACTCTGGAAGATTCAGAGACATTGCTGTCTGACCAGCTGACATGTCTGCCGCGTGACAAGTTCCAGCCCCTCGAGGCAGCAGGAGCCATGTGGGGGAACTCTGGGGAGTACAGACCCTGCTCGAGGACCTGGGATCCGCACACAGGGCCCTGGTGAAGAACTGTGGTGTCATGACATGCACCCTGGACAGTTCTGACCTGTGAGGGCTTTCTTGGTCTGTGAGGTACAGCTGGAGGGATGAGAGCCCCGAGACAGTGGATAAAAACTAATGCTGGGCCTAAACTTTATACAAACTCAAACACCAGATCACTGGACCTCTCTAGCCATTACTTTTGTCCCTTACATGAAATAGGATTGCGTTTCTTCCTGCAGAACCCAAAGTGGTCACATCATGCTCTGTTGCTTGTTGGACAATACAGCTCCCCAGACAGGCTTTTGAAACTGCTCAAGCAGTGAAGATTCAGTGTTGTCTTGCTTGAGTGATGCCCAACCCAGCACTGGGCACTGGGCGCAGGGCATATCCTAGCACTCAGTAAATGAATGAACAAGAATTGGAGCCTTCTTGTAACCACTCCATTCTTTGCCCACCTCTCCATGCTGCCATTATGCTGGTCTGTCACTTTTTCAAAGGGACTTGGGTGGGTACACCTTTGGTTCTCCAGGACAACAGAGAGCACCCCAGTTGTCCCAGGCCTGCTTCCCCTCCACCCCCACCTATGGCTCTACTCAACTTTTCTGCTTTGGATCATCTTGCAACCCAGGAAGTGTCCAAAGGAATGGGATAGGGTGTTGAAGCCAGGTCTGATGGATAGGGAGAAGGAAGCAGAAGAGGGACAAGTCAGGATTATTTGGCTTCTTGCTCCCTATAGAATGTGTGAGAATATGTTGGGTGCTCTGTGCAGTAAGGGAGCACCTCTGTACTCAGTTAGCAAAACGAACAAACAAAAAGCAGAATGGGACGAATAAAAAGCAAATAGTAAAATGGTAGCATCAAACCCAACAAAATTATTAATCTTTTTGAATAAAATAGTTTAAACACTTCAAATAAAAGGCAGATTGTTAGACTGAATAAAAAAGTAACATACAGGGGCGCCTGAGTGGCTCAGTCAGTTAAGCGTCTGTCTTCTCAGGGTCCAGGCATGGAGCATCGAGTAGAGCTCCCGGCTCAGCAAGGGAGTCTGCTTCTCCCTCTCCCTCTGCTCTTCCTCCCTGCTTGTTCTCTCTTTCTCTCTCTCTCACACACACACTCTCTCTCAAATAAATAAGATTTAACATCTTTTTAAAAAAGCAACATACAACTTTATGATGCTTACCAAAAAACTACTTTAAATATAAAGACATCAATAGATTAAAAGAAAAGGGATAGAAAAGGATGTAACAAAATACATCCTTTCTTTTCTAACCAAAAGAAAGCTTCAGTGGCTGTGTTAATATACGAAGTATATTTCAGATCAAAGAATATTTGAAGGGGTAGAAAAGGTCTTTTCACAATGATAAAGGGACAACCTATTAGTTATACATAACAGACCAAAACATGTATGCATCTAGTAACAACTTAAAAATACATGAAACAGGTGCCTGGGTGGCTCAGAGGGTTAAAGCCTCTGCCTTCAGCTCAGGTCATGATCCCAGGTCTTGGGATCGAGCCCCACATCGGGCTCTCTGCTCTGCAGGGAGCCTGCTTCCTCCTCTCTCTCTCTCTCTCTCTCTGCCTGCCTCTCTGCCTACTTGTGATCTCTGTCTGTCAAATAAATAAATAAAATCTTTAAAAAAATACATGAAACAAAAATTAATAGAACTGAAAGGAAAAATAAACAAATATGGGATCATTCAATAATTGATGGAACAAATAGAAAATCAGTGAGGATAGGAAAAGTCGAAAAACACTATCAACCAGCTTGATTTAATTCATATCTATATGACACTCTACACAACAACAGCAGAATGTACATTCTGTTTCAGAACTGTTAATGTTAAACTATATTGTGGGCCATAAATAAGTCTCAATAAATTTTAAAACAATCAAATCATACAAAGCCTGTTCTCTGACCACAGAGGAATAAAATTAAAAATCAGTAACAGAAATATACCTGGAAAATCCCCACATATTCATAAGCTAAACAGACTATTAAATAACTCACAGCTCAAAGAGCAATCAGAAAATATTTTGAACTGAATGTAAATGAAAACAATGTATCAGAATTTGTGAGATGCAGTTAAAGCAATGATTAAAAAGGAAATTTATGTAGCACTAAAAGCCTATATTAGAAAATAAGGAAGGTCTGAAATCAACAACCTAAAATTTTACCTCAAGTAATCAGAGGGAAAAGGGGGAAAGTAAATAATAAATATAAGAGCAGAAATGGGTGAAATAGAAAACAAAAAAACCAACAGAGAAAACCAATGAAATCAAAAGCTCATTTTTGAAATGCTCAATAAAATTTATAAACTCTAGCAGAAAGAAGAGACAGATAAAATACACAGACTACCAACAACAGAAATGAGAGAGGAGAAATCACTACAGATTCTACAGATATTAAAAAGATAAGGGAATATTGTGAACAAGTTTATGCTAATATGTTTGACAACTTAGATGAAATTAGATGAAATTGGCAAATTACTTCAAAGACACAAATTTCCAAATCTTACTGGAAAAGAGATATTTTGGGCAGTCACATTCATTTATGAAATAAAATTCACGGTTTAAAAGTTCATATAAAGGAGACTCCAGGTCTAGATGGCTTTCATCGCAATATCTACCAAATATTTAAGGAAGGAATAACACCTGTTCTACCACAAAATTTTCCAGAAACTAAAATAGGAATAGATACTTCCTAACTCATTCGATGAAGCCAGCCCTGACACCAGAAACAGAAAATTACTTTACAAGAAAACTATACATTAATATCACTTGTGAACATAGATGCAAACATTTGAAACAAAATTTTAGCAAATCAAATACAACAGTGTGTTAAAAGGAGAACGTATCATGACCAAGTGGAATTTATCCTAGGAATCCAAGGCTGGCTTAACATTTTTAAAAAGTGTGTATAAGATACCATGTTAACAGAGATAAGAGAAAAAATTGTTTGGTCTTTTCAGTTGATGGATAAAAAGCATCTGACAGTAGGGAATAAAAAAAAGAAAAAAGAAAAAAATGAACAAGATGGGATGGGAGGAAGAAAAACCATAAGAGACTCTTAATCTCACAAAATAAAATGAGGGTTGCTGGGGGTTGGGGAGGTAGGGATAGGGTGGTTGGGTTATGGATATTGGCGAGGGTATGTGCTATGGTGAGTGCTGCGAAATTGTAAGCCTGATGATTCACAGACCTGCACCCCTGAAGCAAATAATATATGTTAATTAAAAATAATTTAGAAAAAAAAGCATCAGACAGAATCCAACGTCATTATTGATGAAAACTCAGCAAATTAGAAATAGAAAGGAGCATCTTCACTCTGATAAAAGGGACCTATGAAAAGCCCACAGCTAACATCATACTCAATGGTGAAAGACTCAAAGAGAGTTTAAAATCATAAACATTTGGGGCACCTGGGTGGCTCAGTGGGTTAAAGCCTCTGCTTTCCGCTCAGGTCATGATCCCAGGGTCCTGGGATCGAGCCCCACATTGGGCTCTCTGCTCTATGGAGAGCCTGCTTCCTCCTCTCTCTCCCTGCCTGCCTCTCTTACCTACTTGTGGTTTCTGTCTGTCAAATAAATAAATAAAATCTTTAAAAAAAATAAAATCATAAACATTCTCCCCACTCTTTCTTTTTTTATGGTGTTTTTTAAAAATTTCTTTTCAGCATAACAGAATTCATTGTTTTTGCACCACACCCAGTGCTCCATGCAATGCGTGCCCTCCATAATACCCACCACCTGGCTCCCCCAACCTCCCACCCCCTGCCCCTTCAAAACCCTCAGGTTGCTTTTCAGAGTACACAGTCTCTCATGGTTCATCCCCCCCCTCAATTTCCCCCAACTCCCCTCTCCTCTCCATCTCCCCATGCCCTCCGTGTTATTTGTTATGCTCCACAAATAAGTGAAATCATATGATAATTGACTCTCTCTGCTTGACATTCTCCCCACTCTTGTTTAGCATTTTACTAGAAGTTTAAACTGGTACAGTAAGAACAAGAGATAAAAGGCATCCAGTTGGGACAGAAGAAGAACTCTAGGGGCGCCTGGGTGGCTGAGTCATTAAGCCTCTGCCTTCAGCTCAGGTCATGATCCCAGGATCCTGTCAGGCTCCCTGCTCAGAAGGGAACCTGCTTCTCCCTGCTTCTCACTCTCCAGCTTCCCCCTGATTGTGTTTCCTCTCCCACTGTCTCTCTCTGTCAAATAAATAAAATCTTAAAAAAAAAAAAAAAAAGAAGAAGAAGAAGAACTCTATCCACACATGATATAATCATCTCCATAGAAAATTTTAAAGGGATCTCCCAAAAGCTGCTAGAATAAAAGAGGTTAGCAAGTTTGCAGGACACAAGAGCAATATACAAAAATCAGTTGTATTTATACCTACTGTCAATGAACAATTGGACATTTTAGAAACAACACCACTAAAACAGCATCAAAAATATGGAACTATTGGGGTAAATTCAACAAAAAGTGTGCAACACCTGTACAATGAAAACAACAAAACATTGCAACAGAAAGTTGCAATAGACCTATATGGTGTACATGTTTCAAAAGACTTACTATTGTTAAGTTCACTAACCTCCTCAAAGTGATCTATAGATTTGATGCAATCCCAATCAAATTCCCAGCAAGTGTTTTGTAGAAATTCACAAGCTGAGTCTAAAATTTATGTGGAAATGGAAAAGACCTAAAACAAAACAATTCTGAAAAAGAAGAACAAAATCAGAGGATTGTGCTATCTGGTATTACAACTTATTACAAAGCTACTATAATCAAGACCATGTGGTACTGCCATGAAGAGAGATACAGAGATTAATGGAACAGAGTAGGTCACAAATAGACAAACATGAATAAAGCAGTTGATTTCTACAAAGGAGCTCAGGCAAATCAATAGGGAAAGGATAATGTTTACACATGATGACAAAACAATTAGAAATCATATGCAAAAACTTGGACCTCCACCGTGACCTCTCACTCTCTCTAAAATTAACTTGAATTGGATCATAGACCTAAATGTAAGAGCTAAAACTTCTGAAGAAGGTAGGAGAAAATCCTAATTGGCATTGGGTTTGACAGATTTCTTTTTTTTTTTTTAATATTTTATTTATTTGTTTGACAGAGGGAGAGAGATCACAAGCAGGCAGAGCTGCAGGCAGAGAGAGGAGGGGAAGCAGGCTCCCCACTGAGCAGAGAGCCCAATGCGGGGCTCCATTCCAGGACCCTGAGACCATGACCTGGGCCAAAGGCAGAGGCTTAACCCACTGAACCACCCAGGCGCCCCGACAAAGATTTCTTAAAGAAAACACAAAAATCAAGAACTGTAGAAGTAAAAAGTCAACAAATTAAGCTTCATCAAAATTAAAAATTTTTGCTCTTCAAAAACATGGTTATGAAAACAAAAATGCAAACAGGCTGGGAGAAATTATTTGTAAAATGTATGTCCGACAAAGACTTGTTTCTAAAATATATAAAAAACACTCATGACTCAATAAGAAGGCAAAAAAATGGTTAAAAGGTTTGAACAGACATTTCACCAAGGAAGATATACAGATGGTAGATAAGCACATGAAAAGATGCTCAACGTCATTAAACAGAGGTGATATACAAATTTAAACTCCAGTAAGATACTCTACACACCCACTAAGATGGCTAAAATTTAAAGTACTGACTGTATGTATCAAGTATGGGTAAGGATACAGAGCAACAGGAATTGTCATACACTGCTGGAGATAATGTAATATGATATAAGCACCCTAGAAAACAATTTGGCAGCTTCCTAAAAGGTTAAACATAGCGGGGCCTGGCTAGCTAAGTCAGCAGAGCATGAAGCTTTTGATCTTGGGGTTGTCAGTTCGAGCCCCACGATGGGTGCAGAGATTACTTAAAAAAAAAAAAAGGTCTACATATGCCGACCATATGACCCAGCCAGGCCACAAGCAATGAGAACGTGAGCTCACTAATGCAAGTACCAATACTTGTACATAAATGTTTATAGCAGGTATCTTTGTAACAGCCCAAACTGGGAACAACCCAAATGTCCATCAACAGGTGACTTGATAAACAAATTGTGGTATATCTATAAAATGGAATAATACTCAACAAAAAAAGAATGAATTTTTAGTACACACATTAGCATGGATGAATGTCAAAATAATTATGTTAAGTGAAAAAAAAGCCATGCATTCTGTGTGATTTCATTTATATAAAATTCCAGAAAACACAAAAGTACTCTCTAGTGACAGCAAGCAGATCTGTGGTTTGGGGTATGGCAGTGATAGGGAGAACCAAAGTGGGCAAATTGGGGGAATAGTTAAACAAGTAGTGATTAGCAAGAGTTGGGAAAGGTAGATGTAAGGGATGAGGGAGAGAGGACATCTCCCAGTTTCTAGTTTCCAGATTAGGGAAAGTGATGTGCTGCTCCATAGGATAGGAAACACCAGTTGGACATCAGATAAAGTGTTCAGTTTCACATGGTGGAGCTCGTGGAGGTTCAGGTGGAATCACTGAGCAGGTAAGTAGATATTGTTGTCTGTTGCTCAACAGAGAGACCTGGGCTGGAGGCAGAGGATCTCACAACCCAAGTCAACTCAGCCAGTGTTAAAAAATATAAGTAACCTGAGCGTACCGAGAGTATGGGTGACACCAGCTGGCTTTGGAATGCAATTTCCAAAAAAAAATTCAAAGTGACTAGAAGATAAATTTGTTCAGCTCCTCTCTGGATAGTACTGAGATGTCTCATTTTCTTTTCATTTGGTGGTTTAAAACATATATACAAAGTAAAGAAATCCCCTTAGTTCAGTGAAAAGGACACTGAAATGTTCAGGATGCCCCAGATCTCCCCTTTTCTCTGATTGATTTTGGACAAACTGACTGTTCTCTGTCCCCTGTTTTCTCTGGCATAGAATTCTGCATTGGCAATGACTTTCTTTTGGTTGGTTGTGTGTGTGTGTATGTGTGTGTGTGTGTTTAATTTGAGCACGAGAGAGAGTGGCAGTGGGCAGGAGAGGATGGTAAGCAGAGGAGGAGGGAGAGGGAGAGAATCTCCATCTATGAACAGAGCTTGCCAGAAGACTCAGTCCCATAACCCCGAGATCACAACCCTAAGACAAAACCAAGCTTCAGTCAATAGACTGAGCCACCCAGGCACCTCTCTTTCTGCATTTTAAAGCTGTTTTCTTTGAGCTTCCATCTTTTCTGTTTTGGGTACTAACTGGAAGTCTGGGGTTACGTTCATAAACATGAATCCCATGAGACTGCAGAAACTCCATGGGAGCTCATTTTTGGGGTTCTCATTTTTTCTTTTCCCCTTTCTGATTGGCTTCTAACTGAGAGGGAGGGACCCTTGATCCATTTATCCATTCATCCAATTTTTATAAAGTATGTGCTAGGTATTGTGGCAGATGAAATAGATTTCCAGAATCTTTGTTGTCCCTTTATGATTTCTAAATGATATTAGTGAGTTCATCTAGTGCTTGTTTCTTTTTTTCTTAGAAACATCTTTCAGTTGAGCTCCGAGTTTAGAGGATGAAAATGAATATTTAGATCTATGATTCAGCAAATTACTTCAGTTCTTTGTGATCCTTTTTGGCTCTAGGTCAGGTTCAAAGCCATCTTTTATTTTTATTTAACGTGGTTATTTTGTGTTCTGTTCTTCCAGATTTGCCTTTCTAATTAAATTTCATCCTGATGGATGGTAAAATGAATTTGCCCTCCCTAGTTGCTCTCAGGAGGGGAAGGGGCTTAAAGAATAAGCCTGAGGCAGTGAGAAGGCATTACAGCTGGTAAAATGAATCACGCATACATAAATAATAGAGAACAGACCACCCTGAAGCTGAGAAGCTCTCATCGCATTTTTTCTAAATATGCAAGTGTTAGGGAGAGTACACATTTTTGCAAGAACCTCTGAAATGACTTTTCGCCTTTTGTAAAACTTTTATGTCCTGAGGCCCTGTGTCTTCAGCAGTGAGATGGACCGATCTCTCTTGAGAGCTTAGTTTGATATTCTGTACCATATGAATCGACAGAAATTTATGATGGAGAATTTTTATTTTCATGTTTATTTTTGTGTACTGTGTATTTTTCCAAGTTCCTACAGTGAATGGGCACTCCTCTAATAATCAGAGAACCAAAACCTACGGTAAATGGAATTTAAAGATAATATTTGTAACCTAGGTATGTGGTGGGCACAAAAGAAATATTTTGTGTGGATATATAATTCTGTTGTAAGGCAGGATTGCAGGCAGCAGACCTTTGGAACTTAGAGCCTGACGCAAATAAACTGCCCCACCCCCTCTCCTCTAGAAGCTTCCCCAGTATTGTTAGGTTTCCTCAGTTTCTGTCCTAGATTGCTTGTCTTCTTCCCCTGTAGTGAAGTTCCCTTAAGGGTGCAGCAGTAGCGTATTGTTCCTCTGAGTCTACAGGGCACAACAAAGAAGGCTGGACAAATATTTGTTCAATTTTTGCTTAATGAATTGAAACTGAATTGAAGATGGGCACCTGCTCCTAGCTGCTCTTGGTCTAGGCAGGGATTGCTTGTGTGAAAAGGCAGCAAATGTCAGCAGAATATTCATTCAGCAAATGGCAGCTGCCTAGCAGAATATTCATAACTTGGGCAAGCCTGGGACCGTTTTTTGTAAGACGGATGGGTTCTGCTTTCACTGAATTTTGATAGTTTCCCTGAGGGGCCAAGATGTGTGTGGAGAGGACAAAGGAACAGGTTGGGAAAAGAAGGGGAGACCAAGGCTGGGAGCCGATGGCATGGCACATTTTCATTTCTGTTCTGTTTCACTGTCGTCAGTGGGCATCACTTGCTCCTCCATCTGATGAATAACAATGATGACATTTCCTATTTTGTAGGAAGCAATGTGCCAGGCACTGGGCTGTGGGCTGGTCCTACTCAGGACTCTCTTGCTTGCAGGTGACAGAAAAACCAATTCTAATTTTGGGGGGGGGATGTAGGGAATTTTCTGGACAATGTACCTGAAAAAAAATCCAGGTACCTCTCAGAACTAAAGTCCACAGAGAGGAGGAAGGGGATACCTCTTCTTGAATGGAAGGCAGCATAGAAGCTCTCAGGGAATAGGCAACATGAGGAAAGAGATAGGAGAGGATGAGATAGTATGACACTCAAGTTCCCTGAGGGGCCTGACGCCACCTCTGTCCCAAGTCTTGACCTAGGAGGGAGTATAGTACAATAACAGAAGTCCCAGCAGGTTAAGGAGAAAGCTGAGAGCAGAGAGAGTCTGTGCCCACTTCCTGTCTGGGACTCTGCCCCAGAAGGTCATGTGCCAACACAGGAGGACTGCCGCCAAGTGAAGTGGTGGTGGTGGTGTGGCATATTTCATGAGAAATGGCTCCCGATGGGGGTGCTGAGTGACCTTTAGTCCCCCTGTGACAAGGAAGGGATCCAGGAGCACCCACATGTTCCCTGTGGGGCATGAGAAGGCAGCTGAGAGAGAGAAGAAACCAATCTACCCTGAGGTAACAGTGGCTGAGAGAACAGGACGGACAGGTGACCCACTCCTGCTGAGGACAGCCAGGCCCAAGGTCCGGTAGAATGGTTGACAAGGAGAAGCTATTTCTCCACTGGACTTATTGCTATGAGTTCATCAGCCTGAAGGAAGCAAAGCTGAATCTCAAGCAAAGGAGAATCTCGGCAATCTTCAGTCTCTGGAACTAAATCCAGATCTGAACAGATGTGCCTGGGATTTTCATTCGTATAAGTCAACCAATAGTTTTGTTTTTTGTTTGTTTAAGGAAGTAGTAATTGAACCTCCTGTCATTCACAGCAGAAAGTGCTGAACCCATGTAAGTTAGAGGGAGGCAGCACCAGCAGAGGGGTGGAGCCAGGAATCAGTGAAAAGACAGTCAGAAGGGGGAGGGCTGGGTGGGATGGGTAGACTGAGAACCAGGTGAGAGTCAGGGGTGATGCTACAGGCACAGTGAAAATATTTTGTTGTGAGAGACACACGGTCCAGCTTCATGACTGGAAGGGGTCATGTGTCAGACAGGGCAGGAAGGAGCTCAGGAGGGCAGGGCATCACCTCACAGGAATGTGGTGAGAAGGGCAGGCTACCAGGGTTTGAGGCACCTTGAGCCTTCAGGGGAAGAAGGCATCCGAAGTGGCTAGGGGAATGATGAGACCACGTGGGTAGATGGGGTTGGGAGCTGGGAGCAGACAACTTTGGTGGAGGAAGTTCTAAGCAGAAAACTAGAGAGCCGGCAGAAACATGGGTAAAATATCTGGGTGTAGTATAGTGTAGGAGCCATTAATACACGAGTGAAAGACAGGCCAAGTGATGGGCTTCTCCAGAACATGCTTCTCCAAGGTAGGTCATAGCTAAACAGTGTCTATTTTGTTCAAGGCCAGTGTGCTAGTGCACATAGGGGTCACTGACACCAAAAGCCCAATAGTCGTAGTCGGTGAGATCATCTCCCACAGAGAAATCATGTAGGAATTCCCCCAGCTGGAGCCCAACATTGGAAAGAAATGACCCACAAATGCGGTGTCAAATCAAGTTCAACCGCACACCACGCGGCTGTCCAACAGCACAACACAAATCCACTTCAAGTGCTGGCTGACTCCTCGGGGGCCTTCTCCTCAGAAGGCCCGGGATCGGGCAGGGGTGAGGGTGAGGCCTGGGGGCCTGTGACCTGCCCAGGGCGCCTGTGGGCCGTCACCACACCCAGCAGCCTCAGGTCTACGGTCCGCGCACAGAGCCGGATGTGGTCGGTGCCGGAAGAGAAACGCGAGGAAGGCTGAACGGGGGCGGGGGCACGGTGGCAAGAATAGTGACAGTTTGGGGCCACGCGTCAGCATTCGCCCGCGGCGGAGGACCCCAAACACGCGTGCCCATCCCAGCACGGGGATCTGGGCGGCGCCTGGCCGGGCACACCGCCCAAAGGCACCCTCAGTGGGACCCGGGGTCCGGGCCGGGTCCGTGTACCCCGGCCGGGACGTGCATCTGCGTAGTCCCTGATCCCAAGTCCGGCTTTGTGAGGCGCGCGGCAACCCTGAGCGCCTGTGGCCGCGGTCCCCGTGCCCTCAGGATGCCCGTGACCGTGGCTTAGGCACGCTGGGAACTCTGCGGGCTGTCCCGCCTCTGGGGACTGTTTGGCCTCCCCGGGCCAGCGTCCCCACCGCAAACCCTCCCGCGCCCTTCTCCTGGGCCGGACCGCCTCGCACCGCCGCCTCCGGGGCGGAGCTCGAGGGCGCCGGGCGCGGGGCGGGGCCAGCAGGGGGCGCTGCGGCATGCCGTGCGGCCAGGCGATCCGTGCGCGCCGCCTTCGCCTCCCCTCGCCCCCTTCGCTCCCCCCCCACCCCGCTCCCGGCTGAGCAGGCGGCCAGTGCTGGACCCCGCGCGCAGCGGCGGAGCCGGGGCACGAGCCGGGCCGGGACTATGCACGGTGAGTGGGAGCGGGCCGGGATCCGGCTGGGATCGGGCTGGTTGCCGTTGCGGCCGAGCGGTGTGGAGGCGCGAGGCGGACAGGCGTCCTGGGGTCCGGGATTGAAAGCCCGAGGGGATCCTGGGGACGCTCCGGGGCCGGGACGATGGGGCAGAGTCTCCGGTGGGAGAGGTGTGCTGGGGCGGGCTTCCGAACCCCGGGTTTGAAGCCCGCGCCCGAGTTCCCTCCCTCCGTTCTCGCTCCCTCCCAAAACCCCAGCCCCCGACTCGCGCTTTCTTCCCAAGCCACCCAGCCCTCCGCTCCGCCGCCCCCTGTCCCCAAGCCTCAGCACCCTCCAAGTCTAACGACGATTCCGGCGCCCTCTCCTGCGCCCCTGCCTCCCGGCGGGCGCCTCCCCCAACCCCGCTGCCTCGAGCTTCTCCTCCCTCCTCCAGCCCCGCGCCTCTCCTGCGCCGCCCTCCACCGCGTCCCCGCCCCTGCCACCCGCTCTCGCCGGGCGCCCGCACCCCTGCGCCTAATTCCACCCCGAACTCGGGCTCCCAAGATTTGGGACCCCGCGGCACTTCTGAACCTGCGGGTCTCCAGGTGAGAAGGCGGCGGCAACTTCGCGGCCTTTCTTGGGGGTGGGACTGGTGTCCCCCGCAGCTGCCTGCGCCGCGCGCCTGCCGGGGGTGCGGGGACCCAGCCCAGGGGCCAGTGCGTGCGCGGGCGGTCCTGCCTGGGTGTTCGGGTTGGGACTGTGTGACTCAGACCCCACGGCGTTGCTTTTGTTTGTCTTTCGCGACGTCCTGAAGAACCCAGCTTTATCACATGTAGAAATGGAATTGGCTTGGAGCTGGTGGCTTTCTTTGTGGCAGCAGCGTGGTTTCAAGTTGTACCTGTGGATTAGCGGGGCCGAAGATATGGAGCCATATTTTCCCGCTCCGCTGGGCGCTCTGCGAGGCTCTCACCGCCTGGGTGGCTAGTGCCTTCCTGGGAAGGCTAGTATGCTTCGTAGGCTTTCAAAAAGTGAAAATCAGGAAAGAGGTGGAGTTAGATCCGCGCGAATGGGGAAACGTCGGGTGGATGGCCCCGGGGCCCCCAAGAGGGCTTCACAACTTGGGGACATTTGTTGGTATTTGCGGAGGGCCCCTGGCTGAACCCGAGTGTAAAGCAGACGGTGCCCAGCCCAGCCTTACAAACGTGACGTGACTGCCAACGGGGCTTGGCAGCAACTCCTTCTCCTTAGAGGTGCTGGTACTCAGTCTGGACATCTGTGGGAAGAGAGTTGAAAGCAGATGGTTTGAAAAGCCTCATGTTCCCTCGAGAGAGGTGGAGATGTATCTGTTATAGCGTAGAAGCCAGTGCCTGGATCTGCCCCGTCCCTTCTCCTGGCTTTCATTAAGTCTTGGCTTAAATTAATTGTCTATTTCAGAGAAAGGACATGTAGGGGAGACTTCTCTTTGAGGGATTAGCTGCTGGCCAGCCCACCCTCGCTCCTGCTTGGAGAGTATGCTTTGGGGCACTGGGGACAGAATGGGCCGCTTGGCCTCTGAAGCAGGACCCTCTGAACATTTGTGTAACTGCGGGATCAGTAATTTTTTTTCCTATTGATTGGCCCGAATGGTAATTAGTTCAATATTCTTTCAGCATTGAAGAATGAATTAATAAGTAATTAGCCCAAGGTCACACAGGGGCTCAGTGGGCTCCCTCTGAGTGCCCACGGAATGCTTCGAGTATCTGCTCAGTCCCCACGGTACCGCTGGATGGTGAGTTGTTGGCTGTCAGATGCCCCACCAGCCTGGAGGGCCTTCAGGGTGGGTGCATCTCTGTCAGCACCCAGCCTGGCACCCTCTAAGTGAGAGGTCCTCAGTGTTTATCCAGGAAAGAAATGGATTCCCCTCTTCAATCCAGTCTGAGTCCATAACTTATGTTTTCCATTGTGCTGCAGTTTTCAAAATATTATCCTTAAACTCATCAATTTTTTAAAAGTACATGTCACTGGAGGCAATTTTTTTTTTTTTTTTTTTTTTTTGAGAGAAACTCATTTTCATGTTTATTTGGGGCAGAGAGCTCAGTTTATGGGTCAGGCTCTGACAGCTGTGTCTCTGACCTCCGTGGGGACTCCAGAATTTCCATGAAGGAAATCGGTTGTCCTTACCATAGAACTGGGGTGATGAAGTGACGGGCACACTCTAAGGCTTTTGGCTGAGGGAATGAGTCCTGCGTGGCTTAACCTATAGGGCCCTGAGCTGTGGCTGCAGCCACCCCCACCTCAGGCGTCCCTCATCCCTTTCTGTGATGGGAAGAGGCATTCAGGTAGACCGAGTGCCATTGGCGGAGCTCTACTGGCTGCTTTAGATGCCACCATCTTCAGTCTGGTGGTTGCTGGCTGCTCCAAATAACTTCCCCACGGAGAGCAGGCAGTGCGGCTTCTTACACATTTCTGGCAGTATGGTTTGCAGCTCTGCAGTGGGGGAGGGAGGCTGCTGTTTTATGAGGATGGTTGTCTGTTGGAGGTGGCTATGACCCACTGATAGACCAAGCAAAGGCCGGCTTTTCTGCCCCTGTCAAAGGCTAGCGCTGGAGAATACAGCCAGAGGCTGAGGGAGCCGTGCCCTGGGCTGTCTTTTTCCAGGAATCTGGGAAGGGCTGGGATTCAGAATGTTACCTGGATATGGGAATTCCCTGCACTGCTCACAGGTTCAGGGTTGTCATGGGCTTATCTTTCTTACACAGACTGTCCCTGTCTCTGGATCTGGCTCTTACCCAGAATTCCTGCAGCTGGTGAAAATCTGTTTTCTCGAAGAGGTTTAATTAATGCCTGCAGTTTGTGAATGAGACAGAGAAGGAGAGACTGGGAGGGGTGGTGGTGCCTGCTATCTCAAGGTGGTTAGGGAAAAGGAGGGGAAGACTATCCAGGGTCCTGGAAAAACAGAAGGGGTAGACTTCAGCCCCAGGGTTTGCACTGCATCAAGGCTTCTGGTTGGTGGATAAGGACATGTGCCCACATTCTGGTATAGGGGTTACCATTAGGAGCAGAGTCACTGAGACGGGAAGTCTAGCCCCAACAGTAACCTGAAATATGGTTTGCTGGGCTCACTGTTCTGGTTTCTAGAAGGCCCTGAAGAACAGCTGAGAGCTGGGTTTAGCAAAGTGGGAGAGTCTGGAGCTCTTATAAGTTTTTGAGGGAGGGTTGTGCTCCTTTGGAAATGGCTTGAGTGATGTTGGTCTGGGATCTGGCCCTGGGGAGTCACCTCACACCTGAGATGCTGAGGGGAGAGCACAGGGGAGTGGAAAAGGAGAAGCAGCTAGCAGAGTCTGTGCACCCACACTTAGGGGTGAAGAAGAGGCAACAGCTACCTTCTGGTAGGATGGTGGGCCTTTTGACAGAAGCAGTCTTCCAGGGACGCTCCTTGAACCTGCTGGGCAGCCTGGCAGATGGGTTAGGGCCTGCTGAAGCCCCTTCACCTTGCAGATCCTGCAGGCCAGCCACGAGGAGGCACCCGGGAGCCAGGAAATGAATCACAGAGTCTGCCCTGAGTTCGAAAGGCAGGAGGGTCAGGGTTCGACTTCCGGCCTGCTAGCCTCCACCCCCAGAACCAAGAGGCTGCTCTGAATGTTCTTGGGCCTTGGTTGGACAAACTCCTGTTTTTTGGAAAGGAACCGCTCCATCAGTAATGAAGGGAGGAATAGTCCTAGGTGCATGGAAGAAGATAAATGATTAAAAAGATAAAGTGATTGAAAAATGGACTTAGAGGGGCCTTGTGCAATAGCTCCTGCACCCAGGAGGCAGCCTTGACTGTGTGCTCTTGGCTGGGTCATCCATGTACCCTCCTTCCCTTCCTCTGCCCCTCCCTCCTCTGTCCAATCCCTAGTCCCCAGTCTCATCCTTTCGCACCACACACAACAGTGAAGCTGCCTCTGTGCTGGTCCCATGGGGTGGAAGAGAATTTGGGGAACTCAAACATCTGTAGGAACTTGAAAATTCTGTTTCTATTTGCCCAGTCACTTCCCCAACGTACACATACATTCATGTTTCCATATTATGGGCAAGCCTTTGTCATGCGCTTACCACATTGTGCCTCTGTGTATAACCGACTTCCTTAGAGAGAGCTGTAATCCACAGCATTGAAACCAGACCTTTAAAAAACAAACTAAGATGAAAATTATTGCACCTGGTTTGATACTCTCCTCCGCCTGCCCCTTCCTCTCTGCTCATTTGTGGTTAGAGTCATAATTTATACCGAATTTACAAATAGTTTGAATACTATCTGCCCTACCCCTCAATTAGAAGGAGACATGTGTCTTCCCAACTGACAAAACCACAGCTTACTTTCCTAGACCTACCTCATTCTTGGATGCAATACCCAACATTAGGCCTTCAGAGATACGCCGTATCATTTTGAGCTTTTAAATTATAAAATGAAGCTCTTGTTTGCTAATTTTGTCAACTAATACAGAAGAATCTGAAGTTAGAATAGAACATTTACTGCCTTGTTAACTCTATGGTTCTCAAGTGAAAGAAGCAGGTGGATTAAGGTGGAAGAACGCTATCGTAGAAATGTCTGGAAGCTCAAAAATAATAATGCAGGGACGTAGTCTCACAAAAAAATAAATTGGGTTTTGAACATTGTTACTGAAATGTGCAGAGATATAAATAGGAACATCCATAGAAGTATGTAGGCAAGTATGAACGTTGGTGAGTATTGGGCGCCTGGGTGGCTCAGTGAGTTAAAGCTCTGCCTTCTGCTCAGGTCATGATCCCAGGGTCCTGGGAACGAGCCCTGCATCGGGCTCTCTGCTTGGCAGGGAGCCTGCTTCCCCCTCTCTCTGCCTGCCTCCCTGCCTACTTGTGATCTCTGACTGTCAAATAAATAAATAAAATAAAAAAAGAATTTTGGTGAGTAGTGACTGACGAGTATAGAAATTTTTATCTTTCGTTTTGTTGAAATATATTAATATATTAATTAATAAAATTAATAGATCATACATTAGGCTTATGCAGTACTTTACCATATAAATGGGCAACTGAGTCCATGATCTCGTTCAATCCTTCCAGCATGTTTGGGATCGTGGGAACATGGGAACACCGGGGGGTTTCAAAGGCTTCTAGAACTCAGAACTCTTAAGCAGGGAAATACCGTGTAAACCTCGATATTCCTGCTACAGCTGCTTGATAACCAAATGTGGCTAGGTAGTTATTTGAAAATTATAGGTAGTCTCTTGCTTAGGGGTAAAAGTAGGCCTTCTTTAAAATGTTCTGCAGGTCACAAAAAACTATGATTAGCACCACCAGAAACCACCTGGAAGGATTTCTCAGGGTTTGTGAGTTTCAGAGGTTCTCTGCCGATGACTTTCTAATACTAGAGTACCTGAGTTTATATATTCAGTATAGTATAGTAGTGAGGAGTGTAGGCTCTGAAGCCAGGCTGGCTTTGAATCCTGGATCTGCCATTACTGGTCCTGTGCACTTGGGCTAGTTACTTAACCTCTCTGTGCCTCAGTTTCTTCATCTGTAAAATTGAGATGATGATGATGATGAAAAAAATTGAGATGCTGTTATTGTAAGGCTGAAGTGAAATACCATGATGCCGACTGCGAACGGTGCCCTAGCACATGGTGTGCTTTAAAATGTTAGCTGTTACTACTATTCATTCGTTCCTTAAAAAGGGTTTTGGTTCCAACCAGCTGCACTGAGTTGATAGATAGGAGAATGGATAAGACACACGTAGTCTCTGTCCCTCTGGAACAGAGGACACCATGCTTAAGTTCACAGCTAAGGACATGAAGGGTAGTTGAGACGTTTCCCAGGCATTCACCTGGCTCTTGGCCACCTGTCGTGGTCATGAGAGCCTAGGGTGGGCCTGTAAAGGGTTGACCACGGCAGGAGGAGGAGCTGATGACCTTCAGCAGGTACACACTGGTGTGACTTGGCCTTGCCGGCTGTTTCGGGTAGGCACTTTGGGTAGGCTGTTTCGGGTAGGCACTAATGTCGGTCTGTGTCTGACACCTGCTGGTTGTTAATGTTTTCACCGTAACTCTTGGCCTCGGGTTGTTAGTGGGAAGTGTGATAAAAGACCATAAACTCAGTGTTTGCACACCTGCTTTGCCAGCGGTGTTCCTAGTCCCAGTGGACAGCACACTGCCCTGGCCACTGCTTTGGACTGGTCTTTCAGCAGCCCTGGAAGCCTATAATACCATAAGGAACCCAGTTCTCAGTGAGGACTGGCACAGCTGCTCCCAAGGGTGAATAGGGGACTTGCCAGAGGCAGAAGATCAGACTCCTGTGCTTCGTTTGTCTGCCCTAGCCAAAACCATCTGCATATGGAAGATCTCTGGGAAACTGTGTTGATAGGCTTGGGTTTAATAACTGGCCCTGGAGAAGGGAGGTCCTCCCTTGCTCTGTGTGCCTTACAAAGAAACTCCCACTGGAAGCCTGCCGACCAGCCCCTGCCATCAAGGCCTAGTGAGGGACTCTAGCCATGGGCCGTGGATGAGAGAGCCTGGGATTGCTGCTGCGTTAGGAACACGAGCGCCTCTCTGCCCTGTTTAAGTGTGATTGGTATGCCCTTGGCTCTAGGCTGGAGCACTTCTGTTAATAAGTTGGCAGGCAGACTGGAAACCTGATAGCTCTCTTAATGACAAGCCTGCTTATTTTTATTCATTTTTAAACTACTGGAATTTGAAGCAAATGAGGTTCTGCTGTATTTTTTTTTTTTTAATACTTGCCCCATGCTTGGGCAAGATAAAGACATGGCAAATAATATCATTCCTTTTTTAAAAAAACCACTTATTTGTATGTAGGCAGAACAAAGTTAAACAGAGTGCTCTAAATTTTCTGGTCATGGGTGCCTCCTGATTTCCCAGATCAGGTCATCTCGTCTCCAATTTGTCTGTCTCCATCGCAGTTCTTAATGGAAACGCAGACCTGGAAATCAAAGCTTGGACATTTCCGGTCGAAGGTCATGGCACAGACAGTTGATTTTGTTTTGGCTCTGTCTTCAAGGTGAAAAATTACTGTGTCTTTTGAGAAAGAAGGTGTATTTCCGGAGATGACTAACACCAGCAAGCAGGAAGATGTTGGCAAGGCTGCCTCATTCTTGGTTCATCTCATTCACTGCTTCTCTAAGTTAGTGGCATATGATTTTTTATTTTCTCCTCTTGCGCATCTTGCTTTAATGAGTGCTGATTATCTTGGAACAGCTGCATTAATTGATGGTGTTTAACCACTCAACATACAGTAAGTAATTGCAGTTGGCTTGGCTGAGCCTAGCTCATTCTTTTTACTTCCCTTTGAGCTTGAGGAGTGTTTCCTCTGTGTGCTGAAGGCCAGAAAGGGAGTTGGGAACTCCTTGCCCCCATGTCCTCCCACCACTCCATGCTCACACTCCCCTGGGACACTGTGTGCCATGATAGCATCTGTGCCTGCTGCATGCGAATTGTGTGCTCCTGGGCCCGTCTCCCCGGCTTGCCTAGGGGCTCCTGGAGGCCCAGTGGCCTCATCCAGCTTGTCTCTGACTCTTCACCACTTAGCACAAGGACTGGCAAGAAATAAGCATCGGTAAAGGCTGGGTGAATGAATGCCTGGTTGGTTGCAAAGCAGTCAGTTGGGCTTTTGACTACAAGTAACAGAAAGCCCTACTTCAGTGGCTTAAGCAAATAATGATTTCTTTTTCTCCTGTAACAAGATGTCTGAAGGTAGGTGGTTGCTAGCATTCGTTTCAACAGCTGATGTCTGTCTGGACTGATACTTCTGTTCTTCTCTTGGCCTCTCCTTCATGATGGCAAGATGACTGCGGCAGGAAGGAGGCGCCAGCAGCATGGGTACCTTTCATCAGGAAAGCAGGCATTTTCTTTTCTTCTCTCTCTCTCTCTTTTTTTTTTTTAAGATGTTTTCATTTATCTGAGAGAGAGAGCAGAACGGGGAGGAGAGGGAGAAGTAGGCTTCCCCCACAAGCAGAGACCCCGATGTGAGGCTTGATCCCAGGACCCCGGGATCATGACCTGAGCCGAAGGCAGAGGCTTTAACCTACTGAGCCACCCAGGCGCCCCAGGAAAGCAGACGTTTTCCCCAAAACGCCTAGCAGACCACTCCCAGTTTAAAGGGCCATGTGAGTATCTGGCAGGGCATAATCCTGACAAGAAGAGTTATATGGGCTCACTGCTAAACAATCAACCCAGATAGGCTTAATGACCCAAACAGGGCAGACATTTACTTTTTTGCTCACACAAAATCCAAAATGGCTGTTTCTAATTCTCCGAGAGGTGACGAAGGGACCCAGGATTTTAAGATGGCCATGCTTGCTAACATTAACCAAGAGAAAGGAGGATGGAAGATGGTGTGTGGGAGAATTTTATGGGCCAGGCTTGGAGGTGGTGAATTAATTCCACTGATTTTCCATGGGGGTGGTGGGGTGGCGTTTGCTTAGACACATGGCCACACCTCCTGCAAGAGAGGCTGGGGAACTTAGTCCAGGAAGAGGCGTTAGGTTTCACGATTAGCCGGCAATCTCTGCTGCACTGTCCCCCTCCCCACCCCCCTCCAAAATCAGAGCTCTCCTAGGAAGGAAGAAGGAATGAATATTGTGGGACAACTGGGGATGTCTGTCTTACAAGGAAATACTGTACTAAGAAGGCTCCAGCCAAAAATAGTCTTTTCTTTTTGGATCATCTGTCTTAAATCCCTGCTTCTATTCCTACCTTTGGGAACTGGGCCAGCAGGGCAGTAGCAGGTCCTCATTATCTCTCTTTCTTGACCCAGGGCATGTTCTTATTAGCAGCTTTATAGGAATGAGCCATAATTGATCCCCCCTCAGCAGTTAAAGATTACTCCCAGAAGAAATGGCCCTCCACCCCTAGGCCAGAGGAGCTCTGAGCCTCTGAGAGCTCCTGGCCTATGAGCCTTTCAAGCGCCCCCATTCACCTAGCCTTCCAAAGTTTTTCTTCCTCTTCAGCCCCCACAAGACCCCACTTCCAGAAGGGAGGAGAGGATGCAGGAGAGGGAGACCTCTGCTTCCCACTCCAGTGATCTGAGATGTATTTTCCCAACCACTTCCTTCTCTTTTTTTCTCCATCAACATTAATGAATGATCCGTTGAGCTAATGAGTTTTAGCGTTCTTGTTGGTTTGTTGTAGGCTTCTGTGACAGGTGCCTCTCCTTCCACAGCATCTTTCTTGATTCCCTTCTTTCCTCCCTCCCTTCCTTTCTTCCCACACAAACTTACTGCCTACTGAGCACCTGCTGTTTACTTAGCTCTGTGTCCACCTAGCCTTGGAGGTAGATAAGGCAGGGAAGCTGACATGAGCCTATGTGTCAATGAGTACTATGAGAAGGCTCTGGTTGACCAATACTGGGGAGCCTCACCTAGCGTTGGGGTCAGGGAGAGCTTCCCGAGGAGCTGGCTTTTGAGCTGAATTTAAGGATAAGCCGGAGATGGGATGCCTGGGGGACTCAGATGGTTAAGTTTCTACCTTCAACTCAGGTCATGATCCCAGCGACCGGGATCAAGTCCCGATTTGGGCTCCCTGCTTAGCAGGGACCCTGCTTCTCCCCTGCTTCTGCTCTCTGTCTCCCTCTCTCAGATAAATAAAATTTTTTAAAAAATCAAAACAAGAAGGATGAGCAGGAATTAAGCAGGGCAAGAAGGTACCTGGGCAGAGAGAATGAAATGGGCACAGACACTGAGTTATGAGAGAGGGCATGTGGCCTCAGAGGGACCGGTGAGTAGGTCCAGTGTGCCACGCTTGGGGTACGGCAATGTGATCATTTGCTCATTTAATACAGTGGTGAACAAAGGAGATAAGGTCCTACCCCCAGGGGAGCTCGGGATCTGGGCGGAAGGAAGGGATGAGGCTATGGGGAGGGTGGGTAGGAATCTAAGGAGGGCCTGGCCACTGTCCCAGCCTCTGCCCTGCAAGGTTTGCTGTTGGAGGTTGAGTAGGATATGGGCCCATTACTTGTACCATCCCCTATTCTGCCCCATCCCTCTGTTTCCAATTCTTGTCTGGTCCTTTGCATGGGAACTACTCAGGCTATAAAGATAGAGGCGGGCACAGATCACCAGCATGTAGTTGGTGGGGAAAGTTGAAACTGTCATTACATATCAAGATGTGTGCCAGCTAGGTCTTTGATGAAGCCCTTTCTTAGAGCTCCGAGGATGAGGTTCTAAAGTTGGTTTGCAATTTTTTTCCTCTCCTTTCAACTCAGACCAATACTTCTGGCCACCTGGCTCAGAACCTGGCCTGGTTGTGCCTGTTTACAACCCCGAGGGCAGACTGAAACCCACCAAGGGAGGTTTGGCCTTGCTGTGGGCTGGCCTTTTGGGAGGGGCCAGGTCATCTCTGTGGGCCCGTGACGTGCTGCCATGCAGTCCACGAGGGGTTTCCGTGCCGGCAAGGAAGAGGTGAACACTGCCTGGGGAGGGGCCCTCTCTCACGGCCAGTGGCCAGCGGGTGTGCTCAGCTCCCTGAGGAGCTGAGGACTGTGCCAGGGTTTAGCAGAGCTGTCAGCTGCCTTCATGGAGATGAATAACCCCAGGGTGGTTTCCTTCTCTCTCCATACCCAGCCGTTTTTTGTTAAGGTGGAATTGACAGTGCTGGGGGGTGAGATGCAGAGAGGAAACTTCATGCTCTTCAAAGTCCAGGGCTGAATGGACCCAGGGCTGAATGGATGGCACTTTGTCTTCTTGTCTCAGGGAAAGGAAATGTCATTCCATAGAAAGAAACTCAGACCAGTGCCCTGGTGTTTACTGCGTGCCTTCTTGGTGCTAAGGGCTGTAGGGAATGTGCATAATAACAAAACGGAAAAAGGAGGATCCTTACAACCTGTGATGTGATTTATAATAAGAAATAGAGATGTGTTCATCCCTGTTTCTGACACAGAGCCCCTAAAACCTTTAGAATTTCCTGCAATTGAACCAAAGGTGTCTTTTGTTATGCTAACGAAGTGATGTTTTTGAAAGCCCCCAGGTAACCTAAGGGTGGGGGCTGGTTGCCTAGAGAACCAGCCGGCCCTTTAGAAGGTTGGAACTCTCAGTCCCCACCCCAGACCTTCCCAGACTGGAGGGGGATTGGAGGTCAAATCAGTTGTCAGTGGCCAGCGATTCAGTGGGTCATGCCTATAGAATGAAGCCTCCATGAAAACACAAAAGGATGGGTTCCAAGAGTTTCCAGGGCGAACCGTCACCCTGGGAGAGGACATGAAAGCTAGGTGACCTTTCCCACATGCATGTCTTGCCACGCACACCTCTCCCATCTGGCTATTCCTGATCTAGTGAGTCAAATGTTTCTCTGAGTCCCGCGGGCCACCTAGCAAACTAATCAAACCCAAAGGGGGGGTCCTTGGAACCTCCAGTCTGCCCAATTGGTTAGAAGCACAGGTGACAAGCTGGATTTGCAGTTGGCCTCTGAAGTGGTGGGGGCTGGCGGGGTGGGGGGGGCAGTTTTGTGGGACTGAGCCCTTAACCTGTGGAATCTGATGCTATCTCCAGCTAGGTGGGGTGGGATTGAGTTGATCTGGGACAGCCAGTCCCTGTCGGAGAACTGCTGGGTGGTGTGGGGCAAAAACCCATACACACTTTGGAATTAGATACAGAATCCTTAATACCCTAAATGCTTTCCAGGGAGTACCTAATCCTTTCCACAACCCCCATGAAATAGGTAATTTTACATTCCACAAGAAAATAAGCTCCACGAGGGAAGAATTTTGGACTGATTTGGTCACTGCTGATCCCAAGCTTCAAGAACTGTGCTTGGCGTATAGCAGATGCTCAGGAAATATTTGTTGAATGAATGATCGAATCACCGTTCACAGGTGAGGAAACCGGCTCAGAGAGATGAAGTAAGCTGCCTCAGGTGCCGCCGCTGGTAAGTGGTGGAAGAAAAGACCTGGATCTCAGTCCCCGGAAGGCAATTTGAGCTGTGACTTGGGGATCCCAGCCCCTTGCCATTGAAATGTGGGTGGCTTCCAGGATAACCCTGGAGGAGGGCCCACAGCCTGTCTGGCTGACATTCTGACCAAATGCAGCAGAGGCTTGGCAAAAGCTAGCATTTGTATGGCAGTGAGCCACGAGCCCCCAAATGCCAAGGCACAAGGTTGTCTTCCTTCTTGGCTGTGAGGGCCTTGCTGTAAACTCGAGGGTGGGATGAATATGCAGGAGTGTATCTGTCAGCCGCTCAAGGGTGATGTTTTTGGGTTGATGCCTTCATCCTGTCATGCATGTATTCAGGAACCTTCTGTGGCTCCTTCCTCCTACAGGAGCCTAATCTGGCCCCAATCACTCTCTACCCTCTTCCCTGATGAGTGACTGCATAAAACCTGTCACCAGTCAGCAATGGAGAGAGTTGTGTACTCTGCCTCCGCCCGGGTACCAGTGTGTACATGGTTTATCCTCTCTGAAATGCCAGCTCACATCACGCATGCCCACGGACGTCCATCCTGCCCTTGTAGCTTTAGCAGTTTCCGCCTCTTCCTTGAAGCCCCCCAATGACCAGCTAGCACCCTGCCCACTTCCCGGGCTCCTGCAGCCTCCTCTGTCTATACCGTGTGTTTCCTAATGGCCTTCCCAGAGTCCTGGTTTCTGGGCCTGAGATGGGGCTTCTGCTGAGTGGGACACCCCGCCCCTCCTGATGAACTCTGATTTTATCTTCTTATACATCAGGTTTAGTGTTGCATTAGTTTTGAAAGGAGGTGCTCTTTCAAAACCACTGGTCTCTTTATAACTTATTACATACCCAAGAAGTCTTGTGACTTCTTGCTTAACTGCACTGTTGGGTTTTTTGTTTTGTTTTTTGTTTTTAAAGATTTTATTTATTTGAGAGAGAATGTGTGAGTGGGCCTGCCATGCAAGATGGAGAGCACGAAGCGGGGGAGGGGCAGAGGCAGAAGGAGAAGCAGACTCCCTGCTGAGCAGGGAGCCCAACCAGGGGGGTGTCCAGATCCCAAGACTCTGAGATCATGACCTGAGCCAAAGGCAGACACTTAGCTGACTGAGCCACCCGGGCGCCCCATCAACCATGTTGTTTAAAAAATAATTTGTGGGGCGCCTGGGTGGCTCAGTGGGTTAAGGCCTCTGCCTTCGGCTCGGGTCGTGATCCCAGGGTCCTGGGATGGAGCCCCACGTCGGGCTCTCTGCTCAGCAGGGAGCCTGCTTCCTCCTCTCTCTCTGCCTGCCTCTCTGCCTACTTGTAATCTCTGTCAAATAAATAAATTTTAAAAATCTTAAAAAAAATAAAATAAAAAATAATTTGTTATTATTATTTTTTAAAAGATTTTATTTATTTATTTGACACAGAGAGAGAGATCACAAGTAGGCAGAGCAGCAGGTGATGGGAGGGGGGAAGCAGGTGCGGGGGTGGTGGAGCAGGCTGGCCGATGAGCAGAGAGCCCAATGCAGGGCTCAATCCCAGGATCCTGAGACCATGACCCGAGCTGAAGGCTGAGCTACCCAGGTGCCCCTAAAAAATAAATAAGTTCTGCAGCTTCCTTTTTTTCTAAATTTGAAAGTAGCAAATGTTTAAGAAAGTTTGGAAAATACAGGAAAACTATAAATGAGAGAAGTCTTGCAGGATCTCACCACCTACTTAAAGAATTGTAAACCGTTCTTTCATCCTTACAGTTTGTTTCAAAGAAAAGATTACTTGTAATCCCAGTCATAACCACTTATAACATTAAGGGTCTATTTTTCTCTTTCTGGTATGCCTTTAAAAATTGTCTCTTTTAATGATTTTTAAAAATAGCAATAGGTTCAAAATTCCAAAGAGTATAACAGTAAAAAGTCCCACTTACAGCCCTGTTTCAAACCACTCAGTCCAGTTTTGTAATATACATTGTTTATAACATAATTGAGCTCAAACTGTAGCTGCTGTATTTGTAAAAAGCTGCTGTAGCTTGCTTTATTTTTAATTTTTTTTTAAGATTTTATTTATTTGACAGAGAGAGAGAGAGCACAAGTAGGCAGAGACAGGCAGGGAGCAGGGTGGGGCGGGGAAGCAGGCTCCCCGCGTAGCAGAGAGCCCGACAGGGGGCTCGATCCCAGGACCCCGAGATTATGGCCTGAGTTGAAGGCAGAGGCTCAACCCACTGAGCCACCCAGGCATCCCTATAGCTTGCTTTTTTGGCTTAACAACATCACATTTCCTGCTGTCATTATTAGTCTTTTTTGGTTATTTGTACATAATACATTGTAAAAACAAAGCATTAAATGCATGAGTAAATTTTGAAAAGTCCACAGTTGAAATGACCACTGTTAATTTGGAGGCTGTCATGAGCACACAGTGAAGGCGCACACACAAGTTGTGTCTTTCCACAGTGTCCGCTTTATTCAGTGATAAAGGAAGGTTAAATCACAAATCACAGGTTCACGATTCCAGACTCTGTTGCGGGTCCCTGTGTGATTAAACTTGGCTTCCTACACTGCACACAAGACAGGACAGAAGACACGCCACACAGCGAACAAGCTAACAGAAGGGTGCAGGACGTTAAGGAACCAACCACAAAGTCAGTCTGGGGGTGCACAGCTGAGATAAGGCCCAGGGCTGGTCTGGCTCAGCCCTCAGCACTAGCTGCTTCTCATGTCCGAGCAGTGAAGGATCTGGGGTCTGTTCAGAGATCCATCTGGCAGAGCCTTTGAGGCGGTTGCCTTTTTTAAGTGGTCAGACATCGGAGGGTTGTGTCTGAAGTCTGACAGTTTGCTGCCCAAATCCTCCCCTTTCTAAAGAGCGTTAATCAGTTTTGGGTCTCTGCAGAACCCCCTCTGGTTCTGCCAGTGATCAGTTCTGGGGTGTCGGCTGACGTGAGTCCCAGGGGTATCTCCTTAACTGCTTGCATCACTGCTTGACATGAGGGTCTCCATGTGGCTCTCAACAGAGGCTGTCTCCTTCCAGACCTTATTCTGTGAGTTTCCGTATTCTCTTCAGATTTCCTTGTATATGCTGAGCTGTGTAGATGTCTTACCTACGTGAGATACCTACGCAGCAGATACTCACTGGATCTGTGACGCCGCCACTCACACGCTGTCTCATTCATTTTTAACTCGTAGAATCTGGAGGTTTGTCCACATCCATAGCTAAGCCTGTCTCTTTCTTTTCCTTCCTCCCTTCCTTTCTTTTTTCTTTTTACTTGTTTTTTTTTTTTAACGTTCTATTTTTAAGCAATCTTTATACCCAATGTGGGGCTCAAACCCAAAACCCTGAGATCAAAATTCACATGCTCTCCTGACTGAGCCAGCCAAGTGTCCCCCTCTTCCTTTTTTAAGGCAGAATCATGTTCCATTGTATGAAAAACTGTAATTTTCCAACCATTGCCCTATGGGCGAACATGTCGGTTTTCAGACATTTGTATTTATTCCTATTGCCGCTTTGCACCCGTGAACGAGCATTTTTTGAGAATAGAGACCCAGAATACAAATTCCCGGGCTAAAGAGTGTTAGTTAATTAATTTTTTTTTTTGCCAATCTAAATGGTGAGACATGCCATGTCATTTTTAAATTTGTATTTCTTTCCATCCAGCTTTTCCAAGCATATATATATATACACACACATTTAAATAAAATTTTAGAGTCACGCAATGCCTGGCTCTGTATCTTTTTTTAGTTTTTCACATTAAGTCATACTAAAATGTTCACGTTTTCTTTTCTGGGTCATTGCATTGTCTTCAAAAGCTCAGTTTCAGGAGTTCTATCTTACTGAACTATTGCAGATCACCTGGAGTATTCTTTTTTTTTTTTTTTAAACATTTTACTTATTTATTTGAGAGAGAGCACGAGTGGTGTGAGGGGTAGAAGGAGAAGCGGACTCCCCGCTGAGCAAGGAACCCAATATGGGGGAATGCGGGACTCGATCCCTGGACTTCAGGATCATGACCTGAGCCAAAAGCAGATGCTTAACCAACTGAGCACCCAGGTGCCCCCACCTGAAATATTCTTTATCTTCATTTATTTATGTCCTTAATCTCCAATGACCTGGGGAATGACACATAATGGAAAAGAATGGAAAGCAGAATGAACGCCTTGTGCAGCGGTCTGTCCAATAAAAGAACCAAATTAAAATCTGAATTAGATGTTTGCTCAGGAGCTCATCCCTTAGGTGTTTGAGGAGGTGCCGAGGTAAATATCAGCGTGAGCTCTTGTTCTGTAGAGACACTGAAGCCTGTATGTTAAATATGAAGAAGCTTCGCCTGTTTCACGTGTTCCATTGTGGAAAGTGCACAGGCTTGTTTGTCGTTGTTTGGTGGGATGGGTTGGTTATGATTCTCCCAGAGTTTTCCACAGCGGGGAGAACATCCAGGAGGCTTGTGGTGTGAAGGACACCATGTGGAACTGGGAGTCTGGAGAGTTGGTTTCAGGTTCCACCTCTTCCCCTGACTGCCCGGTAAACCTGAAGAAAATGTTCCAACTGCTTGGTTTCCTGGAGTGTGTGTGGTGAGAATGACCAGGGTGTGAGTGGGTTTGGACAGCCCGGTAGAGGGTAGGCTAGCAGTTAGAGGCCAATTCTAGCTCAATATTAATGAGAAGAGTGAAAAGAAGCACCACCTAAAAACAGGAGAGTATCAGAAAAAATAAATATTCAGTTGTTTTTCCCCAGTTCCTGGTACACAGCTCCTAACACCCTGGGAATCTCCAGAGTGCTAAGAACGTCTTTTATATGGTGATGACTGGGGGGGGGGGGGGGGGGGGTAAGTGGCTTCCAGAAGGCCAGAGCACCATTGGAGGGTTGGACTTTCAGCCCCACCCTCTGACCTCCAAGGAGTGGAGAGAGGCCAGAGGTTGAGATCAGTCACCAATGGTCAATTGTGACTCAGTCTGGAACCTTAAAAAAAAAAAAAAAAAAAAAAAAGGCTCTAAACAACAGGGGTTCAGGTTCAGAGGGCTTTCAGACTGGCAGCACGTCAGGGTGCTAGGAAGGCAGCATGCCTGGAGAGAGCATGGAAACCCTGTGCCCTTGCCCGATGCATTCCTTCCATTGGGCTGTTCTGACTTTTAGCCTTTATAATAAATCTACAGTAACAGCAAGTAAAGTGTTTTCCAGTTTTGTGAGCTGTTGGAGCAAATTATCAAAGCAGAAAGGGGTAAGCGTTTTTCGAGGAACACCCCCCCCCCACCCCCGCCGCTGTCTTTGTAGCCAGGTCTGACAAAAGTGGGAAATTTGGGGATCTGGTGCTTGTAACTGACAACTCAAGTGGGGGCAGTCTTTGGGACTGAGCCCTTACGCCCGTGTAGTCTAATACTAACTCAGAGTAGTCAGTGCTGGAATTGAACTGAATTGTAGGACACCCAGCTGGAGTCCACGGAGTTGAAAAATTGGTTGGCTTGAGGAAAAAAACACTACACATTTGGTGTCAGAAACCTTGTGAATAAAAACAGCTGAACTGTACGCTACCAGTCTTCAGAAATGTTCTGATACCTAGTCAGCCAGCTCTGGGCCAGGCTTTGTCCAGCACTAGAGACAGGCTTGTGAACAGACCCCGTTGCTAACAGTCAGTCACAGGAGACAGCCAGAATTTCAGTGCGATTATTTGATTATGTAAGGATAGCCCTAAGACGGGTCATGAAGGAGGACAAGGTGACTTGAGAGTGTCAGACAGGATCTGATCTAGACAGAGTTCAAGGGCAGCTCCCTGAGAGAAAATGATCTTGGAGCTGGGATCTGAGGGCCAGTCATGAGTTAGCTAGGTGGGAAAGGTGGAGGTGGTGTAGGAAAGAGCTTAAGGGTTCAAAGCCGATAGCCAAGAAAGTGAGACGTCTTTGGTGCAAAAAGGTGATTTTATTAAAGCACAGGGACAGGACATGTGGCAGAAAGAGCAGCACTGGGGTCATGAGGAGTGGCCCATTATATACTTTAAAGTTGGGAGGGGGTTAGGGATAGCATAAATCTCAAAGGAATTTGGAGGCAAGGTTTCCAGGACCTTAGGAGGTCATATGCTTGGGGCATGGTTGCCAACATGTATCTTGGGGAATAGAGATGAAGATTCTGAAAGAATTTTTATATGTTAAAGTGGGCTTACAGAATCCTGGGGCAGTGGGGGGAGGAGAGAGATGGTGGGTTAGGATTGCCTGTTGCCCTTAGCAAAGTGTCAACATCAAGGCAGTTGAGTCCCTAGAAGAATGTCACTCTGCCTGTTTCAAGGACTTGTCAGTGAGCTGTAAGTAGTAAGGAAATTTAATAATTTTTCTTCTGCCTCTGTTTCCCCTGGGACAGAAGAGAGATGGCAACGTGCCCCCTGGGGGAAGGCAGAAAGGATGAATTGCTGGTGGGTGTGGTGAGCCTCTTCCCTATTCATTCATGCATTCATCTGTCCATTCATTCAGTCATCCAGCAAACCTTGACTGATCACCTGGTCTGGGCCAAGTACTGTTCTTGGTACTGAGGACAGAAGAGTTAGAAGCAAGACTGACAAAGTCTCAAGCCTCATCACTACTGCTGTGTAACAAGTCATTCCCGAACTTGGTGACTTAAATCTGCCTTCATTTTACTGTTATCCTTGTGATCTGGAGGTGGACAGGGCCTGCTCGTATTTATCACTTGGGTCCCACACAGTTATTCAGGCACTGGCCAGTCTGGAATCACCCAAATGTTCCCTCATTCACATGTCTGAAGCCTGGGCTGGGAAGCCTCGTACAGTTGGGGCTGCTTGGGCATCCCTGTCTCTGGGTGGCCTCTCGTGCGGGATTTCTAGTGTGATCGCTTCAGGGCTCCAAAGCAAGTGACCTAAGAAAGACTGAGCCAGGTAGAATCTCATGGACTCTTCCAACATGGTCTCTGAGGTCACACAGCATCATTTCTGTCCCATTCTATTAAGGTAGTCCTGAGGCCTACTCAGGGGACCCAGAACCCCCTCTTGATGGGAGATGGGACAGAAGATTTGTAGATGTGCTCTAGAACCACTACACCCTCATGCTCTGCTCTCCCTAGTTTTTCACACTTGGATTTTTTTTTTTTAATGTATTTATTTAGGGGTGCCTGGGTGGCTCAGTGGGTTAAACCCTCTGCCTTCAGCTCAGGTCATGACCCCAGGGTCCTGGGATCGAGCCCCACATCGGGCTCTCTGCTCAGCAGGTAGCCTGCTTCCCCCACCCCTCTCTGCCTGCTTCTCTGCCTACTTGTGATCTCTGTCTATCAAATAAATGAATAAAATCTTTTAAAAAAATATCTATTTATTTATTTGAAAAAGAGAGAGAGAAAGTACACACACACGTGTGAGGAAGGGGAGAGAGAGAATCTTCAAGCAGACTCCATGCTGAATAGGGAGCCTGACACAGGGCTTGATCTCACAGCCCTGAGATCATGACCAAGCCGAGACCAAGAGTCAGACGCTTAACCAGTGGGTCACCCAGACGGCCTTCATCCTTGGCTTTAAACTTACCTGCATGCCTGAGCTCACCAGAGTCCTCCAGAAGAGATACTCTTATGGCTTGCGTCCTGGCTCGAGCATGCCCCTTGGGGGTCCCACCTTCCTCCCCTGCCCCAACTAGCTCCAGAAAGGTATAGTTTTCTTTATCTCTGGCTCTTTCTTGCAGGGAGGGGTGTTGGTGCCCCTCGTGGACTGGCACTCCAAGCGTTTGCCAAGCTGACTTACCTCCTGATTGGGTCATTGGAGGACATATGTGGACACAGACACCAAGGCTCCCAGAGCAAGGCTCTTTTGTGGGGCTAAGAGATGGCTAGGATGACTGGAGGGCTCTAGTGTGGGGCTGAGGTGCGCCTGGACTAACACTGGGGCCTTGTAGGCCACAGGCAGGGTTTGGTCAGCCTCCTAAGGGCATTAGAGGAAACTGCTAAAGGCCCAAAGTTTTGATCACCACCTGCTAGGGAGATGATAGAAGACACTATGATCTCACTTACATGTGGAATCTTAAAAGAAAAAAAAATGAGGTCATAGATATGGAGAAACAGATAAATGGTTGCCAGGTGGGGATGGGCAAAAGGGGTGAAGGGGGTCAAAAGGTACAAACTTATGGTTATAAAATCATTAAGTCATGGAGATGCTTAGAGTAGGTCTTAAAAGTTCTCATATAAGAAAATAATTGTAACTATGTGTGGTGATGAATGTTAACTATGGTGAGGAACATTAACTAGATTTATTGTGGTGATTCTTTTGTAATATGTACAAATACCAAATCATTACGTCTTGTGTCTGAAACTAATATAATGTTATATGTAAATTATACCTCACTGAAAAGAAGATGACAGACCTCTGGGAAGAATAAGATTTTGCGCCATGTTTTTAAAGTAACCAGTTGGAATGATTTCGTTTGCTTATAGAAGACTCAGGTGTGTTCCTGATTTCAGAAGAGGAAGCATCAGTCTCGATCTGGTTAAGCACGTTATAATTACGTCAGTGATTCGGCAGTCTGGGTTAGTTATCACAGAGCGGGTGGGCAGAGCCGGTCTTCTGTAGCCAACAGGGCCCGCAAAACTATCAGCGGAACCACCATCTGCAGCAAATGTTCCTACCATTGTGACGTCCCCTAACACCCAGCTGATGGTGCGACAGTCACCGATGAATAGTGGCCAGTGGATAACCAGGAAGCCTTGGAAGATGACTATTACAGGATAGCTCTTTGCTCTTTTTAGTAGACATACTCAGAAACTCCAAGTTAGAAACTCAATTTTATGAGGACAATACAGAATAAGTATTCATTCATTTAGCTTAAGTTTGTGGAAACTGATGTGTAAACAAAGACTGTGGCCACCCCAGTGCTTGGCATTCTCAGAAGCTCAGGTGTGAACAGCTTCTTCCCCCACGTTTCTCATTGAGTACCACTGACCTTGTTTTTTTGTTTTGTTTTTATTTTTGTTTTTGTTTTAAGAATGCCTAGTGGTTTACAGGTAAGCATGGCCCCCTCTGGAAGACTTGAAAGAAGACTACCATCTACCAAGTGACATCTTTGTTTCAAGGTCTCTGCCTCTCTCAGCTTCAAGTTAGGTTTCAAGGTAAGTACCATATTCCCGATGACAGAGTGATTTGAAGATGCAAATGACCAGAACTCTCTTGAAAATGTTGCTTGGTAATAAGTTTATGAGGCTAGCCCCAATCTGTGCATGTGAATATTCCTAGAAAACTCTTGCTCCAAAGCAAAAAGAAATTAAGCATTTTTGAGCTATTATGACTTGGGTGTTTTATATATATTATTTTGTTTAATACTTATCAAAAGCCTGTATATACAGAGAAGCATTAGGATTTATGTTAAGCTGCTGTATCAAATTCCTAAATTGCAGTGGCTTGGCACAATAGATTATTTTTCCTATATAAAAGCAGTCCACCTTGGTTCCAAGAGAGTGGTATTGAGGTGGGGGTTCATGAAAGAGGTGGGACCTCGGCTCCACTTAGAGATTTGGGGACCCAGGCTGCTGGAAACTCAGTCTTCTGTGGTATGCTGCTCCCACATGGGCTTTTTTTTTCCCCCTTTGGATTATTTTATTAACACTGCACATTTTTGTTTACTCGACATCAAGTTATATCCCATTTTCTTTGCTTTCCAGTTTTATTGAGATATAATTGACATAGAGCACTGTACCAAGGCATGCAACGTAAAGATTTGGTATTTGTCTGTATTGTGAAATGATCACCACAAGTTTGGTTAACATCCATCTCCTTACACGCTTACGATATTTTTTCTTGTGATGAAAACTTTCAAGATTTACTTCTTTTTTTTTTTTTTTTTTAAAGATTTTATGTATTTATTTGACACAGAAAGAGAGAGAGCTTATAACAAACAAGCAAAGGGGAGCAGCAAAGAGAGAGGGAGAAGCAGACTGCCCACTGAACAGGGAGCCTGTTGCGGGGCTTGATCCCAGGATCCTGGGATCATGACCTGAGCTGAAGGCAGATGGTGAACTGACTGAGCCAACCCAGGGACCCCTCCAGATGTACTCTCTCAGCACCTTTCAAATATACAATAGAATATTGTTAATTATGGTCATTGTGCTATCCATTACATCCCCAGGACTTACTAATCTTATAATCAGAAGTTCATACCTTTTGACCACCTTCACCCATTTCCCCTAATCCCCACCTCTGCCTCTGACAGCCGCCAAACTCTTCTCTGTTCCTATGAGTTTGGCTTTTTTAGATGCCACATATAAGTGAGATCATACATTATTTGTTTTTCCCTAACTTGTTTCACTTAGCGTAATGCCTTCAAGGGGCATCCATGTTGTTGCAAGTGATAGGATTTCCTTCTTTTTTTAATGACTGAATAATATCCCATTATATATATATTCCACACTTTCTTTATCTGTTTATCTGTTGATGGACACTTAAGTTGTTTCCATGCTTTAGCTATTATAAATAATGCTGTCATGAATGTGGGGTACAGATATCGCTTCAAGATACTGTTTTTGTTTCCTCCAGACTATACCCAGAAGTGGGATTACTGGGTCACAGAGTAGTTCTATTTTTAATTTTTTGAGGGACCTCCATACAGTTTTCCACAGTGACTGCACCAGTTTGCATTCCCTCCAACAGTACACAAGCGATCCTCTTCTCTATATTCTCACCAACACTGCTATCTCTTGTAATATAGCCATTGTCCTGGTGATAGCCGTTCTAATAGATGTGAAGTAATCTCTCATTGTGTTTTTGAATTGTATTTTTTATTTTTCTGGAGATCAGTAATGTTGAGCATCTTTATGTACCTGTTGGCCATTTGTACATCTTCTTTAGAAAAATGTTTATGCAGTTCCTCTGCACAATTTTTTTTTATCAAATCGGGTTTGTTTTTGTTTGTTTTTGCTGTCGAGTTGTATGAGTTCTTTATATATTTTGGATATTTTATTCTTTTTTATGAAATTGTAAATAGGATTGTTTTCTTAATTTCTCTTTCTGAGAATTTGTTGTTAGTATATAGGAATGCAACTGATTTTCTTACATAGATTTTGTATCCTGCAATTTATTCAATTCATTTATTAGGCCTGACAGCTTTTTGGTGGTTAGGTTGTTATCCCTGCAAATAGAGGCAGTGTTACTTCTTGCATTCTCATTTGGATATCATTTATTTCATTATCTTACCTATTGCTGTGGGTAGGGTTTCTAGTACTATATTGAATAAAAGTGAAAGTGGGCATCCTTGTCTTGTCCTGGTCTAAGAGGAAAAGCTCTCAGCTTTTCACCGTTGTGTATGATGAATACCATTGACTTTGAGGCATATATTTAATTACGGCTTTAACCTAAGCGGAATCAAAGTTTTGGAGCTTAGAACAGTATTAGTCCCTGCTTTACTAGAAGGGAGTTTGGACTAATAGCAAGTCAGATTCCTTCCCAAGCTAAATATCTGATTCTGTGTGACAGTGTTCTTAGCTCTGTTTTTGTAGAGTTTGCAAGTGCAAGTGAGTTTACACTTTGCAAAGTGCAAGTGCAAAGGAATCCCCCCCCCCAAAAAAAAAGTTTTGAGAGCTTGAACCAGAGAATCCTTGGATTTCAGGTACATGGAGGGCTTCTAGGGGTCACCCACACGTCAGTCCCCCACAGAATCGCCAGCAGGTGACTACTCACCTTGACCATCTCCTTGAGCAGGAGGGCTCATTCTGTACTGACACGGAGGCTGCCAACCTCCCACTGAACCATCCAGAAATTTTCTAAAACATATTTTAAGGGCATGGAGTTCCTGCCCTGGGCGCTGGCAGTGATGGTCCACAGGGGACCTGAAACTCTGTGCCTCATCAGGAGCGAGTCATGGGATGAGCTGGCATTGAGCACTGGGTATGGTCAAAGCTTTGTAGGTAAGTGTGCTTCAAGCCCGAAAAAGGCCTCGTTGGACAAAACACCTTGATCTGTAGCATGCATCAGTGTCCCCGTTCACGTGTCTATCCAGAACAAAACCCCTCTTCTGTGTAGTATTGTTAACCTGGAAAACACAGCTTTCAGAAAGCAAAGGGGGCGGTGGCAAACTGCACTCCCAAGGGGCCTGATTCACATTGCTGGGATTTGCAGGCCCTCTGAAGCTCTTATTTTTTGCCTATAAAATTTGGCTTTTACCATGCAAACCTTTATTGTACATATGTATTTCTTGTTTTACAGCCCTGCCCATTGAATGTTTTGTGCTTTCCCTGACACCGTAACAAACTTTTAAAGGAAGTTTTGTTTTTTTTTAAAGATTTTATTTATTTGATGCACAGAGAGAGAGAGAGAGAGCACAGCAAGGGGAGCAGCAGGCAGAGGGAGAAGGAGAAACAGGCCCACCAAGCTGGGAGCCCAATGTGGGGCTCAAACCCAGGATCCTGGAATCATGACCTGAGCTGAAGGCAGATGCTTAATGACTGAGCCACCCAGGTGTCCTTCAAATAAAATCTTAATAAGGGAAATGTATCTGGCTTTTTTGTTTTTTTGTTTTATAAAGATTTTGTTTATTTATTAGAACGAGCAGGGGGAGGGGCAGAGGGAGAGAAGCAGACTCCCCCACTGAGCAGGGAGCCTGATAAGGGGCTCAATCCCAGAACCCTGGGATCATGACCTGAGCCGAAGGCAGAAGCTTACCTGACTGAGCCACACAGGCACCCCTGTAACAGACTTTTAACTAACACAGTTTGCTTGCAAAATAAATAAATCAGCTATATTTTGGGGCACCTGGGTGGCTCAGTGAGTTAAAGCCTCTGCCTTCGGCTCAGGTCATAATCCCCGGGTCCTGGGATCGAGCCCCATATCAGGCTCTGTGCTCATTGGGCAGCCTGCTTCTCTTCCTCTCTCTCTCTGCCTGCCTCTCTGCCTACTTGTGATCTCTATCAAATAAATAAATAAAATCTTAAAAAAAAAAAGAATCAGCTGTATTTTTTAAGTGGCTTTGTGATGAGTAAATCGTACCAACTACATGTTCTCCCTTTTTTTTGTTGAGGTCCTTAGAGCTGCTCTTGACATTCTAAGTTAGAATATGCCAATTTCAGATGTCACTACCGCTGCAACTTTAAGAAGGAGCAAAGTGGTGAAGCTGGATGGAACCCAGGCCTCTCCCACAGTGTCGGAAAGAAACCCCTAAGAAGTACGTAAGATTGGAGACTCTGGCTTGACGAATTAGTTATTTCAGTCTTTTCCGGTCCTGAGAAGTGATCAGACCCCTTGACAAGTTCATCCTTTGTAGAACTGGGGAAAAAGCTCAAAGGAGAAAGTGGCAGGAAAGTAGAGTTCAGAAGTGGGGGGGGTGGGGATTTCAGGGATAAAAAGTACTAAATCTGTAGATTATCTGCCTAGATCCTTTCTGGAAAGAAATGGTAGGTAAATAATTCATGTTGCATATTTAAACACATAAAATATGGAACAAACGGTCTTGTTGGTAGGACACATGCCACATGAGGGTGCGGCTCTGCTGTTCGTCACTGCGGAATTATACCTGAGTGAACCAACACTGGTGTTTCTTAAACATAGAATTAGGACTGTATGTGCTTTGATTGCTAGATCTGAAAAGTGCTGGTACTGTCATTTTTTAGAATAATCCTGTGTGTTGTCAAATCTTCTCCAGTTGTGGGTTATTGCAGATACCCCCTCACTCCCTTGTTTATAACAGAACTCTGATTCTGTGCAGGCCTCCACCGTCTCCCGTCCTCCATGGGCCTCTGCCAGGAAGGAGGTGAGCCCCAGTTGGTTTCACTCCATCGTGGTGGTCCATTCCCAGTGCCGGTGATGAGTTTGCGCACGGGCTCGTGACACCGTCCTGCCAGTTAGCCGTTAGGGGAGGTCTGCTGGAGGGTTTCTGGGAAGGCCTTCCTTGCTGCCAGTGAGCATGTGAGGATTGTCCCTGTCCCATCTGCAGATTGCCCAAGGTGACATGATGCCCAAGAGCGTGGCCACCATCTTAAATCCCTGAGGGATGGGACAAGGACAGGATGGCAGAGTCCAGAGATGGAAAGGTGCTGGCTTCCTGATGATGCTTCTGGGGCCCTGAATTAACTTACCTTGGAGCCGCCTTTCCTCACACTCTGACTCATCTTATGAGAATATGACTGAGTCTCTTTGTGTTCGAGAGGGTTTTCTGTTACCTGCAGCCAAGCCATCTTCACAGATGAATAAATAATTTAAGATAAAATAAAAAATAAAGCTCAAAAAGAACTAAGGTTATCACAACCGTGACTCGAAAATGGACATTTTAGAGTATGTGAGGAGATTTTTCTGCCTCGTGCAGTTTGTCCTGAATTGGCTTATGTTTATTCATGACTGAGTTCCTCACTGCCTACAGAGGCAGCCGCCATGAAGAGGACTGATGTCCTCTGGTGCTCATGGCAGGTTCTCGTTGGGATATGGGTGTGACTGCTTTAACAGAAGTAAAATAACAATGATTTTAAAAGGTTGTGAGATTGTTTTTTTCTCTCCCAAAACAGTTTGGGCTGGTAGACAGTCAGGAAATGGGTAGTCTGCCCCATGAGGCCATCCAGGGCTCTTCTCTGATATGCACTAGGATGTTGTCTCCATGAGTGTCAAGAGAGCTGGCTTAGCTCCCCACCAGCGATTTAGAGCATGGGAAACGGCAAAGAAGGAAGGTCAGAATGAGATGGGGCAGACAGCCTCCTATTGACCCAGAATTGCTTCTAATACTTCCAGTCACAACTCATTGGCCCAGATTTGATCATATGGCAACAGCTGGTTGCAAGGGACTCTGAAGAATATCCTCTCTAGCTGGGTGGCCGTGTATCCAGCTAAAACCTAGAGGATTCCCTTAGGAAGAAAAAAGAGCAAATAGACACCAGAGACAGAGATATCTGCCACATAGTGTGTCCTCTGTAGGAGAGAGGCAGCACGGAACAAGGAGAGCATGCTGGGTGCCTCTGATTGTGAAGCAAGGATTTGAGTCACAAGAGCCAGTCTCCTGGAGCAGCCTGGAGCCTTTGCCAGTTCTCACCTGCTCTGGCCTCTCTTCTGGTCAACCAAAAGACTTGAATCAGGTGATATTTCAAACCTCTCCCAACCCTGACCTTCTCTGGCAGGGTCCCACAGGCATGCTGCTTCTAGAGTGGGGGCAGAGACGAAGGGGAAGCAGGGTCAGTACCTCATATGTGGGTCATGAGTATTAAAACCATGAGAGAAGTCACTGCTGACTTACTTGGCTTTTAGGACCCAGGTACTGTGCTGGGTCCCGTACACCTGCTAACCTCACTAACCCTAACCCAACATGTGACGTGGAGCCTATGGTTGTTCCCATTTCATAGACGGGGAAACTGTGGCTCCATAAGGGTTTAAGAAAGGCTTGAGCCCCAGCCAATAGATCCCTGAGCCCACATGCTTAACTTCGTGTTGTGGGAAGGGCTGGGACATGATATGGGATTTGTGGGGTGTGGCCTGATCATAGCGAACCGTGCAAGGAGGGCCAAAGAGCTTTGGGCTTGATGCTAGCCTTTATCCAGGGCCAGTTTGGGGATCGATCTGTAGCATTGGATGGCCCCCCACACCATTACCCCAGAGCCAGGAGATGGCTGCTGCCACTTTTGTCATATCTAGGCATGACGTTGTCGTGGGTTACATCACCTTTCACTACCCCAGGGGATAAGACAGGCTGTTCTTTAGAAGAGAGTACCCTGGTGAGAAAGGAGCCCTGGGAGGGTCAGCCGTGGGGCAACATACGGAATGTTCAAGGGGAGACATACCACGTACTCTGTAGGCATCCTTTAAGCTGTTGCCCCTGTGCGAGGAACACAGAGGCCTCTGGCCTGCTCCTATCCTCCCAAAAGAGGCTGGAGCTGGGAAGACACAGAACCCTTGCTCCAGAAAATGAGGGTCATTTCCAGGAAGTCAGCCTGTCCCTTAATCTGGCACTGATTGGTGGCAGGGATCCTGGGATGACATCCTCCTGCTCTAACCTGGAAGTCAGTGGCTCTGTGCCCAGAGGGGGCTCCAGGGAGGGAGTAGGCATCAGTGCATGTATTGTCTGGTGCACTTGGTGATAGGCCTCCTTGGGGTCATCAGGGAGTTTGGACTGGGCAGGGGGAGTGAGACCCTTGCCCCTGGGTAGCTAGCTTTTCCCCAGGCACAGCAGCCCACTTCTCTTCTGTGGCTCCTAACACAAACAGGGCCGCCCCCCCTGCTCCATTACCCCCCATAGTCAATACAGTCTCACTTGGTGCTGTCTCTTTGGTTCATTCTGTTTTCCTAAAATGCAATTATAAATACACTAGCTCCAGTCTGCTCCTCAAGGCTGAGCTCTAGCCGAGCCTCTTCAAGAGAGCTATCCTCCTTCTCTGGGCCTAGGTGGGTCTCCTCCCCGTCCCGCTCCTGCTTGTGCCTTGTGGCACTGCTTTCATGTGGTGTAATGGTCTTTTTACTTGTGGTCCCACTGACCAGACTGTGAGCGTCCTTTCTTTATTTTTTTTAACTTTTACTTTCATTCACGAGAGCAGAGAGGATCATACAAAAATTCTCAAGAATCCATCAACCAGTTGTCAGTTTTGCCAGCATTTGTCACTTTTGCCACTCTCGATTTATTAATTCCCCTTCCTGCCCCCCCGCTGAATATTTTAAAGCATTTCCTAGATCTTGTGTCATTCTCCCATATATACTTTTGAACATTTCAGCTATGAGCTTCAAGATGGCAGAACTGCATCCTGAATCCTGTGTTCTGTGCCCGCTCAGTGTGGATGATGCCCGACACATACTGATCTTAAGAAAAGAAATTATGTTTTTATTTTATTTATTTATTTATTTATTTATTTATTGAGATCACAAGTAGGCAGAGAGGCAGGCAGAGAGAGGAGGAAGCAGGCTCCCTGCTGAGCAGAGAGCCCAATGCAGGGGCTCGATCCCAGGACCCTGGGATCATGACCTGAGCCGAAGGCAGAGGCTTAACCCACTGAGCCACCCAGGCGCCCCAGAAATAATGTTGTTTGAATCGACTGACTGACTAGGGGTGTGAATTGGTTTCAGCCTTTAGAACTGAGCATGCGTCCTAGCTGGAATTTGAGTAACTGGAATGTGTGTAACTGCTAGGAACCCACAGCCTCCTTAGTGTTTGCCCTGCTGCCTGGGAGTTTCTAGGAGGTTCTGAAATCTGTCCGTCAGTCCTCAGACTTTTAAGGTTGGTTTATTTTGAGACAAGCATCTTTGATTTTGCAATTAAACTCTACATTGAGGTGACATTGGATAGAGAGGACTGTTAAGATGTAGTTTTTACCTTTGCTTGGTTCATATTTAGTTCACAATTATAGCCTTGCGGTTTTTTTTTTTAATTATAATAACACATTTACTTAGGCCAAGCTGATTAAGACCCAAAAAATCAAAGTATAGAATACATCTAAAGTGTTTTCTTTAATAACATCTTTCTATTCCTGGTAATGGCATTTTAACTACACAAGTAAGAGATAATTAAATACATATTTTTCTTCCAAGCAGTTGTGGTCACGTTTAGAGCCCTAAATTCTGTACACTTTGAAGGAGACCCTGAGACCAGAGTCATTAGACATGGCATTTCCCACTCTTACGAGGTAAAAATCAGGCCAGGCCTTGGGCTTTTGGAAATCTCTGGGGGTAGAATGTTGTTTGTAAAAACACCTTTAACATGTTCCCTTTTCCTCTTAATTCAGAAATGGTACTTACCGTAATGGGAAGAACCTATCAACTAGTCCTTTATCAAAATTGTATTCTAAAATATTTCCTTTCACCACTCAAATCTACTGTAAAGTTAAAGTTGGCTGGGTTTTCTGTTTGTTTTATTTTTTACTGTTTCATCAGGAATTCGCAGTAATAATTCTATTTCTGGATTTAAGATATTTTTACTGTGTGGATTTAGCTCTGGGACTAAGGCTGTGTAGACATCTGATGACTACCAGTTCAGGCTGGAACATAAAACAGTTGTTTCTACAGTTGTATTTATAGGAGTTGGATTGGGTCGTGATGCCATATTGTGTCTAGAGTGCCTTTTCCTTGGAAGGTAGTGGGCCTTGAGAGATGTCAGAGGACAAGGAGATGTGAGTGCCATGCTGAAGTAGGTCACAGTCCCAGCCTCTCATCCAGCAGCTGTCGCGGTGACTTCCCACACACATTATTTTCTGGGCTGTGAGGGAGCAGGCTCTGGGGCTTTTACTGTGGACCCAGAGACCTTGGGTCTCTGGCTGTCACTTGGCATGACTTGGACAAGTGTGATAGAGTGTCTGGAGGAGTATGGTAGACCCCAGGAGCATGCGCACAGAGCCCCCATGGAAGGAAGTTGCGGGAAGATCCCTGGAGGAAACTCAAAACTACATGACTTCTTGAGTACTGCACGAGAATGGACCCTGTGGAGAATAGACCAGAGCTCGGGCCACAGAGACAGAGCCCATTGGCTGGTAATCCTCGTCTTCTTAGGATGGGGCCCGACAGAAGCTGACACAGATGTTCCAGGCTGGAAAAACCTGTCACAGTGGCTGGGGCCACCACAGATGAGTCAGCCAAGGGAAGACTTGCCATGTCGGGGGAGGCAGGAACGAGGCTGCAAACGTGGCTCCCTGCCCCAACGGCTGAGGCTGGCAAGTAGAGACATGGCCAGTGGCCAGGATTTGGAAGAGGAACCACAGCGTGGGGAAGAAGCAGTAGCCTGGGGGAAAGGGCAAATCTCTGTGTTTAGATGATGGTGCAGGGATCTGTATGATTCCTCCAGAGCTGGGCAAGCACAATGCATGCCCGCTGCCTCTGTGGTGCTCTCCCCTGCCTTCCTACTCTCTCATACGCTGATTCCCACTCTCATTTAAAGATCAAGACCCTGGGCTCAGACAAATGAAGTTAGTTAGTTGTCAGAGGGGCACACAGAAACTAAGCAGCAGAGCAGGGAACTGGCCCAGATCTGTTGACCTCTGGAGCTGCCTCTTTGTCACCATGTCAGGGCTCCTCTCCATCTCTCCCAGTGAGGAGGTGTCTCTGCTGAAAACATCTTTTCTCTGACCCGTGCACCCCATGTCCCACCGTGGGACCTACTCACACACACCCATTGGGATCCTGGCTCCAGCTGCAAACACAAATGTCTTCAAATCCATGTGTATTTTAAATACCATGTTTATTTAGCCATTAAGAAAAAAAATTTAAGAACAAAGCATGATCTTCCTTTCCAAGTTTTCTAGGAAAATAGGCTCCAGAAGAAAGCGTGTGTGTGTGTTTCCTGGGGCCTGAGGTCACCACCCACTCCAGGCTGTGAGCACAGCTCCGAGGCTGTGATCACACCAGGTCCATCCCCAGCACAAGTGGAAATAATGAGACTCTGACCACATCCCTGCCATTTGGTGTTTGGTGGTCCCAAAGCAGGGCCAGAAAGGGGAGGGTGCAGAAATCCTGAGAGTATTAAGGGGAAAAGGTTGGGTGTTCCCAGACTGAAGCCCATGTTAGATGAAAAACTTCAGACGTGTAGAGATGTCAGTAGCCCAAAAACTAGAAGCAGTCAGGCAGGCACATGGTCCCCGCCATCTGGTTAACCCAACACATCCCCAGTATTTTAAATCTGGAGCTAAATATAGTTCCTTTCTGAAAAAGCACTCAGCTTATTAAAGAACGTAGAAAAGTAGAGATTCGCCTGTGCTTTCTGCAGAGGGTGGTATGGAGCTCCAGACCCTGACTTAGGAATTCCTAGGAAAGATATAAGCCGCTTTCTCTTTGCTATATCAGTTAACTTTCATTTTGTAGCAAGCTCCTAAAACTTATTGGTTCAAAACAACAACCATTACACTTGCTTGTGATCTGTGGGTTGGCCATGCAGTTCTTTTAAGTCTGGGCTGACTTTCCTGGTCCCTATCTGCTGGTGGCATGGCCGGGCTGGAACGGTCTGGGATGGCCTCGCTCACACGTGTGGTGATGGGCAGACTGGCTAAAGAGAGCCTCAGTAGGGGCTGCTTGCTTTGGCTCCGTGTGGTCTCCCATCCTTCGCCAGCTAGCTTGGGTGTCTTCCCATGGTGGTCTCAGTGTTCCAGAAGCAGCAAAGGAGGACAGGCTCCAATGCATAAGTGTTTTTCAAGCCTCTGCTCAGCTACCGTTGTCCCCATAAGACAAAGTCAATACCTTGTCCAAACTTAGAGTCCATGTGGGAGGAAACTACACAGGCTCTGGATACAGAAAGACTACGGATCTGCCATGCTATAAGCCTGAAGTCTAACTCAGTAAGTAGTCGTTTCCACCCCTCAGAAGACGACCCTGAACAGTCTTGTGGTTCATCCTTGTGTAAAAAGGCAGTGCCGGCTAAAACCATAGGCGGGGAACTTGGTCGTTGTTCTGGTGGCCTCACCTGCCAGTAAGTGTGGTGGAAAATCCCCCAAGAGGCCGGAGGCAGGAAGCAGTTGAAGAGCCAGACAAGAAGAAAGATCCTCACCTCCCACACCTAAACACAGAGCAGCCAAGTGGCAGGTCTGGTCTCTGACATACTGAAGCAAAAGATACTGCTGGGCTTAAAAGTCAGAGGTGGGTGACTTCCCAGAGGCAGCAAGATTGTTTCCCACGCCCTGAGGGGGACAGAGGCTGAAGACGGCACTTGATCTGGAGAGGGAGAGGTGAGCAATAACATGTGAATCTTCAGTATTTGCCTACCTGGAGAAACCCACAAACAGGTGAAGAAACTCTTCCTGTCTCCCAGGAGGAGGGAAGAAGCGGCAAAGAGAACGGAGAGAAGATGAGGAGGGAATAATGCTAGTAACAACTGTTGTCTTTGGAATGTCTGTCGTATGCTGGGGATGGTACCTAGACTTTTAGTCCTCACAGCATCCTGTGGTGATTAGCTCCAATTCACAGATGAGGAAACTGAGTCTTAGAAAGGTTAAGGAACTTGACCTATGTCACTGAGCTCAGTGTTCTGGCCCAGGTGTGTCTGCTGCTCCTGTCTTTTCCCCACCATGCTGCTGATGTGGTCCACAAGAAAGCATCTTCAGGTAGCAAGGACTGCAGAGCCCTCCTAACAGGAGAGTTCTCAAAGACCCAAAAAGCCATCTCCCAGGCAGGAACACTGGAAAATGTTCGTGATAGGACAATTTCGTGAAGGAAAAGATGGCAGCCTCAGACAGAAAGGTGAGGAAGGCATGAAGAAAAACCCCAGCACTTTTTTTCATCTGGAGTACAGAGATACCCCAAAGGAGGGACATCTGGGTGGCTCAGTTGGTTAAGCATCTGCCTTCAGCTGAGGGCATGATCCCAGGGTCCTGGGATCGAGCCCCGTACTGGGCTCTTTGCTCAGCAGGGAGCCTACTTCTCCCTCTCCTTCTGCCACTCTTCTTGCTTGTGCTTTCTCTCTCTGTCAAATAAATAAAACTTTTAAGAAAGAGAGAGAGATACATATCCTCTGAACCTCCTCCCCATTCTGTGATCCAGTCTCTACCCACACACCCCACTCAGTAAGGAGGTCATTGATAAAGTAGAATAAATTCAATCAAGAATGACCTAGGTAATGAGAGGCTTCTGAAACCCACAGGCTATCTAGCGAGGAGCTGTCAGCCGTCTTCTTGTACCTGAGAAACTGGCACATGCCAAGAGCTAACTTGTTCTGTGTTGATCCACAGCTTGGAGCTAGAGTCAGCGTGCAGACCTGTCGGGGAGACACCACCACAACATGGAAAAACCAACTGAAGAGGCACAGAGATCTTGTTTTGTATCTTGTCACCATGACTTCATAACCTGTGCTCTTGAGTTTTGGTTTTCTGCCTGCATATCAGAGACGCACATGTCTGCCCTGCAGAGTGTGAAAGAGGTTGTGTCAAGGACCCCGCATGGGGGCCTGTTTACACTGCGCTCTGTGAATGGAAACCTTGGGAATGATGATGTTGAGCAGTTAGAAGTTCCTGTTCCCTGGAGAAGCAGAGCAAAAGTAGAAAGCTGCCAAGGGGAGGTGCGGGGGTAGCTGAGCATTGTTACTCTGCCCAAGTTGGGTATGTTCCGAAAGCACTGTGGCCAGTGTTCACAAGTGAATATTGTTGCCTTCCATGCTCATTCCCTGGGGAGCTGAGCCAGGCAGTAGAGGCTGTCTAAGGTGGAGGACAGAAACTGTGACTCCGGGATGCCTGGGTGACTTAGTTGGTTAAGCATCTGCCTTCGGCTCAGTTCATGATCCCAGGGTCCTGGGATGGAGCCTCTTGTCAGGCTCCCTGCTCAGTGGGTCCTGCTTCTGCCTCTCCTCCGCGGTCCTGTTCTTTCTCTCTCTCTCCCAAATAAATGAATAAAATCTGAAAGAAACAGAAAGAAAGAAGGAAAAGAAAAGAAAGCAACTGTGACCTTACTTAGGTTGTTTGGTCCCTATGGGGAGGTTTACTGTTGAACCATCAGATGAGCATTACCAAGGACACCCCCAAGGTCAAGGTGGTCCAGAGCCACCCAGGTTTAGCATTTTCTATCTGGGATCGGGTTTATCAGTATCAAGGATTCACCTTCATTATTAGCACAGAAGGGGTGACCTACAGTGCCACTGTCTGCTGGACCATGCTCTGTCTCAAACTGTGACCTCAGCCTCCTTGGGGGTTCAGTGTAGAAGCCATTGTCCCTCACCAAGCACAGAGTCTGCTGATCTGCTTTCAGATCTGTGTGTGTCTTTTCAAACACTTCCAACTAGAGCTTATGAGGAATTTGAATTTTGGAAACAAAACGTTTGTTTGGGATCCCAAATACATGAAGTCCTGGGTGGAATATAGGACCAGCCAGGGTGGTATGCTGTCTTGGCCAGGATGCTAGAGAGCTTGCCAGGCTAGCAAGTGCCCTCCCCAGGGCAAGGAGGGTGTCCACAGGAGGAGTCACAGGCCATCTTGGGACACTAGGCACTGGTCCTTGCTTAGGGGTAGTGACTGAAGGGACAGAAGCAGTGAGTATTTGAAGGTGTGAATTTGAGATCTGTTTATCAACAGAGACGCTGGCGGCCAGTGTACGGGTGCCATTGTGAGGTACAAATACACTTTTGTTAGTCTTTCAGCAAATGTTCTCTATTTGTAGACAGTCTGACAAATCCCTTTAAAGGAATGCTTCTCAGACTCCTTTTCAGGGTCCTTCTGGGATTAAGGGCTGGGAAACAAGGGACTCTAAGGCTCTGGGTCCTGCTTCATTCCGTATAGATAGGTTTAAAAAAAATGATATAGAGTTCTCATACCATCCAATTCACCCAAAGTGCACAATTTAAGAGCTCTTAAAGATTTTATTTATTTACTTATTTGAGAGAGTGCATGTGCACACAGAAGTGGGGGAAGGGGCAGAGAGAAAGGAGAGAGAATCCCAAGCGGATTCCACGCTGAGCTCAGAGCCTGCAGTGGAACTCGATCTCACGACGCTGAGATCATGACCTGAGGCGAAATCAAGGGCTAGGCACTTACCCCATGGAGCCACCCAGGTGCCCCCCAACAGCCTCTGGCATATGTATTCACAAAGTTGGGCAGTCCGACCAACAAAGTCCGACCCTCACCATGTGAGCAAATGAGCTTTTGTCTGATTGTGTCTGTTGGGTCTCTGAAGGCGATTGTATTTGAAGGAGGAAAAGATGCCACTACTAAAATCAGGTCTGAAATTATTGTTGGCCTTATACTGTAACAGGTTGGACCTTTTCTGAGGAGAGTGTGGTCTTCAAGTTTTGTTTCAATCCCCAGAGAGAACCAGGAGAGAAACTTGGCTGATAGGTTACACCGTCGAGCAGCCATTCAGTTTTCTCACAGAAGGACCTCGTTCAGCGTTTCTGAAAGTCCTTCTGCGCAGCTCTAACATGGTGAAAGGAAATGAGAATGGTGAGAGGAAGACCAGTGGACACAGCAGAAATAGGGTGACCAGTACAGATGGGAGAAGGTCTTCAGTTAGTAGATGGGGCCACAGAGTGTAGAGACAGATCCCCTGGCGTACTCCAGCCATCTCTAAAGGCATGACTGTGGGACACGTGGCAGGGATTGGCATTCAGGTGAATGATGAACATTTTTAAAAGACCAGAATTGTATCCGCAAAATATTCACCAGGAAACGCTGAAGGTGAGGAAGTTGCTTGTCAGAATGGGCTGAGCACGAGCTGGTCTGTAAAGACTTCATTGTCTGGTACTGGATGGAGCGCCTTACATTTTCCCTTGGAAAGGTCCTGCTGGGAAGTGTCTCTTTCTGTGTGGATGTCAGATAAACGAAGCATTCAGGAACCGGTCTCCTCCTCTTAAGTTGAAGGGAATGTTCTCACTTGGGCTTGTCTGGGGGCAATGCCATAACCCACAATTGTTCTGCGACCAGGATTCACTCTCCCCTGCTGGAGGACCGGGCTAACTGGATTATTTTCAATTGACAAACTCAGTTTTCCACCTCGGAACACATGTTTATTGCCTCTGTTTTGTTCACAGGACGTGTTCCTGTTGGAAGGTGAAACCATGAAGAGAAAATAGAGCAAATAATAATGCTTTTCCGCAGTCGCTTCTTGCTGCTGCTGGCCCTGGCTGCCGTGCTGGCCTTCGTGAGCCTCAGCCTGCAGTTCTGTGAGTGTCGCCTGGCGCCGCTGGGACAGGGGGTAGGGGGAGCCTTCCTTCTGAGAGAGAGGGCCCTTGTGGGGAGGAAACAAGCAGGCCCCAAAGCCTTTGTTTTTCGAATGAACAAGGCAGTTTTAAAACAACGGAGTCTTCTTATTATTGGTACTGAGAGTGGACGGTTGTGCGTACAGATCCTAAAACCGCTGAGCTTTGTGCTGAGTGTCTTTTTCGGCCATAAGGAACGAGAGTGCTCACCAGGCCTCCTGAAACATTTCTGGCTTCCGCAGAGATTCCTGACTGGCCTGGTTATTCCCAGATTCTTGGATTCCCCGGGGGGGGGGGGGGGGCGGGCAGACACCAAGCGGCCCAGCAGGAGCTGGGGTGTTCAGTCTGCTGGTTCATTCTTTGAGGGTTGGTGTCTGTTTCCTGTTCAGTGAGCTATGGGGTCGCAGTCGTTGGGAGGGTAGGGGGGACTAGGTACCAGACTCTGTTTCCTGGGCACGGGGGACCATGCACAGGGTTTCTTGTGTGGTGAGGCAAGGGCAGGCCGACGAAGCCATTCCACAGCCTTCACCACCCAGCACTTTGTCCCCCACTTGGCGCCTGTGTTCAGGTTCGGTCCCCGAGCTGCATGCCCCACTGCTCCCCCAAGAGTGGCCATCCTCAAACACAGATCTGGCCCCGGCAGCTCCTTGGTTGTGACCCTACAGGGGTGGCCCATGGTGTCCGGGGGAGGCTCTCTGTCCTCCAGTGGTCCCTGTCTCATGCTACATTGCTTGGCGTTCTCTACACATTTACCCTCTTCTCTGTGCCCAGATCCCACCAGCCCCTCTGCCTAGAGTGCCATCCTCCTCATGTCCCTCCCATCCTTTCCTCCACATGCATCACTCAGTCTTCTCCTCCTCTAGGAACCTTCCAGAACTCCCCCCACCTACCCTTCAGCCAGATCTGATGCTGCTTTGTTGTACTTCCAGAATGCCCTAAACCCGTTCCCCTCCTCACACTAACCATGTAGTATTCTAATGTTCAGTTCTCTTGTCTCTCTCTCCCATCACACTGTTTTCTGAGAGCAGGGACCATGTCTGTTTCCCTCTCTGTTCCGGGAACTGCACTGCCTACCACACAGTAGGGGTTTCATGACTGTTTATTAAATGAATGAATGAATTTCCACCTGTTGTGAAAAGCAGGCTGACCCAAATTCCCTCTCCTTCTGGTGCCATATATCCAAAGTCGAGAGTATCTGTACGACACTGGGAACTTTGGCTTTGCTGTCACCTGCCTTCCCTCCATTTTACCACCACACCCGGATGGATGGGAGGTACGCGGTTGGCACCCGTCACTGCATAGAACAGCTCTGTGAGGAGGTGGCACTTCTGTCGCAGTTTGAGTGATGGAAGGAAGGGCAGGTGGCTCAGCAAGTGGGAGGTTCTCTGAGCGCTGAGGAATGTGGGAAAGACTTGGCTTTTGGAATAAGTGGTTTGAAGAGAGGAGGCTTTGAGCACGTTTCCCCTGGTACACCTCCAGTTTGTGACATACTCCGTGCACACGTCTGGTACCCATGAAAGGCTGTTTCTAATACGAAAGACAATTAAAAATACTCATTTTATCCCTCCAGAATAGGAAACTAGGTCAAGAGTAGGTGGGCACAGGAAATTTAAAGATACTCCAGATGGTTAATGAACCATAAAATACGAATCCTTTCCAAAAAGTGTGTTAGGGCTTGCTGTAGTTTAATAGCTCATAACTTTTCATTAAAAATTTTCCATCCTTTGGCTGGGGAGGTCGGAGGTTACAGTCAACCTTGGTTTTTTCTTCTGTGAAGCTGACAGGATCTGAGACATGAATGTGGGTTACTTGTGTTTGCTGCGTTTCTCTTGCATGAGGTGGTTTCCACGTCACTGAATTGGCCAGTGTGTTTTGCTTATATAACTCCTCTGAAAGTACCTTCTGTTTTAGGAGAGCCAATTTTCAGCCATACTTTTTTTTTTAAGGAAAATTTTGCAGGGTAAATTAGCCTGCCTGGGTTGGAGCTCTTTATTCTTGGATACGTTGGAGTTCGGAAAGCTATTAAGATATGGATGTCCTTACTGCTCTTCTACTTCTAGGTAAACTGTAACTTTGGAACTTACCCATTTCTGTAGATGTGGAGTTTAATTGCTTTATTTGTTTAATTGCATTGTGACTTGCTGGTTATTACAGTGTAAGGCACTGCACTGATTGGTAATACAAAAGTATACGTTTAACTAACATTTGTGTTTTCATTCTTACCCTAAAATATATGGACTTTTTTTTTCATCATTTTTTTGACTAATTTTTGAATAAATACCAGATTAGCACATGTAATTACTTCAGGTAATATACGTGAGGCGATCCAATATAACTTGGTCTTTCTCAGGCTTTAAGTAAACCAGTATAGTTCTCTTTGCTTTCTGCAACGATCATGTATTTTATTTTGTCTTGTTGGCTTTTTCTGATGTTTTGAATATAAGAAAGTTATGACCTGGCTTACAATTTAAAAACCAAATTGTTTAAAGAAGCATTTCTTCTTGGTACAGAAAGTGGGTCTGTGAACCCATATATATTTATTAAGCGCATATGTGTGTCGGGCATTTTTCTACAGTGTCAGGGTGGAGGTGGAGGGAAAGGATATAAAAAAGGTTAAGATACAGTTTATAGTTTCTCAAAATATGTTTATTTTAAATGGTACTAATGACTTGCTCTAGGCTAATAGCCTTTAATGAAAATCATTCATTTTGTATTTTTAAGTCCTGGATATTTTTGAGTTTGGAAATAGGGAAACGCTGAAATTCCTGGTGTTCAAATTATAGAAGGGAACAAGTAAGACATGGCTATCTTTAGTTATTCTAGGTAAAATGTGTATGCGTGTAAAAATTACTTCTCAGATTAAGGGACTGCTTTAGGGCAACAGGACAAAGACCACCAGTATGTCAAAACTGGATTAGTTGTTGTTCTGCTTTTTCCGTTTTTTGTAATTGCCCATTTTCCTCCTTCAACCCAGCCTTTCTTTAATTCGTATTTTGTGCTCCTTTCACCATGTTCCAACCGGCGTTCCCAAAATGGCGGCGCTCAGGAGCACACAGGCTCTGGAATGACAGCCTTGGGTTTGAATGCTGCTCTGCCACTTGCCAGCTGTGTGCCCTTGGGCAAGTCAGACCTCTGTTTCTTCTTCTGTAAAGTGGAACGAGCTGTGGCTGCTCCAGCGTTGGTGTGAGAATAGGAACCTTGTGGGAAACCCCTTGGCTTGTGGAAATATAGTCCGTGTAAACCTTGTAAGCAACAGCACAGATGCCATCACCAGCTACCGTCCTCAGAAACCAGGACTCTTGGGGTCCCAAAGGCTGCTGAGGTTTGTGTTCCTTCAGCCACTTGTCCGGGAGGAGGTTTCTGAAATATATCATACTTTTATTTGTTTCTGATCAGAGTTCATTGGCCATGAAAGTGGTCAGTCTATACTGTGCATGTGGCTCTGTTTTTAGGGCTGATTTTCCTGGGCAGGGCCCCAGTTGACCAGAGCAGCTTCTAAGGAAAATACCAAAGATGGACGGGGGTTCAAATCCCCAGGCGGAAGAGGGAAGGTTACCCTCCAGCAGTGAAAACCAGGGTTGTATTCAGTATCTGAAGAGCCCTTTCTGCAGGGGTCAGACTTGTTTTCTGTGGCCCAGGTGATGTGGGGATACATTCCAGTGAAGCATAAGGTGGAGCATCCTAAAAGTCAGTGTTGTGCAGAGGTAGAAAGCATGGCATGCAAACTCGGAGCATTGCTCTGTGAAGGGGAGAATTTTAGGCAGGTCATCGGGCCTGATTCCATTTAAAGTCTCTTCAAAGTCTGAGGTTTTAGGAATTTTATCTTTTCTTGTTGACCCAGTGCCATGAGTATGTACAGCTTCATCCTTTAGTAAATGTTCCCTGAGTTTCCACCATAGGTTAGGTCCTGGGCTGGGAGTTTAACCCCTCAAAGACCACAGGAGCTGTCTGTCTTACTGGAGGGAAATCATGAGCAGACCCTTGGAGTACAGTGTGTGATGTGCTAGGATGGGTAAGAGGGGATAGCATGTAAGGTAGGGGTGGGGGGGTGGAGATCATGGCTCTAAGACTGCCAGGATTGAATCCTTGTCCTGCCACTTAGCAACTAGGTGACCTCACCCATGTTATTTACCCTCTCCCTGCCTCAGTTTACTCATCTGTAGAATGGGAATAACGATAGTCCCTATTTCACAGGGTTAATAAAGGATTTGGTGAGCTCCTATTTCAAGACACCCGGAACAATGTCTGGCACGTAGTGATCTCTGTAGGAGTGTTAGTTAACTAAAATGATTTAGGGATCCTTTACAGCAGGGTGATATGGGAGGAAAGAGGATAAGAAGCTAATCTAGTCTGAGAATTCACGGAAGACTCCCTAGCAGAGGTAACAGCTGAGCTTCGTCCTTGAGGGGTGAGTAGGAGTTGGCCGTGAAGGAAAGTGGGAGAGGCATTCCTGCAGAATGACATGGGTGTGCAGAGACAGAGTGAAAGAGGGTAGGACCCTGGTAGTCACCTGCGTGTAGCTATTAAGGTGGACAAATGCTGGGGCCACCTCCATCTCTACATTATATCCTGAAGGCTATGGGGAGCCCCTGGAAGCAGGGAACACACCAGAAGACTGATGGCTTGGAAGGACCATAGGCCAGGACAATGTCTGCCACGTGTGGTCTCCTGAGCACCTTGAGGAGAGTGGCTCTGGAAACTTGTAAAGAATGCCTGCTCCACAACCAAAAAAGAGCTCATTTTGTGCCCCTCCCTACAGAACCAGAATTTTGGCAGGCATGGGGACCCAGAAATCTGCACTTCTGACATGCTCCCTGCACGAGTCTAATAAGCACAAATCCTGGACACTCCCTGTTCAGAGGCTGATGGGAGGGTGAAGCTGGGTGGCAACCCAGGCAGATTTCCCTCCATAAAAGGATGAGGGGGCACCTTGAAGGTATTGGCCCTGGAAGAAGGATCTGTGCAGCCAAAGTGGCAGGGGATGCTGTGGGACTCTGAGCCAACTGGGTGATAGAGTGGGCCGGGGTGAAAAGAAGAGGGGAAGACCTCACCATGACACACGGGAGTCTGGCGTGGGTAGTTCAGCAGATGCCTCATTCACATAACCGTCTCATCTCCACTGGAGTGAAATACACCAAAGGCTAAAGGAAATGCCCAGAACATGGCCTGGTAGGTAACTGTGTGGGGTTGGTGGCTCCCTGGGTCTGGATAAGGCCCCAGCACGTGGACAAGCCAGGTGTGGAGCAGGACAAGGGGTTCGATGGACAAGGGTGTTGATGAGGTATCTGAGGGCTGTCTCAGTACCGTGTCATGCTGGAAAGTGGTTTCAGGATCTGAGCCCAAGAGAGACCCTGCTGGAGGACTTTGTGTTTACTCTTCCCGAAGCCATGACCTGGGGAGACCAGGTCTCCCAGCAGCATGTGCAAGCCACTCCAGACCAACGGTTTTATTTGGCCCAACCAGTGTTTTCACATTTTGATTTACCAGTGTTTTGGAACTTAGGCAGTTTCATGTAAACTTCAAGCCCCTCTTGAAAAAAACAAAACAAAAACCAGACTGTCCAGCATGCCAAGACCCATGGTCCCTTCAGGGACAGTGCCTGGAGCCAGCAGCTGGGTTCTGGCCGCCCCTGTTGAAGGGAGTGCAAGCTCTTCCTTTCTCCGTGGTCTCTGCTTGATGAACCCTGTCACCTTGGGAGTTTGTGCCCCTGGTACAGGTCGGAGGAAGAAGAGGACAAGGGAAAGATGAGATTTGGGCAGACCAGGGAAGGGAGGCCATGAAGGAGACAGAATGGCAGCAGAGAAGTGGGGCCTCAAAGGCGAGGGAAACAGGTAGGCCCCCGAGGAGCCTCGGCTTAATCAGCTCTCTGGATGTGTGTCTGTGAGTGTGTTCAGTAGGCACCCCAGCCAAGCCAGCCTGTGTGTGAGTTGTGATTATGTGGTGTGAGTGGTGGTGTTGTGTATGTGGTGTGAGTGCTGTGTGTGTTCAGTAGGTAACCCATCTGAGCCAAATTAGTGTGTGAAAGGTAGTATTGGTGTGGTGTGTATGTTCGATAGGCACCCCAGCTGAACCACCTTAGTGTGTGTGAGCTGTACATATGTGATATGTGAGTGGTGGGTGTGTTTAGTGTGTAGGAGTGGCAGTGTGTGTATGTGATATGTGTGGTGCATGTGAGTGGTGTGTATGTGGTACGTGTGAGTGGTGTATGAGTGGTGTGTGTGTGTCTTTAGTAGTTTCTCTGGTATCTCTCTTCCCACAGAGTCAGCATTTTCCTGCAGCCCCCATAGCCCCCCCCCTTTATATGCTGCTTTGGATCCCTTGTCCTCTGAGAAAGAGTATAACCAAGCTTTGCTAAAACAGTGGGTAATTAGAAGAAAATTGCCTCTGAGAAGGAGAGTAAGGAGCCCCTGAAAGATGCCTGGGTGTTGTCACATTCGCCGTGGTCGTTCAGACCTTGGCTTTAGCCTGCTTTCCGTAGTTGGCTGTTGGCATTCACGGCTCCCACTCTCTGCAGGCGCCCTAACTCCATGGTAGATGGCGCCAGGGATTTTGCTGAGGCACAAATTTGGATCCTAACAGCCGGGAGTGAGCTCCTGGCTGCTGGGCAAGCCTGGCCCTGGCAGCCAGCCAGGGTGCTTTGTCACTCCTGCTCTTCATTCTGTGTCTGTTTTATGGAGAAAAGCAGGTACCCCAGGGCTATGTGTGAACTGGGGGTTCACGAAGATTTTAATGTTTTCATGGCAAAGGTTTGGGGATGCAACTCTTAGAATGCCAAGGGTCTTGAGTACTGTGTGCTCTATTATTTGTGGGGTTTTTAAAAAATATTTATTTATTTATTTTAGAGAGAGAAACAGTGCACAAGCAGGGAGAGGGGCGGAGGGAGAGAGAAACTCAAGCAGACTCCCTGCTGAGCACAGAGCCCAACACAATGAAGCGGTGCTCTATCTCAGGACCCTGAGATCATGACCTGAGCTGAAACCAAGAGTCGGATGCCCAACTGACTGAGCTACCCAGGCATCCCTGTGTACTCTATTTTAAAAGCCATGGTAAGATTCCTCCTGGGATTTTATTTTGGTGAATTAGAGCCAGAAAGAATGAGGAATGAGGGCACCTGGGTGGCTCAGTCCTTAAGCGGCTGCCTTCGGCCCAGGTCATGATCCCAGGGTCCTAGGACTGAGTCCCACATCGGGCTCTGGGCTCAGCAGGGAGCCTGCTTGTCCCTCTCCCACTCCCCCTGCTTGTGTTCCCTCTCTGGCTATCTCTTTCTATCAAATAAATAAGTAAAATCTTTTTTAAAATGAATTAAATATGATGGCTTGCATTTTTAACCTAAGGAGGTCTGTATATAATATCCTAATCTCATCATTATCACTTAAGTTTTACATTTAGTATTTTGTTTTTATTTCAATTCTTTTCTTGGAGGTTTATTTTCTGTTTGATTTCTGAGAGTTTTGGGTTTTTTTTAAGATTTTTATTTATTTGACAGAGATAGACATAGTGAGAGAGGGAACACAAGCAAGGGGAGCTGCAGAGGGAGAGGGAGAAGCAGGCTTCCCACTGAGCAGGTAGCCCAGAGTGGGGCTCGATCCCAGGACTCTGGGATCATGACCTTAGCCGAAGGCAGATACTTAACAGCTGAACCACGCAGGCGCCCCTGATTTCTGAGAGCTTTAATTTTGCTTTTTCTCTGAATCCTTCCTGTCCAACTGCCCCATAAAGTTAAATAAATATCTGTAAGTGAAAAAATTCTATAGGTGTCAAAATTAAGTGTGACAGACCAGCTATCATCCTATGTCTTAAGTTTATGTTTTAGTTACATTGGGGGGGGGCAGAGTATCATGTAGCAGGCCCTCCCATGAGCTAAAAATGGACTTTTCTAGTATCCCTTGGTGGTGGGGAGGACATTGTTTCTCTCCTCTCTCTCTTTCCCCTTCCTCTCTCTCTCCGTCCCTCCTTCTTTCCTTCCTTCCCAGTTTCTGATCTTAGAGAATTTCTCCAAAAGATAATTAGATGAGAGGTAGAAATGTATGTTTAAAGGTATTTAGTGCAGCATTGCTTACAAGAGGCAAAAGAGGGGAAGGCAGCCGGAGCGTCCAACAGTAAATCTTCTTGCAGCCTCTATGCTCTGATTACACAGACCTATCTGTAATCACGTGCAAGGTTGTCCATAATAGAGGAACTAAAAGTACATACGGTATTTTACATGGGAATACTCGTGTGTATTTCAACAGTATTGGCAAGAAGGAAATCTCCCATTTTAGAGAAGAGGAGACTATCGGGGCTAGTTAGTAAAACAAGAGAATGTTAGTAAAAGTAGCCAGTGAACTCAGGGAGAGCATCTGCTTATGCCAAGACTGTGTGAGGACAGGGACAAAATAGGAGAGAAAGCGGGAGGATGTTTACATTGGATTAACCACCGTGGAGGGGAGCCAAGGACACAGTGGGAGTTTGCCCAGGTGGAGGGAATTTGCTCCAACTGCACTGATGAACTTGGCCCCCCCACCGGTTGTCTTGGCAACAGCACACCTGCTCCAAGCTGGATGACATTAAAAAACAAAAAACAAAAAACCTGAGAAAGTCCACCTTGACCTGAGGTCAGTGGTAATCAGAGGTGGAGCCCCTGGTCTTGGGAGCGGCTCCGCCCCGAGGGGAGGGTGGCTGGGGGGTTCCTGAAACTACCAGGAATGAGGTCTGGAGGGCGGAATCTGAATCTGGAATCTGAGGGAGCCAGGCCACACCCAAAGAGAGCCCTATGACTGTCTTCACTGTCGGCAGCCAGTGCCTCATGCACCTCGCAGAGCTAGGCTGACTCCAGGCAGAAGGGACCAGGAGTCACCACGACCCATGGCCCCTCTGACCTGTTGGGCCGCAGCATCACATCATGCCCCTGCCTGCCTCCCTCGCTGGCTTTCCTGCGTCATCTTAAGGGGTGGAACCCCACTCCCCGGGGGTGTCCTCTGGGGAACCTGGAAGCCAGCCAGAGCTCTGCCTCTCCCCCACCCTAGGCATCCGCCAGAGGGTGGGCTGGCCAGTCCGCCCAGGCACCTGAGGGTGAGTGCCGCTCCCTCAGCATTGTCTTTCAGTGCCTGGGCTTCCCGAAAGCGCACCCTCATTCCTGGCTGTCTCTTCCTCGCGATCCTTTCCACAAAAGGCAGATCACCAGCCGCCTTCCTGGGCAGTTGGTTTGGTGGCTCCGTGGGGTTTAGTGCTCCCAAAAGATAGGCCTTTGAGACCCGGAGAACTTACTTGTTTCTTGAGGGGAAGGGAAATGATGCTCTTGGGCCTTAGTGACTCTCCTCAGAGCAGGGATAGAAGCACAGACACCTCGGGCAGGACATCCAGCCATACATATGCACTAAAATATAGACTGTGGGTTGTTCCGGGTGATAAGATTATGGGTGATTTTCACTTCTTTTTATACCTTAGTGTTGAATGACTATTTTAGGATGAACACATGTTTATGTGAGTTGTAAAGCTCCCTTTTCATTTTGGGGAAAAAAAAATCTATCATGGGTGTCAAAATCAGAAACCTATTTCCAGGCACACTGGGTTGTTATCCTGAGTCCACAGCTGTCAGCATCATCTCGTGTGGCTTTGGGGGTTCCTGTGAACCCTCAGAATGCAAATTCAGAAGCTTGTGTGTGCAGCCCTTTTTCAGGGTTGAGGAGCAGTAACTTTTGTCAGATTCCCAAAGGGGAGGCAGGGGGGATTCAGGCTATGAGTTAAGGATGGCTAACTTCTTTCAAGTGGTTAAGGTTCTCTAAGTGGTTAAGGATGGCTGAGAAAGAATTCTCTCGATTCTTTCTGGGGGCCTGTCCTTAGATTTCTCTCTGATTTCTAGTTTCTAGTTTCTGTAATGATTTGGAGTCCTTGGGACTTCTGTCATCTAATCCAGACTCTGTTTGGGCCAGGCCAGTTATCATTTGCTTAAGAAGACAGAGGTTTCCTGTCCCCTCTGGGAGGCCACAGCTGGGCTCAAGGTCAGGCCACCGTGGGAACCCTGGCCTTGTGCTCTGGCAGTCCTTGCACTGATGGCTCAGTGGCTGAAGTCAGAGGGAGGGTCAGGCTCAGGGAAAATAAGAGCTTGGGAACAGGCCAGGGCAAAACCTCCAGCCTGTTCTATGTGCTGAGTCCCAACCCCATGAGCCATACCTCCTGTGGTTTGCTGGCTCCCTAAATGGGACCAGGCTTATCACTGGCACCAAAAGCACTTACTAGACTCTTACCTAACAGTGGTTCACCATGAGGCAACAAGAATAAGGAATGAAGAATAATTGAGAACAAGGAGAACAGGAAAGATTGGTATTGTTTTGTGGCCCAAAGTGGATGGTTCAGAAAGGGTAGATTCAGCTGTTTGATCAATCTTGCCCATGTAAAACCAAGTTTCTCAAAGTATGCAAATGTGGACTTGATTTCCACCTTGCACCCCTAAGCATGATTTCTACTCCTGCCTCTAAAAGCAAATGGCCAAAGGCAAATAACAGAATGGGTCTCCATCTGGTTTATATTTGAGAATTACTCACAGACATTTTTATATTCAGTGCAGGGCAGAGGCACAATGGACCTTTAAGACAACTCGGTGGATGGAGGGGCACTGAGGGAATTGTGGGAACTGCCTGTAAAGCAAATCATTATTCTTTGGCAGGCCAGTGAAGGAGACAGAATTCAGGAGCCTTTGGATTATTGGGGGATACTAGAACTAGAGGTATTTTAGCTTATAAGAAGGTGGCATCTTGGAGGCATCTTGTGGGCTCAGTAGAGCATGTGACTCTTGATATCAGGGTTGTGAGATCAAGTCCTCACTGGGTGTGGAGCTTAAAAAAAAGGTGCCATCTTCGATAAGCTGGATGTATTTAAAGGAGTCAGGAAAGCTGCTAAAATTGGGTGGTCGAGAGGGGACAGGAGACTGGTTCATTGTGTTTCTGTGAAAGGTGTGGACACAGAGGGGCAGCATCCCTTCCAGATCCCGAATTGAAGGTAGCACCTTCTGAGAGCCTGGAAGTAGCCGTAATAATCACTTCAAGGGGACAGACGTGCAAATAGCACTTTTTTTTTTTAAGATTTTATTTATTTATTTGACAGAGATCACAAGTAGGCAGAGAGGCAGGCATAGAGAGAGGAGGAAGCAGGCTCCCTGCTGAGCAGAGAGTCTGATGTGGGGCTCAATCCCAGGACACTGAGATCATGACCTGAGTCGAAGGCAGAGGCTTAACCCACTGAGCCACCCAGGTGCCCCATGCAAATAGCACTTCTTTATTCCTTACTACACAGCAGACACAGCTCAGTTTCCCACAGGGGATGTCTTGGGCCATCCACAACCCCACTCTGGTGGAGATGCCATCATCTTCATTTTATGGGGGAAGGGCATGAGGCATAGTGAGGCAGGAGGATTTGCCCAAGGTCATGCAGCTGGGAAGTAACAAAGTCAGGGCTCAAACCCACATTTGTGACTCAGTAGCCCATAGCTCCCTACCACCTCCCTGCATTCAGAACCATGGACAGCCATGGCAGCACACATGACCGAGGACAGACTTTAGCGACCCCAGAAATGACAAGTCCCAAGAGGTGACTACCGTCTGCTGGGAAGATGTCCAGCCCAGCCCTGGATCGAGGAAGGTAAAAGGCAAATGGTGGGGCCGTGCCTTTGGCCCCATGAGGGTCTTTGCTGGCATGGTCAGTGATGTGACTCAGGCAGCTGAGCCAGCAATGGCGAGGTGAGCCAGCACTTTTGCCTGTCGTGTTTGCCTTCACCAGGACACCTGTGGATCCCTAACACCTGATTTGGATCTGCCAGGATATCAGTGTAAGGAGAGGAGGAGCTGACAACTGAACCACATAGGCCCAGGGACAGTAGGAAGTGGTCTATAGCCTCGGATAGGGATGGCAGGAGGCCACCTCACTTCTTATGAAATCGCTGCTTCTACATGGGGAAACCTTTCTTTCCTC
>PISX010000463.1:131540-272263 GCA_004024625.1 Mellivora capensis | reverse complement strand
AAAAAAAAAACTTAAAAAATATATATATATATTACATGGGGGCACCTGGGTGGCTCGGTGGGTTAAGCCTCTGCCTTCGGCTCAGGTCATGGTCTCAGGGTCTTGGGATTGAGCCTGGCATCGGGCTCTCTGCTCAGCAGGAAGCCTGCTTCCTCCTCTCTCTCTCTCTGCCTGCCTCTCTGCCTACTTGTGATCTCTCTCTCTCTCTGTCAAATAAATAAATAAATAATATATTAATAGCAAACTAGAAGAAGCAGAAGAATGCAGAAGAGTGACCAGGAGGACAGAGTAATGGAAAGCAATCAAGCTGAACAGCAGAGGGAGGGGGGGAAAAAAAAAAGGAAATACACTTAAGGAATTCAGAGACACCATCAAGTAGAACATTCACATTATGGGGATTCCCGGAGGAGAAGAGAGAGAAAAGGGTATAGATAATTTATTTGATGAAATAATAGCCAAAAACTTCCTGATTCTGAGTGCTGTGAAGTGTAAACCTGGCAATTCACAGACCTGTACCCCTGGGGCTAATACATTATATGCCAATAAAAAAATTAAAACAAAAACAAAAACAAACAAACAAACAAAACCTTCCTGATTCTGGGAAAGGAAACAGAAATCCAGATCCAGGAGGCACAGAGAAACCCCAACATAATCAACCTAAATAGGTCCTCACCAAGACACACCGTATTTAAAATGGCAAAAAGTACTGACAAAGAGAGAATTTTAAAAGCAGCAAGAGAAGACAGTTATGTATGAGGGAAACCACATAACGGTATCACTGATTTTTCAGCAGAAACACTGAAGGTCAAAAGACAGTGGCAAAATATATTTGAAGACTAAAAGAAAAAAAAATCTCAGTCAAGAATACTCTATCTAGCAAGGCTACCCATTCAGAATAGGAAGACAGATAAAGAGTTTCCCAGACAAACAAAAGTTTATGGAATCTATCACCACTAAAACGGTCCCACAAGAAATGTTCTTTGAATGGAAAGAAAGACAATAAGTAAAAGTAAGGAAGTAGGAAACACAAAAGCATTAAAAATAAGTATATCAATGAAAATCAGTCAAGGCATTCACAAAATAAATAGATATAAAGTATGCCATCATATACCTAAAACCTAGAGGGGAACGGAGTAAAAAATGGGTTCAAACTTAAGTGACCATCAACTTCATATATGCATAAGGTGTTATATATAAACCTAAGGTAACCACAAATCAAACCTGGAAAAGATATGCAAAAAATAAATAACAAAGAATCCAATTATACCACTAAACAAAGCCAACAACAAACGATGAAAGAAGAGAGCATGAGAGAAAGGAACAGAGGAAAATTACAAAAGCAACCAAAAGATTAGTAACAAAATGGCAGTTAAGTACAGACCTATCAATAATTACTTTGAATGCAAAGGGACTAAATGCTCCAATCAAAAGATACAGGGTGGGGCACCTGGGTGGCTCAGTGGGTTAAAGCCTCTGCATTCGGCTCAGGTCATGATCCCAGGGTCCTGGGATCGAGCCCCGACGGGCTCCTTGCTCGGCAGAGAGTCGGCTTCCTCCTCTCTCTCTGCCTGCCTCTCTGCCTACTTGTGATCTCTATCAAATAAATAAATAAAAATCTTAAAAAAAAAAAAGATACAGGGTGACAGAATGGATAAAAAAACAAGATCCATCTATATGAGACTCATCTATAAGAGACTCATTTCAGACCTAAAGACACATGCAGATCAAAAGTGAAGGGATGAAAAAGCATTTATCATGCAAATGGCAGTGAAAAGAAAGCCAGGGTAACAATACTTATACTGGACAACTAGAGTTTAAAACAAGGAGTATAAAGACAGAGAAATAAATGACACTATATAATTATAAAGGGAACAATCCAATAAGAAGATGTTAACAACTGTAAATATTTATAAACCCAATATGGAAGCCCAAATACATAAAGCAGTTAATAACAAACAAAAAGGAAGTCATTGATAATAATACAGTAATTGGGTACTTTAACACCTCCCTTACATGAATGTACAGGATCATCCAAACAGAAAGTCAACAAGGAAATAGTGGCTTTGAATGAAACACTGTACCAGACGGAAATCCACAGATCCATCCAGATATATTCAAAACATTCTATCCTAAGACAGAGGAAAACACACCTTTTTTTTCAAGTGCACATGGAACATTCTTCAAAACAGATCACAAGTTAGGCCACAACAAGTCCAAACAAAATGAGAAAGACTGAATTCATACCATGCACCTTTTCTAACCACAATGATATAAAACTAGAAGTCAACCAAAAGAAAGAGTCTGGAATGACCACAAATACATGGAGGTTAAGTAACATGCTACTAAACAATGAATGGGTCAACCAAGAAATCAAAGAAAAAAAAAAATGCTAACAGGGTGCCTGGGTGGCTCAGTCAGTTAAGCATCTGCTGTCGGCTGGGGTCATGGTCCCAGAGTCCTGGGATTGAGCCTCATGTCAGGCTCCCACTTAGTGGGGAGTCTACTTCTCTCTTTCTCTCTCTGCCCTACCCTTGGCACATGCTCTCTCCCTCACGCTCTCTCAAATAAGTAAAATCTTTAAAAAAATAAAAAAAAATAATGGAAACAAATGAAAATGAAAATACAATGGTCCAAAATCTTCAGGATACAGCAAAAGTGCTCTAAGAGGGAAGTTTATAGCAATACAGGACTACCTCAAGAAGTAAGAAAAATCTCAAATAAACAACCTAACCTTATACCTAAAGAAGTTAGGAAAAAAAAAATACAGTAGAAGGAAGGACATCAAGATCAGAGCAGAAATAAATTATACAGAAATTAAAAAAACAGAACAGAGCAATGAAACCAAGAGCTGGTTCTTTGAAACAAATGAACGAAATTCATAAACCTTAAGCTAAAGTCATCAAAAAAATATAGCAGGCTCAAATAAACAAAATCAAAAATGAAAGGAGAAATAATAATGGACACCACAGAAATACAATTATAAGAGAATATTATGAAAAGTTATATGACTACAAACTGGACAACCTAGAAAAATTGGATAAATTCCTAGAAACATATAACCTCCCCAAAATGAATCTGGAATAGAGAATTTGAACGGACTGATAACCAGCAAAGAAACTGAATCAGGAATCAAAAAACTCCCAGCAAACAAAAGTCCGGGACCAAATGGCCTCACAGGTGATTTCTACCAAACTTTTTAAAAAATTATTATCTTCTAAATTAACATATAATGTATTATTTGCCCCAGGGGTACAGGTCTGTGAATCATCAGGCTATCAAACATTTAAAGAAGAGTTAATACCTATTCTTCTCAAACAACTCCAAAAAATAGAAGAGGATATTCTATGAGGGTATGCCAGCATTCCCTGATACCAAGACCAGATACAGACCATATGAAAAAGAGAACTACAGGCAGATATCTCTGATAAATACAGATACAGAAGTTCTCAACAAAATATTAGCAAACTGAATACACCAATACATTAAAAAAAAATCACTTATTATGATCAAATGGGATTTGTTTCTGGGATGCAAGGGTGGTTCACTATTCGCAAATCAATCGACGTGATTCATTACAACAAGAGAAAAGATAAAACCATATGACCATTTCAATAGATGCAGAAAAAGCATCTGGTAAAGTACAACATCTGTTCATGATAAAAACCCTCAACAAAATAGGTGGAGAAGTAACATATCTCAACATAATAAAGGCCACATACGAAAGATCTGCAGATAACGACATACTAAATGGTGAAAAACTGAGAAGTTTTCCCCTAAAATCAAGATGATGACAAGTATGTCTGCTCTCACCAGTTTTATTCAACACAGTACTACAAGTTCTAGCCATAGGAATTAGACGAGAAAAAGAAATAAAAGGGATCCAAAATGGTAACGAAAAAGTAGAACTTTCAATATTTGCAGATGACGTGATACCATACACAGAAAATCCTAAAATCTACTAGAAATGATAAATGAATTCAGTAAGGTCACAGGTTACAAAATCAATACAGAGAAATCCACTGCATTTCTTTACATTAATAATAAAGTGGCCAACAAGAAATTAACAAAACAAGCTCATTTACAGCTGCACTCAAAATAATAAAATAGCTAGGAAATTTAACCAAGGAGGTAAAAGACCTGTACTCTGAAAACTTTAATACACTGATAAACCAAAGATGACAAAAACAAATGGAAAGATATTCCACATTGACAGATTGGAAGAACCAATACTCTTAAAATGTCCAAACTACCCAAAGCAATCCATAGATTTAATGCAATCCCTATCAAAGTACCAACAGCATTTTTCACAGAACTATAACAAATACTCCTAAAATTTGTATGAAAGCACAAAAGACATGAAGAAGGACAAAACTGGAGGTATCACATATCCCAGATTTCAAGACATATTACAAAGTTGTGGTGATCAAAACAGTATGGTCCTGGCATACAAACAAACACAGAATAGAGAGCCTAGAAATAAAACCATGATTACATGGTCAGTTAATCTTATACCAAGGAGGCAAGAATATACCATGGCAAAAAGATAGCCTCTTCAACAAATGGTGCTGGGAAAACTGGACAGCAACATGCAAAAGAATAAAACTGGGCCACTTTCATATACCATACACAAAAATAAACTCAAAATGGATTAAGGATCTAAATATGAGACCTGAAACCATAGAAATCCTAAAGAAGAGCCCAAGCAGTAATTTCTCTGACATTGGCTATAATAATATTTTCCTAGATATGTCTCCTGAGGCAAGGGAAATAAAAGCAAAAACAAGCTACTGGGAGTACATAAAAATAAAAAGTTTCTGTACAGAAAGGGAAACAATCAAAACTAAAAGACACCCTATGGAATGGGAGAAGATATTTGCAAATGACCTATCCAATAAAGGTTAGTATCAAAACTACATAAAGAATAAAATAACTCAACACTAAAAAAACCCCAAATAGTCCAATTAAAAATGGGCAGAAGACAGGAACAGACATTTCTACAAAGATGACACACAGATGGCAAAGAGACACATGAAAAGATGCTCAATATCACTTATCATCAGAAAAATGCATACTACAGTGAGGTATCACCCCACACTTGTCAGAATGGCTAAAAACAAAAACAAAAACACAACAACAAAAAAACCCCCACAAGAAACAAGTATGGGTGAGGATGTGAAGAAAAAGGAACCCTCGTGCACTATGGCTGGGAATGCAAACTAATGTGGAAAATAGTGTGTAAGTTCCTCAAAAAATAAAAAATAGAGGTGCCTGGGTGGCTCAGGTCATGATCTCCAGGTCCTGGGATTGAACCCTACACCAGGCTCTCCGCTCACTGGCGAGTCTGCTTCTCCCTCACCCTCTTCCTCTGTGATTCCTCTCACTCTCGCTCTCTCTCTCAAATAAATAAAATCTTTAAAAAATACATTAAATTAAAAAAAAAGAGAGAGCTACCATATGATCCAGTATTCCATTACTGGGTATTTACCCAAAGAATATGAAAATACTAATTTGAAAAGTGAAAAGGTATATGCATCCCTATGCTTATGGCTGCATTATTTACAACAGTCTTGTTCTGGAAGCAGCCCAAGTGTCCACTGAGAGATGAATGGTGGTATATATACTGACAGAAGATGTGGAATATATACACAATGGAATATTATTCAGTCACTTAAAAGAATGAAATCTTGCCATTTGCAACCACATGGATGGAGCTACAGAGTATAAAGGTGAAATCAGTCAGTCAGAGAAGGACAAATACCACATGATTTCACTCATATGTGGAATTTAAGAAATAAAATAAACAAAGGAGAACCAAACCAAACCAAACCAAGCCAAAACACAGTCTTAACTATAGAGAACGGATGGTTATCCGAGGGGTTGGGGCTGGGAGGATGGGTGGAACAGGTGAAGAGGATGACTTGTACACTTAGCACAACAAGCCCTGAGCATGTACAGAATTGCTGAACCACTATACTGTACATGTGAAAGTAGCACTGTATGTTAACTATATGAGAATTAAAATTTTAAAAATAAATAAAGTATAAAAGGTCAAGAATAGCCAATACTCTCTTAAAGATGTCAAGAGTTATTATAAAACAACAGTACTTAGTAGTGTGGCACTGATGCAGAGAGAGAGCAGTGAAGCAGAACAGAGCGCTGAAAGACAGATCAAACACATAGATCCCTGATATGCTTATGCCAAAGTTAGCACTGCTGAGCAACGGAGAAAGGCAAATTTAAGTAACTGTTTCTGAGAAAACTGGACATCCATACTTTAAAAATTAATTGGACACCACCATTCCCCCAAATGCAAAAACTGCTTTCAAGAGGACCTACGATTCAAAAACAAAAACAAAAACAAAAAAACAAGCAAGCTGTTAGGCAACGATACAGGAGAATTTCTCCTTTAGAATAGAAGGAAAACATTAATGATTTCACTACCTTAAAAAAAAGAACTTTTCTCAAAAGAACCACAGGAAAAAGCCACAGAGTGGAAGACACCCACAACATGTATCACTGAAAAAAGACTAAGATTCAGTATATATGATGAACTACAAATCAGTAAGTACAAGAGATATTCTAATAGAAAAATGGGCAAAAGACTTCAACAAGCACATCACAGAAAGGGAATTTAAATGGCCAATAAACAAGAAAAAACTATCAATCTCATTAGTAATTAAGCATACGTAAATTTCAAACATAATAAAATAACATTATACATACACTAGATTGGCAAAATTTTGAAATCTAGCAAGGATACAGAGCTAATGGAAAATCTCATACAATGCAGGCATCTGGTGAAGTTTAATGTATTTATCCCAATTAACTGGCAATTATATAGGCCTTAGAGCAGAGATCATCAAATGTTAGCATGCATCAAAATCACCCAGAGCATGCATCAAAATACCGCTGGGCCCGCCTCCAGAGTTTCAGATTCACTAGGTCTGAGGCAAAGACTGAAACTGCCATTCTATCAAGTTCTCAGCTGATGCTGTAATGCTAGACTGCCCTCAGGAAATGCTGTGCTTAAGATGCATGAATAAGAATGATCATGGATGGGAACGCCTGGGTGGCTCAGCTGGTTAAGCCTCTGCCTTTGACTTAGGTCATGATCCCAGGGCCCTGTGATCAAGTCTCCCGTTGGGCTCCCTGCTCAGCGGGGAGCCTGCCTGCCACTCCCCCTTCTTGCTCAGTCTAACAAATAAAGTCTTAAAAAAAAAAAAAAAAGAGATCATGGATGCACTTCTTTTAATAATCAAAAACTAGAAATAGAAATGTTCACTAATAGTAGAAATGAACAGATTTTAATATAATTGTAAAGTGGAATACTACATAAGAATTAAAATGAACCACAACTACTACAACAAAATGTACAAACTTCAAAGAGTAGAATTTCATTAATGTAAAGTTCAGAAAAAGGCAAAACAAACATATGTCTTTTTAGAGATGTAGGCATGTGCAACAGCAGCAGTATATAGAAAGGTAGGAAACTGTCAGAATAACCAGGATCCTGGGCACACTAGGGAAGGAAAGAGAATGTGATCAGGAAAGGATACACAAAAGGAGTCTGGGGTATTAGAAATAACTCAATTTCTTGATCTGGGCCTGGGATGTTTGCTTTTTTTAAATGTGTCATTAAACTGCACACTTGTTTTATGTACTTTGGGGGATGTTTTCTATATTTCAAAATGAAAAATATTTTAAAGATTTATTTATTAGAGAGAGTGAGTGTGCACATGTATATGAGCGGGGTCAGGGGGAGGAGGGAGGGAAAGAATCTCAAGCAGATTCCCTGTTGAGCACAGAGCCCAACACAGGGGTCGATCTCCAAAACTGAGACCATGGTCTGAGCCAAAATCAAGAGTCAAATGCTCAACTGACTGAGCCATCCAAGTGCCTCAAAATGAAAAACATTTTTAAAAATCTAAAGATACGTGTTTTCTCTATATTGGAAAAACCACTAGAGATTCTTTACCCAGAATCCACAGACCCAATCTAAGAATAGCTTTTAGGAGGTCTGTGGATCCCTGAGATTGTAAACAAAACTATGCAGCTTGTGTACATGCATAATATATGGGTCCAAATCTTTCATTAGATTCTCACAGGAGGTCTATAACCCTTCAGGTGTTAAGAACTGCTAATCTATACACTGTGTCTACTGTCAGAAAATTCTGAGGACCTTTCCCCCTATACAATGAAGGTTGATTTTATTCACATTACTGCAGCCACGGAAGTTCTTCAACAAAAAATTTGTAATTGTGGCCTTAAGAAATACTAAAGAGTTCCAGGTGAAAATATGTGCGGATGTGGGGAAAACAACCCGCAGAAATAACTGTTGTGCAGTAAAAATACTTCTTGTTTCTCCAGTATGAGTTTTCTGCTGCATAATTTGTTTACTCATTGATTAATTCATCACGAGGCACAGCTTCATTTTCGGGTATCTGGAGCCCATGTGCTCAAACCACTGTATAATGCAGATGAAGTGAAATGAAGAAGAAGCCATAATGCAACTATGAAGACAAAGGGAATGATGAAAGGAAAAAGAATACAAAATGATTAAAGAAAAAAAGATATAATGTATACAGAGAAAGGTTTTCTTGGGTTCTTTCCACCAAGATGTATTCCATTTTTTGTTAGCAGGAATAGGGTAACATTAAGTAACATGTATGTTCTCAATCCTACAGATGAAAAACCAGAGCAATTACTTCAGGCCACAAACCTGGTGACTGACTGCCTCACCGTTCACACCGCGTGTTTCACATAAGATGCTGTGCACATTTCCCATCTCTCTAAACTTTACAACCGTCAGGAACCCGAACAAAGAATTCATATCACAAGCAATGTTTCCTCAAAGTTTCTGAGATCATCCTTTCTTATCATTTTCCATATGTATAACAATATTCTAAAGATACTGAATAATCACGTATCTTTCACTACAGCACTAAACCTATCACCAGAAGTTCCTCCAATAGCAGATCCTTGCTACAAGGAGAAAAACTGTAGATTTGTTATCTCCAAAGCAGTATTACCTCGGCATCTTTCATTATACTTTTGTTTTTTTCAATTATCAGTGATGCATTAAACAGAATAGATTTTAAAAAACTGGCTAACTCTGTTGGTTTTTGAGATGCAGTGTACATGATGAATCTAAGGAAACTATTAGGAGGACTGATTCTGGGGCACCTCCTAAGAATGCACTGTGATCACATGTTCATCACACATGTATTAGTCTCTCCATTTAGGTATCTATAAGCAAGTTTTCTAAAAAGTTCTGGCTCCAAAGTCAATTCCTGTATTCTTGTAACACAGCATGCATAAACAAAATGAGAATCGCCGCTCTGTTACATATGAGAGAGAAATACATCGGAGAGAACGATGCATTAGAGGACTGTTTGTAAAATTCCACTGGGTGACTGGGGGGAATGGCTCCCTATCCCATTTCAGGGAGGAAGACCAATACTACTCTCAGAGTCATTCTAAAGTTCTAAAAACCGACAATATTCCAGCCTGTCATTCGGCTGATTGAACTTGGGTTATTTTCAGAAGTCATGATAGAATACTTTGTATTATGACATGGACTTTATGAATACAAATATGAGGTAAAATAAATAATCTGAAAAAGATGTTAATCCTCAAGTCGATCAACTTAATATGACACTGGGCGTTATTTAGCATATACTTGATTTGGGACATATCCATACAAATGAAGAAGTTTCAAAAGTTTTATTGAATCAGCACCTCTATATGATCCATTGCTTTCTGCCATACAGACTGCTTCTCCTCTGCACTGTGTCCAGGAATGGATAAGATATTGTGAATGTAGTTAAAGACTTCTTCCTGAAGAACACAAGACAATGCAACTTATTCATTCATTCACTCAAGCAACAGTCAATCACTATCCACTATCTGTAACAGTCTTGGTAAGTATCTACTATTTGGAGATGGTAAGCCACTTGTAGATAGTTAAATTTTTGGAAAACTGACACTAAAGAGAATGAATTTAATGTTTATGGTAGACTCTTGGAAGTTGCAAATCCACTCCAATTAATTCTGGTCTCAATTCGTTAACCAGATGAGGGAATATCATATACTTTTATCTTTGGTGGACCCTATCTACATTCCTAATTTCATCTCACATCATGTCCTTCTCTATTATCCTTGTCCCTATCCTGCAATACTTTGCTGCTGGCTGTTTGCTTGACTGGCTTCACATCAAATTCCAAAACCCAGTCTCTATGTCACCTCCTCTGAGATTCCTTCCCTGGCTTCTCTGTAGAAGTCAGTTTCCCCAATATCTTCCCAAGTTGCACCAATTTTCTCCTCTCAAGCACTCATCACATCTGTAATTATGTATCTGGTTTCCTTACTGTCAGTCTCCATCACTAGACTGTAAGTTCTAAAGTTGCAGCAACTATATCTATTTTAATGATCAGTATATACTGGGCTAATAGTAAGCACTTGATAAAAACCTGGTGAATAAATGAAAAACAAAAACAAAAACAAAAACAAAACACTGAATCAGCAAACAGATGTCCCAACATTTCTACTGAACAGTTATACCTACTTAATAGTTATGTCTACCTAATAAGGGGAGGAGAGGACTGAGTAAGAAAAAAAGGGTAAAGCAGTCTCATAACTCACCTCCCTTAGTGGGTCACGTAAGTAACAATCAATTATTTTGTCATATTGGTGTTCTCGCTCATACATAAACTCGCAAATTTGATAGCTAGAACATAAAAGGGAAAACTTCAGAGTACCAAATAGACAGGTGGTTATTAGTTTATTGTTTCAAGAACTTTGCTCACAGAGGTTAGTGTCAAGAAAAATGAATATAGTAGATGTTATTTCTACTGTGAAATGAAGTTACAGTATTTAAGGGACAGGAGTGGCTGCCATTCCTCTAAATAAACGTTTAAAATGCTGCTGAATATGAATACTACTATGTCAGAAGAAATTTCAAAGCTGGGTACAAAATAAATGTTAAAGCAACAATGTGTCACATAAAACCAGTTAATATATTAGTCATCAATTAAACTATATGACATTTCTCTGTTGAATTAAATATGGCAAATGAAATAGTCAACAAATGAAATAAATGTTAACATACTATATCATGTTATCTCAAATTCTGCACTGTTTAGAATATGTTTGAATAAGATAACACAAAAATCTATAAAACAATGGAAATTTTAAGTAAAGAAAAACTAAACTAATAAATCATAAGACTTACTTCATTTTCATACTAAAACAAATGCACAAGCACTTCTAATTTACTCAGTGTTAATTTCTGCAAATGTAACTTAATTTCTAGACTTGAAAGACCAGAACATTTGCATTTAGGTTTTCTGCTGTTATTTATATAGCTTTCTTAATTAAAAATTGGCAATGCATCAACTGGGCCTCCAGGTAGAGAACTGTAACTTAGGATATGGGAACTAACATATACGTCAAAAACAACTTACAATTCTGCTTTCTCTGCCATCCGGATGAGCCGACTCTCTTCAAACTGAACTATGCCTCCAGCCTGCAGCAATTCTAAAAGGACCTGAACATTTAAAATAAACACTTTGGAATCTACTTTTACTTACTAGCTCTGTAAGAGTCCATTCAGCTACACAAACCATAACTATTTTTTTTTTTTGGTTGGTCATATTACTTGAAGTTTTAGCTTGGCTTTCCCATGTATGAGGTACCAGAAGACTACCATCATAATGTTGGTTGATACTGTAATTAAGTCTCACAAAAAGATAAATGGCTCTATTTTTCAAACATGGAAGGAATGTCATAGTGTTTATAAATAAAGTCTTATTAGACTATATAATTAACTCTCCACTAAGCCAAAAATGTCCATATAGTTATCTGGTGCCTTAATATCTCACGGTTCTTTAAAATCTACTGTCCACAGGCAGTATCCATGTTTACATGTTAATTTCTCTAATTAAACACTGGGGTTTCTCACGGCAGCATTACTCACAGAGGCAAATGGTAGAAACAACCCAAATGTCCCTAAATGGACAAATGGATATACAAAATATGGTATATGCACATAATGGAATATTATTCAGTCTTAAAAGGGAATGAAATCTGACACCTGCTAGAACATGGATGAACCTTAAAAACATGCTAAGCAAAATAAGCCAGTCACAAAAGGACAAATACTGTGTGATTCCATTCATATGAAGTACCCAAAGTAGTCAAATTCAAAGTAGTCAAAGTAGAAAGTGGAATGGTAGATGGCAGGGGCTGAAGAAGGTGGTACTGGGGAGTTATGGTTTAATGGGTACAGAGTCTCAGTTCAGGAAGATAAAGTTCTGAAGATGGACGGTGATGATGGTTGTACAACAATGAGACAGACTTCAAGCCACTGAATTATATACTTAAAGTGGTTAAAATCAATTTTATGGTATATATATTTTATCATAAACACACACACACACACTGGGGTTCATATAATTAATCCTTACCACACCAAGTAGATGAATAAAAAAGTGACTAGGATGTTGAGACTGAATCATTTTTAAATAAACCTCAACACAGAATAGAATCATTACATAGTCAATAGGACAATGTGAGAAAGCTTTCTCTTATACTTAAGTTCAAGATCCAAAGGAACATGACCCTTCCAGAACTTTAGGAAACCATTCAACAAAGTATTTTTCTAACACAGGAAACTGATTTTTTAAGTTAAAGAAAGACAAAAAGGGGGAGAAGAAATGAAACCTATTTCTATTTTATTTTCAGAACCCTAATTCGGTCCATTTTGAGCACTGTAATGTACTGTTAGACAGAACCGTGGAGTGAATCCATCTCCTGGGAGCCTCAATTTGGAATAACATAATAGAAATAGCATTGCTGGAGCCAGTCTTACCAACTCAATAGAGCTGACTGTTACATTTTCAGGAATTGTGTATGCCAGTTGTTAAGCACAGCAACTGTTACAAAATTATATAAACTTATAATACACTAAATTTTAAAAAGTAGTTAACATTCAAAACTTACCACTTCCCAATTATTTTACTACATCTTACTATGCATGCTCTTGGGGTTAGTTACTGCATCTGTATGGTGGAAATATTATATAAGGGGATGGTACTGTGCATCTCTTCCCAGTTCTATGTTTAAAAACATCATCTTGGTAGGCTGAAATCAGCCATAGAGTATTTACACTAAGGAAATTAGCAAATGCTGTAAAAATCAGGTGTTACTGTATCTTTAAGGGACGTAAAACAAATAAAGCCTAAAATATTTATTCTTTGGCCCTTTACAAAAAAAAAAAAATTAAAAAAAAATTTGCCAATCCCTGGGTAAGAGAGTGATGGAAATAAGGCAATCAAACTTAAAAGTGTGCATGTCAGAATCATTGTACTATGCATAGCACAAAAAACTAAGTTATTATTTTTCCAGTATTCAAGAACTGAGCATAGAAGTCACTTCACTGATGGATCTGTGGGTTCTGTCACACTTTCACTGTTGTGCCTTCATCTTAATCACTTAAATATTGAAAATATCAACCAACATTTGTATCAGAACTACACCTGGGGAACCAGTTGTTAAAATTTTATCAGCATACCACCAGGAAACACTCAAAAACACTGCACACACAAATTTTTATACGTAACACATGACACAAGAGTGCTAGATGAGAAGGGATGGAAGAGGGTTCTAATCTTAGTTGTGAACTTGAGCAGTTTACTGTATCATTTTCTTATTTCTCAAATGAGTTGAGAAAAAACCTGATAGTCTCAAAGGGAACTTCCAAAAGTACAGCACTACTATATGAGGATTACTTTTCAGTTTGACTTTTCATTTAGATTTGATTTTTATTTGTGTAATTTGGTTTTTTATATTAAAAGTGCTTATCATTTTATATAGTAACACACATATACCATTATTCACTTTTCCTGCCAAGAGAGAAATAGGGGCAAAGTGAGGGGGTCCACATTATTAGCTGTATTCAATATAATTTGAGATAACCAAAATTTTAGCAGTCATTCTCTCTCCTAAGCTTGTCTGCAGCAGTCACTGGGCCACAGCTGTGCAGGGAAAAGGGTCACCTTGCTATCCTCTGTTCTATATCTGAGTCTCAACATTCCAGCTGTTGGGCACTATTACCATAAAAAAAGGCCAGCATAGCTCTGCAAGTACTTATATTTTGTAGCTTGCTTATCTGACAGACTCTGGCCATCAATTTTAAATAGGCTCTCTTGGGGTGCCTGGGTGGCTCAGTGGGTTAAAGCCTCCGCCTTTGGCTCAGGTCATGATCCCAGGGTCCTGGAATCAAGCCCCGAATCGGGCTCCCTGATCAGCAGGGAGCCTGCCTCCCTGCCTACTTGTGATCTCTGTCTGTCAAATAAATAAATAAAATTAAATTAAAAAAAAAAAAAAAGCTGCAAAGGCTTCTATCCTTTAAAAAAAAAAAAAAAAGTAGGCTCTCTTCATGCTCACAGTTATAGTGGGGTAAGCTTTGAAAGAATCCTACTCCTGGGAGAGACACTCAAAGTGACTTAAGTAGAAAGAAGTGGAGCAACAGATGGATTCTAGTCTCCAGAAATGTTTACCCCTAATGCAGGGGGGCTATAGGACACTCCCCAAAGTTGGATGTCTCAATACCCAGGAGCCTGCAGCCTTTCTGGTTCAGAGCCACAGCAGCTAGGAGTGATTATCAGATAAATGGCCCAGGCAGAAAGCAGAACACAACAGGAGCCAACTGCCGCGACTTCATAGAGAAGGATGAGTATCTCTTTGGTGTCATGCTGAACGCAGACAGGTCCAGTCTGCCTAAGAATTTAGTTTGATATAAACTGTTTACAAGCGTACCTTTAACAACTACCCACACTATTTTCTGGTTGCCACCATCTAGCACAGTATTAGGATTTGGCACAAGTAACTTTCCCCTTTCTTTCATGATGTCTAGCACAGAAGGGTTCTTTCTAACTTATTCTGTCCTCTTTCCCATCCTTTAGCAAAAAGAGTTCCAGTAGTTCATACCTGCTGTCTTTCAGAGTGTCGGGAGTCATCGTCAGGACTACAGAGGAATTCAAGGACCTGGTGAAAGAAAAGGTATTTTCTTTATTAGGTACTAACATGGATGCCATAACACTGTAGTAATGAAAATAACAGGAAACACCCTTTCTGTATCATCAATTCATTCACACTTGGCTATAACAAGCCCCACAGATATATGGCTTCCTGACTGGCCTGTCAGAAGGCACAGCAGGCTCAAGGATGTTAACAACTTATTATGTATCTATCTTATCCTTACTATTCAGAAACATGGCAGGAAGACAGCGCCGTCTGTACACCTTAACCTTAAGATCCCTGAATACCATGGACCGGGCAAAGCATGGACTTTATAGAGTCAGGCCACCTGAATTTGAGTCTTAACCTCTTTAACATTTAATAACAACACTTACTGCTGATAATAACACTTATTAAGTATGAACTTGGATGAGTGACATAACCCCTCCAGGCTTTAATTTCTTCATCTGCAGAACAGAGGGTACCAACAATACCAATCTCAGGGCTACCAATACAATGGCAATGAGTCAACACATACATATAAAACCCTGGAACAGGAGCGCCTGAGTGGCTCAGTTGGTTAAAGTGTCTGTCTGCCTTTGGTTCAGGTCAGGAAGCCCTGACCCTGGGATCAAGTCCCGATTTGGGCTCCCTGCTCAGCCAGGAGTCTACCTCTACCTCTCCCTCTGCCGCTTCCCCTGCTTGTGCTCTCTCTTTCAAATGAATAAACAAAATCTTTAAAACAAAACAAAAAAACTCTGGAACAGAGCCTGGTACTATGAAGTGTTCAATAAATGCTAGTCATTACTGGGAACTTTCTCCAGATAAAAAGAGTTTTCTTTGCCACCTGCCTATGGATAAACAGAATATATCTAACTGGGATTAGGAGATACCCTCAGAGTCAAAGTCATGTATAGGGAAATTCAGACTTTCTAATAATGATCTGTCTTCCAGATGATCAACATCATAGATGTGCTACAAACGAGATGTGTGAATTCTTAAATTGAAAAATTCTTGAGCAAATAATTCTAGGCAATTTAGAGCAACAGAATAACAGTGAACGAAAATTTCTATAAACTAATCTCCACAAGCCATACTCCCAAGATAGCAAGTTACTAGGCAAAGTCATACTATCCCAGACACAACATCAAAAAAAAAACAGACAACTAATTTAATTTAAATTAAAAACCAGACCAGGCACCTACCTGATAAGACATTTACCTGCTAGGCTATTATATTAAGAAAATGTTTGTGGAGCATAACAAATAACATGGAGGACATGGGGAGATGGAGAGGAGAAGGGAGTTGAGGGAAATTAGAAGGGGAGGTGAACCATGAGAGACTATGGACTCTGAAAAACAACCTGAGGGTTTTTGAAGGGGCGGGGGGTGGGAGGGTAGGGGAGCCTGGTGGTGGGTTTTAGGGAGGGCACGTATTGCATGGAGCACTGGGTGTGGAGCAAAAACAATGAATACTGTTACACTGAAAAGAAATAAAAATAAATTTTTAAAAAAAGAAAGAAAATGTGTAGTCCAGTCATTTTCTATGAGCAGTAAAGAGAATAAAACCAATTCTCATCATTAAAGACACGCACCTGATCAAAAAGGGTTCTGTTTACAAACAAGGTATTGTCAGGCTTTGCAAGCTGCCGGGCAAGGAATGTGAAGAGACACCCAACTTGTGAGGGAGTGAAATCGGAATTCTCCACCATAACCTGGTGAGCAAAAGAGACCAGTTACTCCATATACCATCTGGTTTGACACAAAATTATACCATTAGAAAGGTGGCAAGAAGTCCTATTACTGAAGACTCAGGAAAAGATTCTTTTATAGAATCTTTTGGATTCAATGGAGTTCAATGCCATTTTAGAAGAGAAGGAGCACAAACTACTTTCATATTCTGAAAGGAAAACATTTCAGTGATTTTTGGTATACTTCTAGGCACAATTTGGATGAGAACTGAATTGCCAGAGGTGGCTTTCGAAGAAATATTAAACATGGTTCCCTCTGGAATTCTTAAAAGAGAATCCTTCTAAAGTTAAATTTAAATTAAATGTAAGTAACCGTACCAAAAAGCTGCCTACCGACACAGGAAGAAGAGAGCAATTCTGGGGTTTAAAAGTAAGATAACCTGAAGGCACAGGAAAAGATATTTAACATCACTAATCATTGGGGAAATGCAAGTCAAGATCACAGTGAGGTACCACCTCATACCTGCCACATTGGCTAGTATGAGAAAGACAAGAAAGAGCATGTGTCAAGGAAGGATGTGGAGAAAAGGGAAGCCTCATGCACTGTGGGTAGGAATGTAATTGGTGCAGCCACTGTGGAAAATAGTATGGAGGTTCCTCAAAAAACGGAAAGTAGTATGATCCAGGAATTCCATCTCTAAGTATTTATCTGAAGAAAACAAAAACCCTAATTCAAAAAGATACATGCACCCCTATGTTTACTGCAGCATTACTTACAATGGCCAAGCTATGGAAGCAGCCTAAATTCCATCAACAGATGAATGGATGAAGAGGTGGTGTGTCACACACACACATACACATATACATACACATCCCCATACATACAGTGGAATATTACTCAGCCATAAAAAACCGAAATCTTACCAGGTGTAACAAAACAGATGGACATTATGCTAAGTGGAGTAGGTTAGAGAAAGACAAATACCGTATGATTTCACTTATATGTGAAATCTAAAACACAAAGCAAACAAAACAGAAACAGACGCATAGGCACAGAACAAACTGATGGTTGCCAGAGGGGAGGAGAGGAAGTGATTAAACAAAACAGGCAAATGGGATTAAGAGGTACAAATTCCAGTTATAAAATAAATAAGACACAGAAATGAAATGTACAGCGTAAGGAAGTCAATAATATCGCAACAGTTTTGTGTAGTGACAAATGGTAACTAACTAGACTTACTGCAATAGCCATGTCATGTATGTAAATATTGAATCGCTTGCTATGTTATATACCTGAAACCAGTATAATGTTGTATGTCCATTATTCTGCAATAAAAATTATTATTTTTTTTTAAAGCAAATTAACTTGAGAGTGAAGGTGTCCCAGAAAAGGAAGTCAGCTAACCCAGGAATCAGTGAAGTGAATGGCTTCTGCCCTGTCTACAAGCAGTTCCTTAGACAAATGGTTCCGGGTAACAGACTTGTTACAAGTACATACAGTTATCCAATCATAATCACTCCTCTGGTTTGAATGAGCTCTCACCTCCTGTCTACCTCCTGAGTGTAAGATGGAATGGCAAATGCCTTCAGATAATCAGTTAAGAAAGCCAGGAGAATCAGGTAACAAATCTGAAATAAAAGGCACAATGTGGGGATGTCTGAGTTGCTCAGTCAGTTAAGCATCTGCCTTCGGTTCAGGTCATGATCCCAGGGTCCTGGGTTCAAGACCACATCAGGCTCCCTGCTCACTGAGGAGCCTTCTTCTCCCTCTCCTCCCCACTCGTGTACTCTCACTCTGTTTTACTTTCTCCAATAAGTGAATAAAAAATCTTAAAAAACAAATAAAAGGCACAATGTGACCAACATTATGAAGGAACATATGGTTATGAAAGCATGGTGGAGAAAATGAGAAAGGGAATTTGAAAAGAAACGAGAAAAGTTTGGAAAGGACAGAGTTACCAAGGCAGAGAGAAGAGTGTGAGCAAAAGCACGGACACAGGAAAACACGAGTGTGTTTGAAGAAACTGTGTTCCACTAGAATGTAGCAGCATGCATGAGGAGGAGAGAGATAGCAGACTGAAAAGACGAGGCCTCGAATGTCATTCCAAGGAATCTAAAGTTTATTCCACAGAAAACTGGGGTGCTACTGAACATGTTCAACCAGGAGATCCAATCATGATCAGTACTGCACTTAGGAAAATTATCCAGTTGGCAGTGAACAGGATAAAATAACACAAGAAAGAATTAAAAGATAAAGAGCCCAGGTAAGATGCATGTGACTGCAGGGGTCCAACAGAGAGACAAGGAGGTCTAAACCAGGGCGGTGATCATGAAAACAGAAGCAGGAACAGGTGCAAAGGCCCTGCAGAGAGCATGGCAACAGGACAAGGATTTAACTGAGTGGAAACGTGTGACTAAAGGAGGAATAAACAACGACAGACTTGGGCCTGATAGGCAGTTCCGATGATGACGCCATCAGCAAACAAATGCAGAACACAGGGAAGGAAGATCAGGTATTGTCTGGGATTAGCCGAACAACCAACTGTCTCATCCATTGATGGTCCTGTTCCCTTGGTTGTCCTGCTCCCTCTTGCACTCTCACCCGAAGATCAAGTGTAAGACTGCTCCTGTTGTAAAATGTTCCCTCAGGGCACAACTTTTGGCCAACCTCTTCCTATTTTGCTAGCAGTGTACCCCCCTTTCTTTAACTCGTCCTGCTTTAGTCTGGCAACCACAGCTTGCTCAAGTGCATAATTCTTCATTACCACAGTAGGAGAATACTTCAAGTTATAATCTTTGTGTGTTTCTAAGTTCCAACTGATAATATTCAAAGAACTCTCTATCACTTTAAAATACTCCATCATCACTCCCTTGCAGGGCGCAGGTGCTTTCCTAGACTCAACTTTTGGGCCCAGCTGCTGCTCCGCTCGGCTTTTCCCCATCCTTTTACTCTCTAGGTGTGGACCGCTTTACCAACTGATCCTAGAAACACCTTCTGAGAAAACACTCTCAGGCAATTTCCTTGCCACCTCACCAAGTGTCTAACAGTTATCATCCTCGAAATTGTGGTCTCTCTCCATTCTTTTCTTACCTATTCCAGGAACCACGCTTAAAAAGATTTTCTGAGCAATCTTATATAAAGTCACAACGTAACAGCTTTTAACTTCCATGGCTGTAGCCATTCAGACACATAGTATCACCTTAGTTTTGATGCTCATCCAGTTCTCTGGTCCTTGCTGCCATTCCCATGTTCACTGGCTCTGTCAGCAGCACATTTGTTAATAGGACTCTCTCATCAGAAATGAGAAAATAATCTCAAGAGTTCAATCTTCAATGACCCAAGGTAGGCAATACAAAACAATATACAAGGGTAGCAATTCAAGTACTTCATGGAGCGCTATTTTCTTCATCTGGATTGTTCCTCCAACTTGGCACAGTTTTAAATTTAAACTCCCGTTCACTCAACTTGCAAACATGTCTTCACCACTTACCAGCATACACGCATTGTACTGGACATACTCGGGGCATGTTAAAACAATGACACACACATAAAAATCCTCATAGTCTGTGCTTAATGGAAACTCAACTCCAGGCAGGAAAATAAACCTGTAAACAATTCCCTCACAGCGTGCCATGTGCCGCATAAGTATGAACACGGAGAAGGGGCAACTAATCAAACTCAAAGTGTGGAAAGGATTCTAAAGGAGTTTCTCGTGGATGATATTTGAGTTCTGTCTTGGAAAATGTTTAGGAGTTTGCCAGGTGGGGAAAGAGAAGGAAGGGCATGATGGGATGAAAGGAAACTCACACAAAGAACGTAAGACAGAGATGATGCAGTTTAGTGAATTGCAATAATTTAATACAGTTGAGAAGTTCATTAATGCAAAGAATGTGTGTGCCACAGGGGGTGTGTCAGGGACAGGAGAAGAGAGCAATTATAAAGAAGTAATCAGGAACCAGAAAATACAGACAATCTTGGATGTCATATTCGACAACTTTAGATGAGTATGACAGAAACCAGGAATTGTGCTCCAACATCTGCTCTTCTCTCCTAACTTAGAAACATAACTCCTCATTTTAGGCTAAACACATGGTCACCCATAACATAGAGTACATTTCTCAGTCTCTCTTAGCAGCTGAGAAGCAATATATCTAAGTTCTGATCAACATGTTGTAAGCTGAATTGTAGTATACAACTTCTAAAAAGTCTTCTTAGAGAGAGGAAACTCTCTGCTTCATTTCTTTCTGCATTCAGACTGGCTAGAATGTTCAGGTGATGGCTAGAGCCGTCCATCGGACCAAAGACAGAAACCATGTACTAAGAATAACAACAGTTAAAGCAGAAGGCATCTGCATCCCTGGAAAGTCTGTGAAGCCACCCTACTAGAACAGACCTCCATACTTTCATGAGAAAAGTAAATTCCCATCACAATTAAACTATTGTTATTTTTATTTTCTCTCACAGTGGAACTTAATTTCAAATGATCCAAAAGGGAGCCAGAGAAGAATAAAAGAAAGGCAAGATCACAAACTAAAGGAGGACAAGATTAGGTATAGAGAGACTGTTTAGGAGACCCAAGTAAAAAATTCTCCATACCCCTACCTGGATCAAACTGGCATTATTTGGAGGCTAAGCAATTCCTGTTCTCATATTCATCACTGCCTATCTTACAAGGTCAATAACTCAAGGTCAATAGCTCAAATAAGATAATGTATATAAATGTGTTTTGAAAATTATAAAGAACTATTATAAATGTAATACATCAGTGTCATACACAATTAGAGAATGTTTTGATTTTGCACTCTTGCCCAAAATAATCTAAAATTCACTAAAAGGAAGAAACCTCCATTTTATAGCCAAATGAACAGGATGAAAATTCAAAGATTTCAACTACAAGAAGAAACTGGCCTGGTTTAAGCTGTGCAGATGGAAAGGAAAAGAATCTGTCTCTGCATTAATTCATTAGCAGCAGCATGGATCTCAAAATAGCTTTGGACTGAATCTGGTTAGATTTAAACTGAGATGATCATCTCTGTGTGCCTCTAATCATTCTGAAGTTGTGCCCACCATCTCAGTGCCATAGTCAGACAACAGTACCAACTAAGCAACACAGCAAGGCTGGTATGAGATGGAAGAAGATTCTTCACATTAATTATTTTCTCAAAGCATTGAAGTTAGTCACCATTATTCCACATAATCATAATGATACAGCAACTACCACAATATGCATTTCACTGTAGTACCTTATATCCTATATCTAGTCTACAGCTGAAATACATTTTTTTAAAAATGATTAGTATTTTATTCAGGTTTGAAAGACAAAGATATCACAATAAAATTTTTAATGAATTGAACACACTGCTTCATTAAAGAGGATCATTTTAGAACTTGATATAAAACAATTCAGCTTTCTTAAAATAAACACCAATACAGGGCACCTGGTGGCTCAGTTAGTTAAGTATATGACTCTTGATTTTGGCTCAAGTCATGACCTCAGGATATGTGATTGAGCCCTGCATCAGGCTCCACACTGGGCATGGAGCCTGCATAAGATTCTCTCTAACCCTCTCCCTATAACCCTCCCCCCAATAAACAAACAAAGAAACAAACATCAATACAAAGACATCTATTCCCAGAATACTTACTTTCAACAAAATATCCACAATTCGCTGTTGATATTCTACAGCTTGCTTGTCATTTTTAAAATCTTCAAAGGTCTAATGGGAAGAAATTTTTAAAAATAATTATTTGCAAATGTTAGAAGGAAACAAGTTATTAAATTCTTATTAATAGTCTGGTAAAAATCCCAAATAAGGTAACCATTCCTCATCAGGTTTTTCCTTATATACCTTTAAATAATAAGTTGCTTTTAGCAAGTTAGGTAGAAAGTTATAGCATTTACTATTGCATGGTATCCTGGGACTTGAAAAATGAATAATAAGTATAAAAATATAGCAACTATCACACTACCAAAGAGCGATTTGAGAAAGTTCATAGGCAATGAAAAAGAAAAAACACTAATTACAAAAGGCAACTTGTGAACAAGGGTCTGAGAAGATGAACTACAGGTTACATCCTCTGCCATCATTCCCACTACGCTTTGGAAATAACAGCTGAAGTACAGTTCATTAACTTTCCTGAAAAATAACTTTCATCATTTCCATGACAACTAAAAACAAAATGATGTTCAATGATAGATATTTTCTAAAAATTATGTTAAAACCATCACAATGTTAAAATCCTCAAGCCTACACACACAAAGATTAGGTATTTTATTTTCAAAACACTGCCAACTATAGCACTTTTATATCCCTGGGCAAGTAGAGCCAAATATATTTTCAAAGAAGATGCACCAAAGTAAATGACAGCATCAGATTCTGAAAATACATAATACTTACAAAATGCATATATGAGAATAAGAATTGTGTTCACTACCAAAAAACTGAAATGAAATTATTTATTAAGTAATAAAAATGATGAAAGAATTGAAGATCTTTCCCCTGGTTTTCATGTAGCACATGTGGGTCTTAGAAATATTTGAATCCATACACCAATTATTTACTGCTTATTTTCCTACAAAAAATAAACTATATATTGTCCCATTTAAAAATTAAATGATTATGGGGCACCTGGGTGGCTCAGTGGGTTAAAGCCTCTGCCTTCGGCTCAGGTCATGATCCCGGAGTCCAGGGATCAAGCCCCACATCAGGCTCTCTGCTCAGCAGGGAGCTTGCTTCCCTCTTTCTCTCTGCCTGCCTCTCTGCCTATTTGTGATCTCTGTCAAATGAATAAATAAAATCTTTTATTTAATAAAAATAAATAATAAATAAATATTTAAATGATTAAAAAAAAAAAAAAGAATTTCACAGCCATCAACTTTCAAGACTACATCATGGTTACATTCAACCAAAATACTGCTACCCTGTAAATGGGCCCTGAACTTCCCCAACTTCTCCCAAGTACCTCTCCTCATGATGTTCTCCAGTTAGCATGCCCTTCCTTCTACTTTCCTGACACAAAGTGCTTTAAACAAATGGATGCTTGTTTGTCTGCTTAACGACAGAGAAAAACAGAATCTTTTCTTTTTTTAAAACTCTTTCCTCAACTAAACTACTTTGCTGCCAGTTAGTTGAAAAATGCTGACACAAGTTACCAAGGAGACTGTAGGAACTCTCAATCTGGGAACTCAAATAGAAGATATTTTAATGTTTAAGTGGGTTAAATATTACTCTGTCTAAAGACAGAAAGATGAACTAGAAAGTCTCTTAGTTCTATCTGCAGGTTTACAAAAACAACAAACATGAACACGCTAACACAAACACATAACTCTACCCTGACCCCATCTTGCCAAAGTGAGAGGTCACTTTGCAGATACAAATAGATGGTATTATCTGCTAATACAAATGCTATTCAACGGAAACACAAAATCATGGAGAATTAACATCTGTGACATGGAGAATTAATAGCAGTGACAGCTAGTAAAAAAGAACTTCTCATCTATTTTCCTTTTTGGCAGCATGTACTCACTACTTTGAAACAGATACTGAACATTTACTTCTATCAACATAATTAAGTGGTAATATACCACAGTATGAATATTATGATATACATAATAACATATTTGGTTGAAGTTAACAGCTGCCACTACCATGGCGTATCACTATTAAAACATTATCATTCCACAAAGATGCTTCTACTTATACAATGCTTGGTGAGAGGAATAACATGCAAAGATGTCCTAATGGAGAATGACACAATTTGTGAAGTACAAAGGCATATAAGCCACCCTTGGGAGAAAAGACATAACCAAACGTAAAATAGGAGAACTAGAAAACATAAATGAAAAGAACTAAGAAAATGAAATTTAAATAAAAAAGTAAAACAGATCAAAGAAAAGGTGACAAAGAAGATAAAGAAAATACAACACACAAATAATTGCAGTTTAAGACAAAATACAAAATAATGAAGTAGAAAAAGCACTTAAATCTGTAATTCAAGAAAACTTTCTTGAAATAAAGACATGAATTGACACCTGAAAAGGCCTACAGTATACATGGTAAAAACAACCCAAAACAATCAATTCTGAGTGATATCTTTGAGCAAACTGTTAGTCTTTAAAGACACACTAGACTGGTAGAAAACATTTACTAAGCTTATGTAATCTGATAAAGAACTTGTATTTAAAATTTGTAAAGAACTTTTAAAACCAGACAATAAAATAAACACAATTAAATTAAATTAAAAAAAAAACGAACAGATATCTCACCAAAGAGAATATATGGATGACAAACATATCTTCTCTACTAATCATTTTTAATGAAAAGATGCTTAATATCATCAGTCAGAAGGAAAATATAGATAAAAACCACGAGATACCACCACACACCTTTTAGAATGGTCAATTTAAAAATATCAACTATAGCCAAGTGTTGGTGAGATGAAGGAACTGATACTCATCTATACTTCTAGTAGGAATGTAAAATGGTAGAACCACTTTAGAAAACAGCATGTCAGTTTCTGACAAACTAAAAGAATACATTTAACAAATGACCCAGCAATTCTAGCTTTTAGTATTTACTCAAGAGAAACAGAAATATATGTCCATACAAAGGCCTCTATGTAGATGTTCATAATAGCTGTATTCATAAGAGCCTAAAACACAAAACAACTCCAAGGACCATCTACTGGTGAACAGATCAGCACATTGTGTACCCATAAAATGAAAATTATACAGCCATAAAAAGGAAAAACCTGGTTTGGAAGAAGATGGCGGCAGAGCAGAAGGACCCTAGGCTCACCTAGTCCCACAAATACAACTAGGTAACTATCAAATCATCCTACATACACCAGAAATTGACCTGAAGACTGACAGAACAAACTCCACAACTAAAGGGAGAAAAGAGGCTACACTGAAGAAGGCATAAAGCATGGAGACGTGGTTTAGGGGAGCAAAGGGTTGAAGCTGCTGTGAAGAGGAGGGAGGGAGGTCACAGAGAAGTGAAAATAAGAGTGAGAAAAAGAGAGAGAGGGAGAGAGGAGCACCCAGGGGAATGCACAAGGAAAACATTTCCCTAGAGCCACTGGCTTAGAAAATGAGAGGGGCTGAGTTTTATGACTTCTTGCAACGAGCAGGGCTTAAAGTCTGGAATTTTAAAGGTCTGCAGGCTTGACTGGGATAGAGGCTAGAAGATACTGCAGTACTCCTGGAGAGAAGGCAGACAAACACATGGGGGGCAGATACCATGGAAACAGCAATCTGAAGAGTGCCTGGGGGACACAGTGGGAGATTATTTGCTCTTCTTGAGCATATCCCTGAGAGGCAATGTTCATGGGCATACCCCTCCAGGAAGAAAGGAGCTGGCTGGTGCCACAACTCAGTATAAACACAGAGCCACCTGCAGGTAACACTGGCTGCCTAACTTGCTTTCACCCAAGCCCAACCCCTCTGAGCTCTAGTAGAACTGCCCTTCTCAGTCACACTTGCCTCAGTCCCAACTTGGTGGGCCCCTCCCCAAGAAGACCAGCATAAACCCCTACCCACACTAAGTCGCCTGACCAGAGAGTTTTGCAGGGCCTCAGTTCCAGTGTAGGTGGTGACAGGTCTCATTTTACAAGCAGATCAGAGTAAACCTAGTTAAAACTCGCCACATTCAGGCCAGGGATGAAACAATGCCCACAGCAGGCTAGGAGAGTCTCTGCAGATGACTGGCATGAAGGATAGAGCAGCCAGAACACAACAGAACACATACAGTACACACTGATGACATTCCCTAAAGTGACAGGCCCTGGACACTACATGACCTCTTCACCATAAGGCCATTACTTCCAGGAGCAGGATACATAACTGGTTTTTCTAACCTTTATAAGGCAGCGGCAATTTAGACAAAATGTGAAGACAGGAATTTATCCTAAATGAAAGAACAAGACAGAGCAAGAAATAACAGCCAGAGATCTAAGTGAAACAGATACATGTAACATGCCTGATGGAGAATTTAAAGCAACAATCATAGGACTACCCTCTGGGTTTGAGAAAAGAACAGAAGACATCAATAAGACCCTTACCACAAACATAAAAGAGTTAAAAAAGAAAGATGAAGAGCCTAATAAATGAGATTAGAAACACATCTGATGCAGTGAACAGCAGGCTGGAAGAAGCTGAGGAATGAATTGATGACCTAGAAGAAACAGTAACAGAAAGCAATGAAGCTGAACAAAAGAGAGAAAAAATTATGCAACAAGAACAGACTCAGGAAACTCAGTAACTCAACTAAATATAATAACATTCATATTAAAGGCATCTAGAAGAAGAAAGAGAAAAGGGGGCAGAAAATTTATTTTAAGAAATAATGACTAAAAATTTCCCTAATCTGGGGAAGGGAACAGACTTACAGATCCAAGAGGCAGAGAGAACTCCCATCAAAATCAACAAAAGCAGGCCAAAACCAAGATATACCGTAAATAAAATGGCAAAATATAGTGATAAAAAATATTAAAAGCAACAAAAGAAGTTATTAACTTATAAGGGAAAACCCATAAGGCTAGGGTTTTCTTTTCAAAGAGATTTTTCAACAGAAATCTTGGCAGGCCAGAAGGGAGTGGCACAATACATTCAAAATGCTGATTAGGAAAAATCTGCAGCCAAGAATATTCTATCCAGCAAGGCTACCATTTGGAATAGAAGGAGAGATAAAGAGTTTCCCAGACAAAAGCTAAAAGAGTTTGTGATGAGTAAACTAGCCCTGCAAGAAATATTAAAGGGGACTCTTCGAGTGGAAAGGAGAAAACAAAAGTGACAGTATAAATGCAGGAAACACAAAGCAGTAAAAATGAATATTTCTGTAATATTCAGTCAAGGACTCACAAACAAAAAAGGATATAAAATGTAGTAACATACTCAAAATGTGTAGAGAAAAGATTCAGTGCCAATCTGAACAGCCATCAACTTAATACAGACTGCTATTTACAAAAGAGGCAATATACAAACCTAATGGTGACCAATATCAAAACCCCCTAATACACGTGCGAAGAATAAAGAGAAAGAAATCCAAATACATCACGAAAGAAAACCAGTAAAACATGAGAGAAAGACAAGAAAGGATCAGAGAAAAATCTTCCAAAACAACAAGTAATAAAATGGCAATAAATACATATCAATAATAACTCTGAATATAAATGGACTAAATGCTCCAATCAAAAAGGCATAGGGCATCAGAATGGATAAGAAAACAAGACCCATCTATATGCTGCCTACAAGAGAGTCATTTTAGACCTAAAGACACCTTCAGATTGAAAGTGAGGAGATGGAGAAATACTGATCATGCAAATGGATGTCAAAAGAAAGCTGGAGTAGCAATACTTATATTGGACAAACTAGACTTTTAAAATAAAGACTGTAACAAGAGATAAAGAAGGGCACTATATAATAATAAAGGGAACAATCCAACCAGATATACCAATTGTAAATGTTTATGCACTGAAAATGGTAGCACCCAATATATAACACAATTAGTAACAAACATAAAGGAACTAGTAATAATACAATAATAGTAGGGGACTTTACCACCCCACTTACATCAATGGACAGATCATCTAAACAGAAAAATCAACAAGGAAACAGTGGTTTTGAATGACACACTGGACCAGCTGGACTAAAACAGAATACACATTCCTTTCAAGAGCACATGGAACATTCTCTAGAATAAATCATAACCTATTAGGTAACAAAACAGGTCTCAACAAGTACAAAAAGACTGAAATCATACCACGCCCCTTTACTGACCCCAACATTATGAGAAACTAGAAGTCAACCGCAAGAAAAGTCTGATAAGACCACAAATACAAGGACATGAAACAACATGCGACACAACAATGAACAGATGAACCAGGAAATCAAAAGAAGAAACTAAAAAATTTCATGGACACAAATGAAAATGAAAACACAACAGTATAAGCTTTGGGATGCAGCAGAAGTGGTTCTAAGAGGGAAGTACACAATAGTACATAGTAGGCCCACCTCAAAAAGCAAGAAGAATCTCAAACAATCTTAACACCTAAATGAGCTAGGAAAAGGACAACAAACAAACCCCAAAACAGTAATAGGAAGGAAATAATAAAGATTGGAGGAGAAATAAATGATATAGAAACTAAAAAAGTAATAGATCAATGAAACCAGGAGCTGGTTCTTTGAAAAAATTAATAAAATTGATAAACCCCTAGCCAGTCTTATCAAAAACAAGAGAAAGGACCCAATTAAATAAAATCACAAATGAGAGCAAAAATAATAACCAACACCACAGAAACACAAACAATTATAAAAGAATGTTATGAAAAACTATATGCACTAATGTACAACCCAGAAGAAATGGGCATATTCCTAGGAATATATAAACTACCAAAACTGATATAGGAAGAAATAGAAAACTCGAATAGACCAATAACCAGCAAAGAAACTTAATAATTAAAAAAACTCTCAACAAACAAAAATTCAGGACCAGATGTCTTCTCAGGCAGATTCTAAAGAAGAGTTAATAGCTACTTAAAACATTTAAAGGAGAGTTAATACCTATTCTTCTCAAACTATTCCAAAAAATAGAAAAGGGAGTAAAATTTCCAAATTCACTGTATGAGGCCAGCATTATCCTGATGCCAAAACCAGATAGACATCACAAAAAAAGAGAACTACAGGCCAATATTCCTGAGGAACATAGATGTAAAATTTCTCAATGAAATGCCAGTAAACCAAATACAACAATACATTAAAGAAAAATCATTCACAGTGATCAAATAGATTTATTCCCAGTTGCTGGTTCAAAATTCACAAGTCAATCAATGTGATACATCACATTAACAAAAGAAAGGATAAGAACCATATGATCCTTTCAACAGATACAGAAAAAGCCCTTGACAAAGTACAACAACCATTCATGATAAAAACTCCCAACAAAGGAGGTTTAGAGGAAACATACCTCAACATTAAAAAGGCCATATATTAAAAGCCCACAGTTAATATCATCCTACGTGGAGAAAAACTGGCAGCTTTTCCTCTAGGTCAGGAACAAAATGAGGATGTCCACTCTCACCTTTTTTATTCAACATAGTACTAGAAGGTCTAGCCTTAGCAATCAGATAACAAAAAGGAATAAAAGCCATCCAAATTGGCAAGGAACAAGTAAAACTGTCACTATTTGCAGATGACATGACACTATATATAGAAAACCCTAAAGACTCAACCAAAAACTGCTAGAACTGATGAACGAATTCAGTAAAGTGGCAGTATATAAAATAAATGTACAGAAATCTGTTGCATTTCTAAACACCAATAATGAAGCAGCAGAAAGAAAAATTAAGGAATCAATCCCACCAAAACCAATAATATATCTAGAAATAAATCTAATGAAAGAGGTGAAAGACCTGTACTCTGAAAACTATAAAATACTGATGGAATAAACTGAAGATGACACAATGGAAAGCTATTCCATGCTCATGGATGGGAAAAACAGGTATTTTTTAAAATGTTTTTATTTATTTATTTATTTATTTGACAGAGATAGCACAAGCAGGGGGAGCAGCAGTTAGAGGGAGAGGGAGAAGCAGGCTCCCTACTGAGTAAGGAGCCCAATGGAAGGCTCCATCCCAGGACCCTGGGCAGACACCTAACTGACTAAGCCACGGAGGCATCCCTAGAAAAATATTGTTAAAATCTCTACTACCCAAAGAAATTGACAGATTTAATGCAATCCCTATTAAAATACCAACAGCATTCTTCACAGAGCTAGAAGAAATAATCCTACAGTTTGTATGGAACCACAAAAAATCCTAAATAGACAATGCAATCTTGAAAAAAAAAAAAGCAAAGCTAGAGACATCACAATTCTGGACTTTAAGTTATAGTACAAAGCTGTAATCAAAACACTATGGTACTGACACAAAAACAGACATGTAGGGGCACCTGGGTGGCTCAGTGGGTTAAAACCTCTGCCTTCGGCTCAGGTCATGATCCCAGAGTCCTGGGATCGAGCCCCACATCGGGCTCTCTGCTCTGCAGGGAACCTGCTTCCTCCTCTCTCTCTGCCTGCCTCTCTATCTACTTGTGATCTCTCCCTGTCAAATAAATAAATAAAATCTTAAAAAAAAAACAAAACCAGACATGTAGATCAATGCAACAGAATAGAAGAGCCACAAATGAACCCACAATTCTCAACAAAGCAGGCAAGAATATCCAATGGGGAAAAAAACAGTGTCTTCAACAAATGGTGTTGGGAAAACTGGATAGCCACCTGCAGAAGAATGAAACTGGAACACTTTCTTACACCATACACAAGAATTAACTCAAAATGAATTAGGACTTAAATATAAGACCAGAAACCAAAAAAATCCTATAGGAGAGTGCAGGCAGTAATTTCTTGGACATCAGCCATAGCAACTTCTTTCTAGATGTGTCTCCTAAGGTACTGGAAACAAAACCAAAAATTAACTACTGAGACTACATTAAACTAAAAAGCTTCTGGACAGTGAAGGAAACAATCAGTAAAACTAAAAGGCAACCTATGGAATGGGAGAAGATATTTGCAAACGATGTATCTGATAAAAGGTTAATATCCAAAATACATAAAGAACTTTTAAAACTCAACACCTAAAAAAACAAATACAATTTAAAAATGTGCAGAAGACATGAATAGACATTTCTCCAAAGAAGACATACAGACAGCCAACAGACACATGAAAAGATGCTCAACCTCACTTATCATCAGGAAAATGCAAATCAAAAACTACAATGAGGTAACACCTCACACCTGTCAGAATGGCTAACATCAACAACACAGAAACAACAGGTGTTGGCAAGGATGTGGAGAAAAGGGAACCGTCTCGCACTGTGGGTGGGAGTGTAAACTGGTGCCGCCATGATGGAAAACAGTATGAGGTTCCTCAAAACGTTAAAATTAGAATTATCCCAAAACCAGCAATTGCACGACTGAGTATTTATTTACCCAAAGAATACAAAAAAAACTAAATCAAAGGGATACATGCATTCTGATCTACGATAGCCAAATTATGGATACAGCTCAAGTGTCCATCAATTGATGAATGGAGAAAAAAGATATGGTATATACACACAATGGGATAGTACTCAGCCATAAAAAAGAATGAAATCTTGCCACTTACAATAGCACAGATGGAGCTAGAGAGTATTACCTAAGTGAATGAAGTCAGAGAAAGACTAATACCATATGATTTCACTCATATGTGGAATTTAAGAAACAAAACAAGCAAAGGGAATAAAAGAGAGAGGCAAACCAAGAAGCAATCTGTTAACTCTAGAGAACAAACTAATGGTTACCAGAGGTGAGGTGGGCAGGGATGGGGGAAATCGGGAGTGGGAATGAAGGAGTATACATGTTGTGAATACATGCATGGGTTCATGGAAGTACTGGGTCACTATACCGTATCCCTGAAACTAATACTGCACTGTATGTTAACTGACTGGAATTTCAATAAAAACTTCAAAAAAGGGGAACAATCTACTGATACAAGCAACAGCATTGATAAATATCAAAAGCATTATTTTAAGTGAAAGAAGCCTCCCAAAACTACAAAGCTTATGATTTTATTTATAGGACATTCTGGAAAAGGCAAAATTTCAGTGTTAGAAAGCAAACTGGGAACTGGCAGTGGATGGGGTTTGGGACTAACCACAAAACTGCAAGAGTCATGGAAATGTTCCATATCTAAATTGTAGGAGAGATTACAAGACTATACATTTGTCAAAGTATTCTCTTGAAATGGATGAACTACATTTTGCATAAATTATACCTCAAGGAAGCTAAATTTTAACTTTACTTGAAAAAACATTCCTAAATGAAAAAAGGCGGTAAAATGTGATTTAAAAATCTGTCATGTAAATTATTTTGTGTCTCCCTGAAAATGTTTTTATTAAGCTATATTAACTGAATTAGGAAAGTTATATGATCAATCAATCATGGCAAAATAGGTAGTGAATTCAGGATTTCAGATCCTAGGCCTTACCAATTTCTCCAGCTCTGGTACTTGGGCTTGCAGCCAACACTTGATACAAGCATGGAAGAAAACCTCCACATATCTTTCAGGCATTTCAAATTCATTAAGTCCAAAAGAGAATTAATATCTGTACTCCCCCTATCCCTCACCATAACCCTGTCCTATCCCCTCATCTCCTGAGAAACTGGTTTCTCCTGGTTCCCTACTGAATATATAAACTACTATACACCCAGTTAACCAAGTCAGAAATCTAGGAATCTTTGATGCTTCCCATTTGTCTTATCCTTCACATCCAACTGTGCAATAAGTCCTAAGTTTAAGGCCAATTTGCTTCCTAAAATATCTTTCAAATCCTTTCACGTCTTATTATGCCTGGAGTCACTGCCCTAATTCAAGTCACATTTAATCTTCTATTTTTTTAAGATTTTATCTATTTGAGAGAGAGAGAGAGAGAACAGGGGGAGGGGCAGAGGGAGAGGGAGAAGCAGACTCCCCACCGAGCAGGGAGACCAATGAGGGGGCTCAATCCTGGGACTCTGGGATCATGACCTGAGCCAAAGGCAGACACTTAACCCACTGAGCCACCTAGGCACCCTTATCTTCTACTTAGATAAGTACAAAAATTTGCTAACAGATCTTCTTGCCTTTAAAGTTGTCTTATTTCAACCCATTTTCATACAATAGTCAGAGGGAATTTTCCTAAACTATAAATCATGACATCCCTTTACCTAAAATGTTTTAGTGGTTACCTACTACTCCAGCGTAAAATCCAAACTTCTCACCATGGATTACAAAACTCAGTCTCTACCTACCTCTTCAGATTTGTTTCTTACTATAGGCTTCTATACACTTTGGGATGTGGCCATACTTATTTCCCCCCCCCAATTCCTTGAGCCTACCTTGCTCTGTCTTATTTCCAGGTCTTTTTACATATCTTGTCCTTCTACCAAGAATATTTTTCCCTAACCTTAACCTAACTTCTATTCATCCTTTGAGACTCACATGGACATCATTTCCTATAAGAAACCTTCCTTAACAAACCTCCCATGAGATTCTCTCATAGGTGTGAGTGCGGAATCCTGCACTTCTCCAATGGCAGCACTGCACTGTGCGTAATTACTGATCTCAAAATCTACATCCTCTACATTCTCCACCAACACAGGCTTTAGCCCTTGTAAGCCAATGGTACACCCCCAGACAGTACAGACCATGTGATATACTAGGGCTCAACTATTTGTCAAGCAAATGAGATTGTACTACAGCCTTATTGTCAATCCTTATAATTCAGATGTCAGCACAATTCCACATGGTCTTCAGTGCTACCAGAGCCCTTTAAAAAATGAAAATGAGTTAGAATTCTTTGTTTCTCTCCACCACTCTTTCTGTAACCCTGCTCACGACTTTCTCTTTCTCATTTCTTACATGCTGGATAGCAAGTACCCTTATGTTCTCTAAGGTTTCTTAAACCGACTAGGTCGGACTTCCACTTCTAAGTCTCTTCTCCCTTCTTTCTGTGCAATTAAAATTACCACTTCTGAAGTCAGATATTCAAATAAACCAATTAAAAGTATAATATAATTGGGAATCTCTTCCTTCTCACAGGCATTTTTTAACTGTTTATTACATTATTCAACTTATAAATGTATGATCGTTAGAGAAATTTGCCCCATTTCACAGTTAATCACTAACAATATTCAGGTGTATTTCCTTCTGGTCTTTCTTCTTTAAATACTTTGTATATATAACATTTGTGTGCATCTTATACATTGTGAGGCTCCGGCTTCACTAAACACTGTAATATAAACTCTGTCCATGTTATCAAAAGATTTTTAAAAAACATTATAATCCTATTTAATCGGAACAATATATTGTGTGTTATATAATTATTCCCTTGGGAGTATTTGCATGGAGAACCTGGCTCACTCAAATCCATCTTTAATTAAATATGCATAACGTCACTTTTTCAGCAGGAAGCTTCCGTGTTCCATTTAGACCCCAGTGACTTCCACAATCATCACCACTACAAGTCCGTCAGAGCCTTCTTCCATATTCAGTATGTCAACTACTATAACTTATGAAACCAAACATGCTAACATACTTTTTGATAAGGATGTGGTAGAAAGAGACGGACACAGGGAAGATGGGAGGGAGAATGGGAGGGAGGGAAGTCGGAGGGAAGGAAGGAAGATAAAGAATTAGGAAATACAGGGGGCAGAACAAAATTAAACATGTTAAAATGTTTACTGCTCACTGTTAGGGCATAAAAATTGTACCTGCATACACATCCTTCTTTCTATTAGAAAGAATTTATCACCCTGTTTTCTCTAAAAATACGTTAAAATCATATTATCTCTTACCAGTGCCAATACATTTAGAAATTCTCTTGTGTCAAAATGTAGCAAAGTCCGAACATAGGGGTAGATTTCTTCCTCGGGGGAAGCTTCTGCTGAATGCAAGCGAATCAGAAATTCAAAAACCTGCAAGTTGAAAGAAATGTTGATACTTACAAAGTATCTTGCTGAAGCAACGATTCCCATTTGGACAAAATAAAGGCAGGTTGAATTTGGTTTAAATTGCCACCACTTAATAACTTTTCTAACCTGTCTCAGCTCTAATTCCTGACGGCCGTGATGCGGGGGGAGGCTCGCTGCTACCACTGCAGACAGCTCCTGACTCACGTGTAACCCTCAATTACAGTTCCTCTTTTTACATTTAACAAGAAGTGATCATAAAAATGCTGTGGAAATAGCACCAACCTGGTTTTTAACCAAGGGAACAAGATCTTCAGGGATGTCACCAAGGGGATAAGCTCGGCCTGCAAGACAACAGCTAGAAGAAAAGAAAGAGAACAGAGCTGGTGACTTGTAGTGGGCTGACTTCAGGTAGCACACTGTTTCTCAAACCCAACATAGTCATTTGATTTTTAAGCAGGCCCAGCTTTTGTCAGGTCAAGTTCAAATTAGATCAAGGTGAGAGCCCGTTCAGAAACTGAGGCCAACAAGTATGGTGGTGAAAGAACACATACTGTGACAGAGTAAGCACTTTCATTTCTTCTCATTTTTCCTAAGAAAAACCCAGGCCGCAGAAGTGGACAAAAAGGAATGAGAAGAGACTATCTGAAAGTCTCACACCCAGCACCAGAAAAAGCCTAATGGCACCACTGTGCTATGATCTACTGGCAAAAAGCCTAATGTTCTCAGGGACTTTGAGCCAGTGGATCTAAGAACAGTGATCAAAGCCAGGGAATGAGCTAGGCTAACAAATGTTTGGAAAATGTCCTCAATAGGACAAGTCTTCAGGGAGAGGAGGACCTGATGAGAAATTAACTGCTCAGTTTTACTTCTAAATCAGACCTTCCTTACAGCTAATGCTTTATGGATTATGCCTTGTGGGCTGAACTATAAAGATGTCTTCTGAGTATGTCCTCATTGGCGGGGGCCGGGTGGAGGGCAGAGACTGATCTTAAACTTTTTGAACTAGTAATCAATTCTGAACGTTGGATTAGAGACAGCATCTTCTAAGAAGTGTAAAGTACAGATAATAGAGTACCAGGCAGATGCTGTACTGTTCTCAAGAATCAATGCAACAAGTGTGAAACAGGTCTCAAAGCTAACTCTGACACTAGATAGGAGCTAAAATGACACTCTGGCAGGTTCTGCCACCTTCCTGCCTGCTAGCCTGGCCGCCAGTCATCTGTCTAAAAGTTCTATCAGGACACAATTCTGAGCCTGCACAGTCTGCTGTTTGGAGAGTAAGGAGATGAACAGTTCACAGCTTAACCTCTGTCACTAATCTTCTCATGATCTAAACATATCTCTTGCCCTTTTATATAAAACAGAGACAACACATATCGCAGAGTTGACGGTAGTAAAATAAAATACTCTACCGCCAGGCTTTCTCAACCTCAGCCTTATTGATATTTTGACAGAGACAATTCTTCATTGTGTGGACTACTCTGTGCACAGCAGGACGCCAGCAGCATCTTTGGCCACCACCCCCAAGATGCCAGCAGCATCCCTCCCCCAGCCCCAGCTGTGACAAACAAAAATGACTCTAGACATCGCAGAAACTCAGGGTGGGGGGGAGGTTCACTGAGGGGGCACAAAATCACCCACGGTTGAGAATCATACTATACTGTACATGCGAACACAGAAACATGGAAAGCACTATACATACAGATGACTACACCTATAAGAATATGGGGGGGCGGTTATGGAAGGAACACACACACACAGATAAATTTTTTTTAAACAGATCTCTTACCTAATATATACAAGAAGCTTGTTGCCCATAACAACTTGCTCATCTAAAATGGAAAAAGTATCTTCAGCAATTAATTACCTCTCAAAACCTTTTCAGAAATACAATCTTTATGTGGAAAAAAAATAAAACTTGGCAATTAAGATATCTTCCTAAATAATGTACAATTTGAGATAAGACCACTTTAATTCTTGTTTTTGGAATTCCCGTTAGATTCTTTTCACAGATACAGAAGCCATGAGTCAAACAAGGTTACAGTAGAAGGCATACATCTGAGGGTAAAGAACCATGCACCGTTAGCTTAACCAGTAGCTTGGGACCAGGGGAAGGTGTAGAACAGGCAATGAGTTGATGAGTTAGAGACCAATTAAGTAGTATTAAGGCATAACTATAATGTCTCCTCATTTGTAAATGGACTCTTACTACTTATTGTGCTCTAGGGCTGAGAAAGCCACTGTTCACAAGTATTTAGAATAAGAGACTAAGATTAGTTTTAGACCAAGGGGTTAAGGGCAACATAGAACAGAGCAGGAGACTCAAGAATGGATCAAGTGATCAGTAATTCTTATGGTGTGCAGATTATAGGAATCTGATTGGTAACAATGACGATAAGCTGAAGTTTTTATTTTTGATACATGAATAACAGGCATAATGCAAGTACGTGTACCTCTCTTAATCAGTAATCTTTTCTAAGTACTCTAAATCTATGCTGTTTGAAGCACAAATAAACTTGAATTGCTCAAAATTATATGAATAATTACATACTGCTTCAATTCCTTTTTGAAACTTTAAAAAAATTAATAAACTTCGTTTTTTAGAGAAGTTTCACTAGGTTCAAAGCAAATTGAGAGGAAGGTATAGAGATTCCCCATATACCCCCTACCTCTACACCACACAATCTCTTCCTCTATCAACATCTGCTCCAGAGCGGTACATTTCCTATCATCAATGAATCTACAGTGACGCATCATCTCATGAAGTCCACAGTTTACATTAGGGTTTACTCTTAATGTTGTGCACTCTATGAATTTTGGTAAATGTATGCTGATGTATAAACACCATTACAGTACTGTACACAGACTCTAAAGTCCTCCGTGCTCAGTCTATTCATCCCTCCCTCTCCATCAAGCCCTAGCAAACACTGATTCTTTTATTGTCTCCATAGTTTTGCCTTTTCCATAATGTCATGTAATTGGAATCATAGAATATGCAGCCTTTTCAGCTGGGCTTCTTTCATTAGTGATATGCATTTACGTTTCCCCCAGGTCTCTTCATAGTTGGGACACTTCCTATCTTTTTAGTGCTGAATAATATTCCACAGTACAGATGTACCACAGTTTATCCATTCACCTACTAAAGTACATCTTGGTTGCTTCCAAATTTGGGAATTATGAAGAGAGATACTATGAACATCTGTGTGCAGGTTTTTGTGTGGACATCAGTTCTTCAACTACTTTAGGTAAAAACGGAAGAGTATAATTACTGGATCACACAGTTTAGTTAGACACTGCCCGACTGTCTCCCACAGTGGCTGTACCATTATGCATTCCCACCAGCAACTAATGAGAGTTCCTGCTGCTCCACATCATTACCGAAATTTGGTGTTGTGTTACAGATTTTGGCCATTCCAACAGGCATGTAGTGGTATCTTGCTGTTTTAATTTTTACTGGCCTAATGATGTTGCACATCTTTTCATATGCTTACTTGACCTTTGTGTATCTTCTTTGGTGAGATGTCTATTCAGATCGTTTGTCCATTTTTTAAATCCAGTTGCTCATCTTCTTATTGCTGAGTTTCAAGAGTTCTTTGTATACTTTGGGTAACAGTCTTCTGCAAATATTTTCTCCCAAACTGGGGATTATTTTCTTTCTCTTGATATTGTTTTTTATAGAGCACGAGTTTTTAATTTTAACAAAGTCCAGCTTATTATTTCTTTCATGGATGGTACCTTCTTTCCATTGAATGCTGCCTTATCAAAAAATTCATCACCATAACTACAGCCAATTGGGTTGTCTCCTATGCTATCTTCTAGATGTTTTCCTAGTTTTGTATTCTATAATTAGGTCTAAAATACATTTTGGACTCATTTTTGTAAAGGGTGTAAATTCTGTTTCGTTTTTTTTTTTTTTTTTTTTTTTTTTATGGATGTCCAGTTGTCCTAGCACTATTTGTTGGAAAGACTACCTTTGTCCAATGCATTGTCTTTGCTTGTCAAAGTTCACTTGACTATATTTATGGGAGTCTATTTTGGGGCTCTCTATTCTGTTTATTCTGTTCTACTCACTTTTTTTTTTTTTTTTTGCCAGTACCACACTGTCTCAATTATTGTAGCTATTATACTAAGTCTTGGGTAGTGTCAGTCTGCCAGCTCTGTTGTTCTCTCAATATAGCTCTTCTGGGCCTTTTGTCTCTCCATATAAATTTTAGAATCAGTTTATCAATATCCAAAAAGTAACTTACCTGGGATTCTGGTTGGGATTACAACTGAATCTGTATAACAAGTTGAGAAAAAAAAATGATATCTTGACAATACTGAGGTTTCCACTCCATGAACATGGAATATTCCATTTATTTAGTTCTTTGGTCTTTCATCAGTTTTGTAGTCTTCTTCATATAGATTTTGTTCATATTTTGTTATATTTATACATGTGTCATTCATTTTTTAGGGTGCTAATATAAATGGTAATGTTTGTCATTTCAAATTCCACTTATTTATTGCAAGTATATAGTAAAGCAATTGACTTTTGTATATTAACCTTACACCCTGCAACTTCGCTAAAATTGCTTATTAGTTCCAGGAGTTCTTTGGTCAATTCTTTCAGATTTTCTATATAAATGTCGTCACCTAGAACAGTTTTGTTTTTTCCTCACAAACTATATAGCCTTCTTTTTCTTGTCTTTTTGTATTACATAGGATTTCCAGTATGATGTTGAAAGCAACAGTGAGAAGGGGACATCCTTGCCTTGTCCCTGATTTTGTAGTAAAGCTTCAAATTTCTCACCATTAAGTAGGATGTTAGCTGTAGTTTTTTTAATAGATGTTCTTTATCAAGTTGAGAACATTTTCCTCTATTCCTAAATTACTGAGAGTTTTTTTGTGAATGGGTGTTGGATTTTGTCAAATGCCTTTTCTGGATCTGTTATGATCATGAGATTTTTCTTCTCTTCCTTATTGATGGGATGGAATACATTAATTAATTTTCAAATGCTGAAGGAGCCATGTATACCTGGGATAAGTCTTACTTGGCTATAGTGAATAATTCTTGTTATACATTCTTGTATTCAATTTGCTAATATTTTATTGAGGATTTCTACATCTATGCTCATGAGAGACACTTGTCTTTTCTTTCCTATAATGTTTTTGTCTGCTTTTGCTATTAGGGCATTAGGTGGGCTCACAGAATAAGTTATAAGTATTCCCTTAGCCCTACCTTTTAGAAGAGATTGTAGAGAATTGGTATAATTTCTTCCTTAAATGTTTGGAAGAATTTACCAGTGAAACTCATCTGGGCCTGGCACTTCTGTTCAAGGTTATTAATTATTGATCCAATTTCCATAATTGATTTATGTTTCCATAATTTCCATAATAGATGTAGGCCTATTCAGATTGTCAATTTCTTCTTGTAAACTTTGGCAAATTGTATCCTTCAAAGAATTAGTCTATTTCATGAGGGTTATCCAATTTGTGGATACCTAGGTATTCATAATGTTCCTTTCTTATCCTTTTAATATCCATGGGATCTGTACTGATGTCTTCTCTTTCATTTCTAATATTAGTAATTTGTGTCTTTTCTCTTTGTTGGCATGACTAGAAGGTTAATCAGTTTTACTGATCTTTTCAAAGAAATAGATTTTCAAAAAAAGTCAACTTTTTTCTACTGATTTCCTGTTTTTAATTTCATGGATTTGTGATCCAATGTTTATTATTTCTTTTCTTTGCTCATTTTGGACTTAATTTGCTCTTCTTTTTCTAAATTCCTGAAGTAGAAGCCTTAGAGTATTGATTTTAAATCTTTCTACATTTCTTATTTATGCATTCAATGTTATAAATTTCCCTCAGAGCTGCTTTTGCTGCATCTTACATATTATGAGTATTTTCATTTAATTAAAAAGAATCTTAAATTTCTTGAGATTTCTCCTTTGTTTCCTGTGTTACTTAGAAATATATTGGTTAATCTCTATGTATCTTTTGGATTTTCCAACGTTCCTTCCCTTGTTGTCTAGTTTAATTCTACTGTGGTCTGAGAACAGGCATTTATGATTTCTGTTCTTTTAAATTTCTTAAACTGTGTTTTATGGCCCTGAATGTGGTCTATCTTATTAGTAAATGTTTCATGTGATCTTGAAAAGAATGCATAATCTGTTATTGTTGGATGAAGTAGCTCACAGATGTTAATAATATCCAGTTGAATGAAGGTTCTACTGAGTCACCTATGCCCTTACTAATTTTCTGCCTGCTGGATCTGTCCATTTCTGATACAGAAGTGTTAAAATCTGCAACTGTAATAGTGGATTTATCTACTTCTCACTATTCTATCAGTTTTTGCCTCGTGTATTTTGGCACTGTTATTAGGTGCATGCACATTATGGACTGTTATGTCTTCTTAGAGTATTAATCCCTTAATCATCATATAATGCCCCTCTTTATCCCTGATAGATTTCTTTGTTCTGAAGCTGGCTCTGTCTGAAATTCATATAGTTACTCCTGCTTTCTTTTGATTAGAGTTACTGTGGTATATCTTCCCGTTTCTTTACTTAATGTGTCTTTATATTTAAAATGGGTTTCTTATATACAACTTTTAGTTAAGTCTTATTTTTTTGGATCCATGTTAATAATCTCTTTTAATTGGTATATTTAGACTATGGACATTTTAAGCGATTACTGATAAATATTTGGATTAATATCTACCATATTATTACTGTTTTCTATTTCTCGTCCATATTTTTTATTTTTGTCCTCAACACTTTTTCTGCCTTTTGCGATTTTAACTGGACATTTTATAGGACTCTATTTTTCCCTTTTCCTAGTATATCAATTATGCATCCATTTTTTAGTTGTTGCTCTCAAGTTTGCATTATAGATTTACTACCAATCCAAATCTACTTCTAAATAACACTATAATGCTTCACCGGTAGTATAACTATCTTATACTAACAAAATACTCTTAATTCCTCCCTCCTGTACCTTGTGTCCTTGCAGTCATTTATTTTGTTTATATATAAACATATATACACACAAGAATATGTACACACACTATCAAATCCATTGTTGTTATTATCTTTAACTATGATTTGACAGATGAATTAAGAATTAGAAAAACAGAGGTTTTCTTACACCAAACTCTTTGAATCTTGCTGTTTGTGGTGTCATCAGTATCTGCTGTGTTCAGAAGGAAGCAGGAGAGTGGGTTCATGACCTCAGCAGCCTTAAGGGCAGAGCATAGCCCTGCAATTAAACCCCAGGATTGTAATCCAGGCCCCAATGCTATAGCATCCCTTGCTTCATGCTCAGAGGATGCCATTTGCAGCAGCTCATGGCAGAGCAGTTTGTCAAAGTGGGGGCACATCCCAAGAAAACCGGAGGGCATGTTTCTAGAAACTACTGTTGGAGCTAAGCTCTTGGTTTCTCTGCAGGATTGCAGAGTTCTGGCAGCACACTCATTCCTCTAAATGTTGGCTGTCATGCCATTATCTTTGAAAAGGCTCAGCACCCCTAAGAAGGCCCCTTTTTCCAGTAAAAACCTTAGGGTCCTCAGCACTGTCTTGTTGGAGGGTGACCAGATTGGGCTTTCTCTAGTACTCATAGTTTCCCTGCTTGTCAATCAAGTTTCCTCCTGAGGAAGATCATTTCCCTCACAAAGCCCAGGTCTCTGCAGACCAACTTAGCAAGGGGCACTAACAGCCATCCATGTCCACTCCTCTGCCCCCAAAGCCCAGTGTTTTTTGCAAAGAGATGAAACTCCCCCCACTGCCACTCCCCCCAACCATGTTTAGCAAACATCAGGGTAGGGGAAGAACCAAGTCCATTCCCTGTCCTTATCTCCTCTGTGAATTGAATTTCAGAAATTATTTCCTACATGTAACACAAAGCTCCCAGATCCATAAAACATCCCAAGGATTAGGGGAGAAAAAGTGTTTTTTTTGTTTGTTTGTTTTGTGTTTATTTTTTCTGGAAACTGGACTTCAAATTTTGCTATACCGTAGAAGCCCAGAAGGCCATGTGTTCTAATCTGCCTGCCTGATTCCACGGTGGTGTCACTTCTATGTTACGTTTTTGGCATTGGAACTGCTCTCCTTTACAGTCCCGTTCAAGTTAGAGTCATGTAAACTCTCTGGCTGGGAGCAGCACCCATATTTCTGGTGAATAAGACTGTGTATCTTGATGCCAAGCCACAGGTCTGATGAAATCAGCTGCTGTGTATCAATAATTATTACTAACAATGATGGCATTCTGAAAAGCTGCAATACTTACAGTACATTTTACATTCTTTGGGAAAAACAGAGTAAGAAAAATAAATGTTTTTGTTTTATCTTCACTTATGAATTCTCTGATTCTCCTTCCTGGATCTGAGTTTCCTACCTATATTATTTTCTTTCTCTCTAAAGAACTTCTTTTAATATTTCTTGTAAGAGTTCCTCTGGCATCAAATTCCCTCCATTTTGGTTTGTCTGAGAAAGTCAATTCGTCTTTCACTTTCGAAGGACAATTTTACAGGGTACAAAAGTCTATGTTGATGGGAGTTTTTTCTCTCAACACTTTAAATATTTGTTCCCAACACTTTAAATATTTATTCCACTCTCTTCTTTCTTGCATGGTTTCTAAGAAGTTGAATGTAATTCTCATTTTTGCTTCTTTGCAAGTAAAGTTCTTTTTTTCCTCTGGTCTCTTTCACAATCTTTAGCTTTTCTTTCCTGCAGTGTAAATATGATATGCATAAGTGTGGTGTGAGGTTGTTTTTTGTTGTTGTTGTTGTTTTGTTTTGCTGTTCGGTCTGCTTAGTGTTCTCTTCCTGGGTCTGTGGTTTGGTGTCTGACATTAATTTGGGGAAATCCTCAGTTATTATTGCTTCAAATACCGCTTCTGTTCCTTTCTTCCTTTTCCCTCTGATATTCCCATTATGTGTGTGTTATACCTTTTGTAGTTGTCCCACAATTCCCACAGAACACTTGGATGTTCTGTTCTATTTTTAGTCTTCTTCTCTTGGCTTTTCAGTTTTTGAACTTTCTGTTATGTCGTCAAGCTCAGAGGTTCTTTCCTTGGCTATGTCCAGTCTATTAATGAGCCCATCAAAAGTATTCTTCATTTCTGTGAGTTTTATGACATTTTTATGTTATCTATCCTATTGCCCTTTCCCCAGTTTTACCATAGCTCTGAAAACCAACAGCCTTGTACAAAACAGTAATCTAGTGGCCACTTGAGGAACCAAAATGGGTTTAGAACTCCCCCAAAGCCTCATCCTCAGAGAACTGTAAATACTGACCTATGTGGCAGCTCAATTAAAAGCTCCATTCTCAAGGCTTGTCTTTTTTTGTCCTGACTCACAGCTTACTCAATGCAAACAACACTATCTGGAACCCACCTCCTCCCCAGGACATCTCTCAAAAACAATCAGTGCAACTTTTTAACTTTACAGGTGCCAGAGGTGGTATTATCAGAATGAATTAATAAACTCAACAAAAAAACTTAAAAGGAAAAACTGGATAATGGGAGTCTGCAGGGGGCTTTAAAAAGCTCCAACATTATTTCTAGAACTCCAGAAGGACATGTGTATAGACAGGGTTGTACACATATCCAAGAAAGACCTAGTAAAGCCCTAATCTACTCACGGCAGACTTTGAGGCTCTGCACAAGCAAAATAAAAGTTTAGGCAGAATTGTAAGCTGCCTGCTGAAGCACTGAAAGTTCCAAAATAAAATGAAGCAAACTTATAAAGTAAGACATAAATAATTCAACAGTAATACTTGGAGACTTCACTAATCCAATTTCATTAATGGATAGAACAATTAGCAGAAGATAAACAGTAAACAGAAACATTAAACAAAACTCTAAGCCAACTACAGACATCTACAGAACATTCTACTCAACAACAAAACATATTCAACACATTATTTTCAAGTGCATAAGAACATTCTCCAGAACGGACCCTATGTTTGGCTACAAAATAAGTCTTGAGGTGCCTGGGTGGCTTAACTAAGCATCCAGCTCTTGACTGCAGCTCAGATCAAGATCTCAAGGTTCTGAAATCAAGCCCCAAGTCCAGCTCTGTTCTCAATATGGAGTCTGCTTGAGATTCTTTCTCTCCCTCTTCCCCTACCCCTGGCTCTTTCTCTCAAAAAGACAGAAACCATACAAAGTATGTTCTCTGGCCACAATGGAATAAAATCAGAAATCAATATCAGAAGGAAATGTGAGAAAATCACAGATATGTTGAAATTAAATAACATACTTCTAAAAAAGCCCAGTATCACAAGGAAAATTAACAGTTACTTTGAGATGAACAAGAATAAAGACACAAAATACCAAAACTTGCGGGATGCAGCTAATGCATTAGTTAGAAGAATATTTGTACACATAAACACTTATTTTTAAAAAGAAAAGTGATTTCAAATCAATAACCTAAAATTCTACTTCAAAAAGCTAAAAGAAAGGGGGGACTGGGGCACCTGGGTGGCTCAGTCAGTTAAGCATCTGCTTTCGGCTCAGGTCATGATCCCAGGCTCCTGGGATCAAGTCCCACATCAGGCTCCCTGCTCAGCTGGGAGTTTGCTTCCCCCTCTACTCTTTCCCCTGCTTGTGCTCTTTCTCTCTCATGCTCTCTCTCAAATACATAAAAATATTTTTTTAAAAAAGGGGGGGTGCAAATCAAACCCAACTAGTAAGATGGAGGAAGTAAATATTAAAGATTAAAGTTAAAATAAACACAAAATGAAAGGATTTTTTTAAATCAATGAAATAAGAAATTGGTTCTCTGAAAAGACCGACAAAATTGACAAACCTTTAGCTAGACAGACCAAGAAACAAGATGACTCAAATTACTCAAATTAGTAATAAATCACTACTGACCTTATAAAAATAAAAGAATACAAAAGAATACCATAAGCACTATATGCCAAAAAATTAAATAACAGATGAAATGGACAAATTCCCATAGAAATATCAAAACTGACTCAAAATGAAATAATGGGAACAGACTATAATAAGCAAAAAGACTGAACTTAAAAACTTCCAATTAAGAATATCCCAGGCTCACGCAGCTTCATTAATGAATTCCACCAAACATTTTAAGATTTATTTATTTATTTTAGAGTGAGCAAGCACATGAGCATGGGGGAGAGGGGCAGAGGGAGAGAGAAACCCAAGCAGACTCTGTGCTGAGCAAGGAGCCCAACCCATGACCCTGAGATCATGACTTGAACTGAAAGCAAGATTTAGACATTTGCCCAACTGTGCCACCCAGGTGCCCCTTTTTAAAAGATTTTATTTTTGGAGGCGGGGGGAGAAAGAGCATGAGTGGGGGGGCGGGGGGCTAAGAGAAGAGCTAGAGAGAATCTCTAGCAGACCCCACTGAGCATGGAGCCCAACCTGGGGCTCAATTCCATAACCCTGAGATCATGACCTGAGCCAAAACAAGTCAGATGCTCAACCGAAGCGAGCCACCCAGACACCCCTGAATTCTTCCAAACATTTAAAAAAGAATACCAATCCTTCATAAACTCTTCCAAAGAACAGAAGAGGGAACACTTCCCAAACCATTTCATGATGCTGTTATACCAAGTTTCAAATATACATCATACTAAGACCAGAAAAAGACATGGAAAGAATATCCTGTATTTATAAAGGATACCCTTTATAAATACAGACATAAAAATCCTCAAAAAAAAAAAAAATAACAGCAAATTGAATCCAACAGCATCTATAAAAGATGTACACATGATGACTATGGGGTACTTAGACCAATATAAGATTGGCTTAAGATATAAAAATCAACCAAATCTTATAGACCATATAAAATAAAGGACAAAACCCCCAAGATTATCTTAATAGATGCAGAAAAAAGCATTTGATAAAATCCAATTCTTTCATATTAAAACCACTCATCCAACTAGGAAAAGAATGAAATTCTTCAAACTGATAAGGCCATCTATGAAAAATTCACAGTATATAGCATATATAATAATGAAAAACTGAGGGGTGCCTGGGTGGCTCAGTGGGTTAAAGCCTCTGCCTTCAGCTCATGATCCCAGGGTCCTGGGATCGAGCCCCACATTAGGCTCTCTGCTCAGCAGGGAGCCTGCTTCCTCCTCTCTCTCTGCCTGCCTCTCTTCCTACTTGTGATCTCTGTCTGTCAAATAAATAAATAAAATCTTTAAAAAAAGTAAAAATAATGAAAAAACTGAATGCTTTCTCTCTTATATCAGGAAAAAGATAAAGATGTCCACTCTTGCCACTTTATTCAATAGTGTATTGGAGGTTCTAACCAGGCCAATTAAGAAGGAAAAAAGAAATAGAAACATTCAGATTAGAAAGGAAGAAGTAAAACTATCTCTGTTTATAAAAAAACATGATCTTACATATGCAGAAAATTCTACAGAATCCATTAAAAAAGTTAGAATGAATTCAGCAAGAATGCAGGATACAGGGTCAATAAACAATAATCAATTTCATTTCTATACACTCTCAAAGAACATTCCAAAAATGAAATTAAAATGCCAATTCCAAAAATGAAATTAAAATACCAATTCCACTTACAATAGCATCAAAATTAGTAAAATAGGAATAGATTCAACAAAAGAACTATATGACTTACACACTGAAAAACTGCAAAACATCGTTGAAAGAAATTAAACAAGACCTAAATAAATGGGAAGATATCTTATGTTCATGGATTGGAGGACTTAATGATGTTAAGACAGCAATAATCACCAAGTTGATCTATAGAGTCAAAGCATGCTTATAAAAATCCCAGCTGCCTTTTTGCAGAACCTGGGAAACCAAAGTGACTTGAAAATACCAAAATAAATGGAGAAACATATCACATTCATAGATTAAAAGACTCAACAGTGTTAAGATGGCAATCTCCCCCAAATTATTCTACAGGGTCAACTGCAATCTCAAACAAAATTCTGTTTTTTTAAAAGAAAGTGATGAGTTGATTTTAATGGCTATATATAAAGACAAAGGACCTAGAGTAGTCATGACAATTTTGAGAAAGAAAAAGTTGGGAGATCTAAGTACCTGATTTCAAGACTTACTATAAAGCTACAACAGTCAGAACAGTAAATTCCTGGCGTAAGTACAGACATATAAATTATGGAAACATAACAAAGAGCACAGAAAGAGACCTATACTTAAATGCTCAAGTGATTTTTGACAAAATTACATTTTGCCAATTTTTTAAACAAAAAAGGTGTCAATGGAAACAAGGTATCTTTTCAAAAAACGGTAAAGAAACTGATAGCTTTATGAGGAAAAAAATTCCTTGAACTTTACCTTGCATCCCATAGGAAAATTAAGTTAACTCAAAATGGATTACAGACCTAAATATAAGTGCTGAAACTATTAAATTTATAGAAAAAAAAAAAAACAGAGGAGAAAGTCTTTATGACACTGAATTGGACAAAGATTTCTTAAACACCAAAAGTCCAAAACTACAAAAGAAAAAATGAATAAAGTGAACTTAATGAAGATTAAAAACTGCTGTTCTATGAAAAACACGGGTAAGAAAAATGAAAAACTAAGCAACAAACTGGGAGAAAAATTCTCCAAAACTAATCTTGAAAAAGAGCTCATTTCCAGATTACATAAAGAACTCACAGACTCTTTCACTTGGAACTTTTACAACCCACTAATATGAAGCCCAGGAATACCTCCTCCCTAATTCCAAAAAGTGTTAAAGAGTTAACTGATTATGGAGTATTATGCCTCCATCAGAAAGGATGAATACCCAACTTTTGTAGCAACATGGACGGGACTGGAAGAGATTATGCTGAGTGAAATAAGTCAAGCAGAGAGTCAATCATCATATGGTTTCACTTATTTGCGGAGCATAACAAATAACACGGAGGACATGGGGAGATGGACAGGAGAAGGGAGTTGAGGGAAATTGGAGGGGGGAGGTGAACCATGAGAGACTATGGACTCTGAAAAACTACCTGAGGGTTTTGAAGGGGCGGGAGGTGGGAGGTTGGGGAGCCAGGTGGTGGGTATTATGGAGGGCCCGCATTGCATGGAGCATGGGTGTGGTGCAAAAACTATGAATTCTGTTACGCTGAAAAGAAATTAAAAAAAAAAAAGAGTTAACTGATTAAAAAATACACACATAGGGGGCGGAGGGGGGGTGCGGCACAAGAGCTCATGAGAAGATGTTCAACATCACTAACCACTGTGGAAATAAAAATTAAAATCACGAGATAACCATTATACACCCACCAGAATGGCTAAAATTTTTCAGATTTATAGACTGACAATACCAAGTGCTCGCAAGGATATGGAACAACTGGAAGTCTCATATATTGCTGATAGAAATGCAAAATGTTACGGTCATTTTGAAAAACCAAGTAGCAGTACCTTAGAAAGTAAACCATGTATTTACCATATCATCTCTCCATTCCACTCTTAGATACTTGGCCAAGAAAAATAAACACATATGCTCACACAGAAACATATTCATAGCTAAGGGTCAGTGATGGAGGATAAAGGCAATATAAAGCATACTATGGTTATTACCATAGTACCTGTTTTGTATCTCGACTTTATCAATGTGAATATCCAGTTGTGATACTGTGCTTTAGTTTTGCAAGATGGTATCACTGGGAGAAATTAGGTAAAGAGTATACATGATCTATTGTGCCATTTCTTACAATTGCATGCAAATCTATAATTTTCTCCTAAGTTTAATTAGAAACAAAACTTGTTCACACATGTTGTAGCAACATTACTTAGTACAGCCCTAGGGGTGCCTGGGTGGCTCAGTGGGTTAAAGCCTCTGCCTTTGGCTCAGGTCATGATCCCAGGGTCCTGCTCCCCACCCCCTCTGCCTGCCTCTCTGCCTACTTGTGATCTCTGTCAAATAAATAAATAAAATCTTAAAAAAAAAAAAAAAAAAAGAACAGTTCTAAATTGGAAGCAAGTCAAATGTCCATCCCCTGGTGAATAAACAACTGACAGTATATCCAACCTGTCGAAATACCACTCGAAAATAAAAGGGAACAAATATTAATACATGCAACAACATGGAGAGATCTCAAAAACATTATGCTAAGTGCAAGAAATAAAACACCAAAGAGTATCTACTGTAAGAGTCCATTTACAAGACAAGTAGTGTCAGAAAATAGAGCAGTGACTGCCTGGGGGAAAAGCTAGAGTATAAAGGGGCAAGGGGAAATTTCAGTGTGAAGGAATGTTAGCTCTTTTTATAGTTTGATTATGGCGGTGGTTACATGATTATATAAATTATCAAAACTCATACTGTATACATAAAATTGGCCAATTTTATGAAATTTAAATATCTTAAAATACAAAAACGAAGAAAAAATTAAGACTTAGAAAATTAATACCTGTTAGCGTCCTTCCTGCGTTCAAAGGAGGAGCAATGACTCTGAAAAGTTTCTGCATTAAAATTAAAAAGAAAACAATCACCATTTTCAAAAAATAATTGTATTTTCAGAAACATAATCAAGAATCATACTATTAATCACCTTTCTCCGATTGAATTAGGTATTTGCTATTGAGATTAAATATAAAAACTTTTAATGTGGCCATGAACTATTATCGAAGGATCACTGGGGAAACAATTGGTCTCATATTCCCCACTCAAAGAAACTATTTAATAAATACCAGTTAGATGAAGGTCTTTGTTGAGATTGTAATTTCTGATATAAAATATCCCTAGGTTATTCAAAATGCTTTATTTAAAAAAAAATAGAAAGTGAAGGGATTAATAGCCTACCAAAATGGTAATGAGATTAAAATGAAAACATCTGAACAACAGTAGACGCAAAAGGAAACATTATTTAAACTAAAGTACAACCTCTGGAAATGGTAAACTGACGACAAAACTACATTGGCCTTCCTCAGAGGGAGTTCCCTGTTTGGGAGAGGACAGACCCTTAACACTGGGAAATGCAAATTAAACTGTTTAGTAGCATCAAAGAGCCCCAAAAACCAATCCATATTTTCTTTCCCAGGGAAATCCTAAGTCCCTCCCCGCTACCCCACATTTTGTTAAACTGGTACCTTTAGTTCTGGCTATACAGTAAAGTACCCTTTACTAAGTGCTCCTAGTACTTGTGTGAATAAACTTTCTTTTCTGCTGTCTTTGATCAGTTAATTCAGAGCCCTCCCTCCACCACTGGGGTCTAAATTGCTAGAGGTAAAGTTTCTCCTCTGAACACAAGGCACTACTTTTATCTCAGAAGGAGCCAAAGCTAGAACTAAGGAAAAATTTCAGAGACTGTGGTCGTCATCTTAAATGGGATGACACTGCCATTCTAGAAAACTTCCAAGAGGCAGGGCACCTTTTAATTTAGACCTCTTTAAGTACAAAAGTAACTAAACATGGACAAGTGATTTCCCTGTGGGCAAAAAATTATAAAAAAGGAATCACAGAGTGCCCGGTTTAACCTCCCATTGCTAGCTAACCTATCCAAATCACTATTTAATAACAAATACCAAGCTCTTTCGGAAAACCATTAAACTTGAAAACTTCTCAACACAACACAAACAAGTCACCCTTAAGAGCTCAGCAGTCCATCTGTATAGGTATAAATGCAAACCAGACTTTGAAGAATGAAACACACACACCAAACTAAAACTTAAAAAGCCCTAATAACAAAAACCACACGATCATTTTTATCACCATAGAATGTATTGAATCAGAATCTGTTTCTAAGGATTATTTTGAGACAAACTAGAAATTGTAGAGGCCACTTTTGGGCAACAGGCTTAAGCAATGGAAATCCGATCAAGGTCAAAGGGCCCACAGCTCCTACTGAGCAGAATGCAAACAGGTGGTGCAAACGGTCTCATTAAGTGACCCACCTAAAACAGCCACAGGCCCTAACTGACCAATTACAACAAGGCACAGTTCCTAAGATTACAAAAAAAAAGAAACTCCAAACATCCCTATATAACTGTGGCCCCTCACCATTGCCTTGTCGCAGTCTCTCCTCTGCCTGCCACTCCCTTGCAATGTATTTAATAAACTTTCTCTCTTTTGTTCTTTCTTAGGTGAAGTCTTTTGCCTCAGACACCACACCACAGGCCCCCATCCAAGCAGAGTAACCCTACATTTTGTGGCTGCCCCCATCTGATCAGGAGATCCCCATAATTGAGATGCCTCATATTTGTGGCCCATGTGGGGACCCTTTGTCCTCCCTCGGGTCTCCCCAGATTCTTTAGGAATTTCTCGGGACTTTCCCTCAGTGGACCATCTAATAGGGGCATCTCACAGAAATTGCATTAATTCTTCCTAATTGTGGTTTAGTAGTGAGACAGAAAATATTTTTTACGTGCAGAGAGGTTCTGGACCTCACTGAGGACGCAGCCGACCTCTTTCCACGGAAGTACTGGACTTTGATGGGGAAGCAGCTGAGAGATGGTAAGTGTAAGGAATACTTACTAGACACACAATCAGAGTCAAAACTAGGGGAAGAGGGCTGTGGCACTCATTCTGGAAACTGACCAAGAGAGGTGCAACCAAAACTGGAGGAGTTCTGAATTAGAGTGATACTCACCTACCAAGTCAAGTGTATTTAAGGAAGCCTAGAACATCACAAGATACCTGTTGGCTTAGTAATATGGAAGATAGTTTTGATGGCTATTAAATATGCAAAACAAAAAAAAAGTTGCTTGGATGCCTTCTGCAGATGAGCCAGGTAATTAGTCATTGTAACAAAACAATGGGCTGGCAAGGTACTACATAAATCCACAATCCATTATCTACAATTCTGTCCTCAATTTAAGGCAAATAACAAGATGGATATGGCATTTGGTTCTTTTTAAAATAAGCCCAAATACTTTTTAGTGATAAGGAGAATAAATTCTAATGCATGCTGTAAACGCTGAACTGGGAAAAGCAACAATCAGCAACTAACAAAGAATGATCTTTCACCATTATCAGGACCTTCCTCCAGCACAATGTATCTACAAATAGTATTTCTCAATAGTATATTTACTACAAACAATAAGTATATAAAATAAATTTCTTATACCTTTTGGAAAACGTATAATAATATAAAAAATCTTCAACAACAACAACAACAACTTAAAGTCTAACAGGCAAGCATTACCTTTAATTTTATCTATTTGTTCCCTGGGATTTAAATACCTACTTATGCAGATAAAAGAGAAAGCAATGGCAGAAGGTGTGAAATTAAAGGGTACTTAAAGTCCCAAGCTAAAATGGGTACAGGTCTAATAATAAATCTACAAGAAAGTAACTAGATGAAAACAGAAACCATTCAAAGGAAATGGGTAACAGGAAAAAGCCATTAACAGACAGTATTAAACATGTGTCCGAATTTGGAAGTATCTTACCTCCATTGGACTAATAAATTCATTCATGCCTCTGTTGTAGACATAGATCATAGCATCATACAGACGATTTTCCCAACACATGAGAACTACCTGTAAAAAAGAAGAGGTGCTTATTCCATACAATTCAGTCTCACCAATTATTTTCCTTAGAGCTTTAACAGTGGAGAAAAACGAGTACTCTTCCCTAATTTTTCTTAGTCTTTCTCTGAAAAAAACTGAAGTACAGTTGACCCTTGAACAACATGGAGGTTAGGGGTACTGACCCCTCCCAACCCCTGCACAGTCAAAAATCCAAATACCACTTTTGACTCCTCCAAAACCCAACTACTCATAGCCTACAGCTGACCGGCAGTTTTAATGATTAATAGTCGAGCAACATCTATTTCTTACATTACATGTATTATATTCTGTTTTCTTACTATAAAGTAGGACAAAGAAAATGTTATTAAGAAAATCATAAGGAAGAGGAAATATATTCACACTACTGTGCTGTATTTATTGAAAGAAATCCACATATGAACAGACCTGTATAGTTCATAATCATGTTGTTCAAGGGGGAACAGTACTCAAACACAATGCCAGGGTAAGAGTTGTTGGAGGTTCAATATTACTTTTAATTATACAACAGCTACTTTTAAACATTCCCAATGTCTATTTTTTTCTCTATCCACCCCTTTTCCATATTCATTTTACCCTTGGTCAATAGCTCTACAAATTATTTACTGAACATCTATATTCAGGCCCACTGCTAGCATGAGACAAACCCAGACTTGGTCTCTACTCTACAGAATTATTGTTCATCTTGGACACTAACCAAAAGAAGGGAGGAGCACAAAAACAGTGTGAGCTCCAACTGGGGGAGATACTCAATTACACATTTAATTCATTTACAAATGTGATGTGTTACAAAGGAACCTGATTTGGTGTATGGAGTATTCAAGACACCCCTGAGGAAGCAATATTTAAGCGAGGGCCAAAAGAATGCACATATATGAGCCAAAAGCAGAGATGGAATCTAAGGACTATGCAGGCTGAAGTAGTAAAGATGAAAGTCTCAAGGCAGCAAGAAGCTTGAAGTGTTTAAAGCTGGAGAGAAATTAATTTCAGAAACTAAGAAGAGGAACAGCGACAATTTGCAGTGTACCCTATATCCCGCTCCTATGAAGGCTATATTATACTACAGTGTCAAGGAAAGAGGGCTGAAGTAGATGAGGAAAGGGTGGCAAAGGAGAATAAGGAGCAGCAAGAGAATTAAGAGGAAAGACAGAAGCGAAGGGTCATGGGAGAGTCTTTGTAGACTAAAGCATATTCTGGGTCCTCTTCTCTCGTCTCACTACCCTCTCTCAGCCAGTGCTGTGTTCATACTGATCTCTGTACTAATGACTAACATATTTACCTCCCCTCTGACTCATACATCCAACCACTTATTTGATATCTTTACCTGAATGTCTAATAGCTATCTCAAAATAAAATGACAAAACAGAACTCCTGATTTTGTCTCTCAAACTTAGACCTACCTAGTCTTCCAATCTTCTTAGAGGAATCACTATCCACCTTTATTTCACACCAAAAAACTAAGCATCATCCTTAAATTCTCTTTCCCACACTTCCACACCCTTCCATCCAATTAATCAGTACATCAATCCTGTTGCCAAAACATATCCAAAATCAGGCCATCACTCTCCATCTCACTGCAACCATCTCCTGGACCCGTGCCTAACTAACCTCCCTACTTCTTCTGTGCTTGGCTCCCAGCTGCATTCTGTTAGCCCTAAAGCAAACCAGAATCATCTTGCTTAAAACCTTTTAATGATTTCCCAGAGCACTCAGAATAAAATGGAAAAATCTATACCTTGCCCTGAAAGGTCTAAATCTCTCTTTCAACCAAGCTCCCCACCTGTCTGCCTTTTATCTGTAATGTTAACATTCAAGGCATTTATTTTTTATTTTTTGCATTAGTTATTGCTTTTACCTGGAACAATCTTGTCCAAGATCTCTCTGCATTACTGATTTCTTCTTGTCATTTGGATTTCAGACTCAATGTTATCTCCTCAGGAAGATTTTCTGCAGTTAAGCAATCTAAGATAGCCTCACATTCTCTTTCTATATACTGCCTTTTAACATCACTTATTTTTTTATACTTCTGCCTTATCTATTTACTCTCAAACTTTTGGGCTAAAATGTAAGCCTCTTAGAGAATAAGTGTTGTCCACTAGGGTCACTTAAGCCCCTCGGAACTTGACAATCAATGCTTCTTGAATTAACAAACAAATGCTACAGAAAGAGTAAGTAAAATGTGAAAAATTGGATTTGATATAGTGGACATGGAAGGCTGACTCCACCGAAAGCAAGCCTGGAAAGTTATTAGGATGTGGGAAAAATGGAAGTAGAACCTAAACAATGCTTTCAAGACTTCTGGCTGTGACTGGGAAGAGTGACATGGGGCAGTAACCCATAGGGAAGAAGGTCTCCTATGGAGAGAATGGAAACTGAAAAGAAGATTTTTTACTTGTTTTAACAACAACAAAAAAAAAAATTAGAGAATAGTTACATAGTATTGGGGAAAAGCTAAAAATACTGGGAAGACAAGAAATGAGAAATTTCTCTTATACTGGAGAAGGGTGATAGGTAAATAAAACTAGATTGATAGCATGCTCTCAAATCACTGGACTATTACTTGACATGAAAACTATGTCAAATTACCCATACAGCAGAAAGGAATACATAAAAGAGGATGGCTTTACTTTGCAAACTCACAGCCATTCATAAAGAGCTTCCAGGAAGAAAACAAGAACCATTTCTCCAAGCTGTTTACTTTATGTGAATTTGCACATTAAAACAACAACAACAACAACAACAAACTACTACTTTTGGTCTTCCTAAGATCTTTTAAGTCATCCATATTTTAGCTCAACAGGGCTTACTTATTAGCATCTTTCTAACCCTGAGCCTCTGTAGGAGGAGCATGCCCATTACTAGGACTAATATGGAACTCAAGCATTAAGAGTGAAATGTCTAAGGCAAAGTATATACTGCTCCTCAGTTAAAGACTGAAACCTATTGTGGAGACCTCAGATAGATTGGAGGTATGTTTACAAACAATGGGCTGGCTGATCAAGCCAAGACATCCTATAATTTGCTTCTTATACTATATCGTGCATTTCAAAACTCAACGCATGAAAGTTATCAACTCTGGACACACAAAGTAGCTTTTTGAAAAATGGCATCGTACTCCAAGAAGTAAAAATACTCCTTATTCACACAAGAGTACTTATAGTTGAAATTCACTTGCAGGTGAAAACTGTACTAGTGAACAAATGGATGAAGAAGGGTCAGTAAGCATCTACTGAACAACTACCAAATGTAACTTTATGCCAGGTGCTGTGGGGGATGTCAAAGAACTAGAAGACTCTTGACTCGCAGGAGTTCATAATCCTGTCTTCATTAAGGAACAGTCCTAAGAAATACATTGACAAATACAAGTTTAAGAGACATCTTACCAAAAGTGCAGAGTAAATAAATGAGGTTGATGGAAGGGACAGTGGGGCCCAATCAGTCAGACAAGTATAATCAATAAAGGAATAGTGTGTATTCTGTATATTAGTGATTTTTCTATAAACTCACCTGCTGAATATCTAGGCTGGTGATATCCATATGTACAATGAGGGCTTCCACATTTTCCATTAACTTTTTATCTTGAAAGTGAACAATCAAGTCTTTCATTACCTGTGGGGTCATCCCCACCAATTTATCACTTAAAATATATGGCTCAAGGCACTCCAAAAACACTCCTTTGGCCACTGAATTCTCACTTAGTTTGTCATACATTTGGCTAAATAAAAGATCCCTGTAAAAGAAAAAGAAAAAACACTTTTCGGAACATTCTGAGCATTCACTAAATTCAGTCTGCTGTTTCTCCCCTTTTTCCTTGTCAACTGACAAGTTTAACAAAAACAGTAACAATACTAGCATAGAGCTTTATATTGTGAAAAACATTTTATATGTAGTATCTTAATGAATTCCTCCAATATTTTTACAACCAAGAAAAGCTGAATAAATTACTTGCAGAAGGTCACATAGCCAACAAGTGATAGAATCAGAATCTGAACTCAGCCTTCTGACCTAAATCCTCTGTTGAGTCTATTATGGCACACTGCTTCTTTTTTTTTTTTTTTTTTAAAAGATTTTATTTATTTATTTGACAGAGAGAGAGAGAGAGAGATCACAAATAGGCAGAGAGGCAGGCAGAGAGAGAGGGGGAAGCAGGCTCCTTGCTGAGCAGAGAGCCTGATCCGGGGCTCGATCCCAGGACCCTGAGATCATGACCTGAGCCGAAGGCAGAGGCTTATTAACCCACTGAGCCACCCAGGCACCCCACACTGCTTCTTAAAGACAATGGTGATGTCAGTGGGTAGTATAGTGAACATGACAAAGTAGAAAAAATATGAAAAAGACCTATTCCTAGGGATACCTAGCGGCTCAGTCAGTATAGCATGTAACTCTTGATCTTGGGGTAAAGATTACTTTAAAAAAAAAAAAAAAAAGGACTATTCCTAATTTATCCTTTCTTCTTTCCCAATACCTAAATATTCCCAACTGATCTCCAGAGTCAATATATTTCTTTACCTAGTTCTTATCCCTTGCTTCCTAAAGGATTTGGGTAGTGATTATTGATGAAGTGGGAGAAAATGTTCATTTAAAAAAATATATCTAGAATCTCTTTTATTGAAGAAAAAAATTTTTAAATTAATCTAAATGCACCATACTCATTACCAAAAGTGCAGAGTAAATGAGTATTAGTGTATATTTTTATGTTATATTTATGTTATATTTATCCTATATTTATGGATATATATATTTATATATTTATATATATATAAATAATTATGTTATATTTATCCTATATTTCTTCTACAAATAGTCCATAAATAATTTTATACTCATCAGAGAATTCCAAATTCCGCTTTCTACAACATTATGTAAGAAGCATCATTCTAAGATACTACCTACTGTTTAAACTTACCATTTTGTCTAACTCACAATGTTTCACCAAACTGACACAACGGGATTTACTTAGGTATTCCTGTAGTCTTGGATATATCACTTACCTCCAGTATTTTACTGTCATGAGTGATGCCACAATGAACATCTACCTAGTCTTTCCCGTTTGGGGGACTTAATTCCTCAGTCATTCTACTTCTAGAAATTCACCTTAAGTCAAAAGATGTGAAAATTTCTGTGGCAATTCAAAATGTATTACTAAATCATCTTCAAAAAGTTTCACAGCACCAATTTATATTGCCACCAGCAATGTAGAACTGTACAGTTTCACCAACAATTATGTTTGGTTTTTCTACCAGATAATTTAATAAGTGTAAATGAGGGGCACCTAGCTGGCTCAGCAGGTTAAGTGTCTGACTTTGACTCAGGTCAGGATCTCAGGATCCTGGGATCAGGCTCCCTGCTCAGCGGATGACTGCTTCTCCCTCTCCCTCTGTAGCTCCCCCTGCTTGTGCTCTCTGTCAAATAAATAGAATCTATTTTTGAAAAAGTACAAATTAAATAACACTGTTTTTAATTCTCTGATGAATGGCAAAATTCACTGTTTTCCATGTCCCCATTCATACATTGTACTACTTTATTATCATTCGCCCGATTCATTCATTCCCTTTTATTGTTTAAGAAAAAAAAAAGTGCTCAGTCTCCTGGGTGCCTCAGTCGGTTGAGCATCCGTCTCTTGGATTGTGCTCAGGTCATGGCCTCCTAGGTCCTGAGATTGAGTCCCTGTTGGGGCTCTGTGCTCAGCAGGGAGTCTGCTTGAAGATTCTCTGCTTCTGCTCCTCCCCCTCAACTCACATGTGTGCTCTCTCTCAAATGAATAAATAAATCGTTAAAAAAAGAAAAAACTATGCTAATTCTATTTATCTGTTAAGACTATTTTTTAATTTTTTACAGAATGTGTTATCTCCTTATATGTGCATCACGTCACTTGTGAAAAGTGGTAGCTGGTTCCTCTGCAAGTTTGATCTATCCTAAGTTCCACAAAGAGGTGAAGAAAGATTCTGGAAGGAGCAGGATTGGATCCTTGCCTCATGTGAAGTCCTGGAAGGGGACAGATGTTAAGAGAACTGGCTACAAATACACCAGAAGCACATGCCACTTTTCAATAAACAGTATATGCAATATCCGGGGAGGGAAATCCATATCCATTTATTTTTTCCTCATATCCACAAATGTAATTTTTACATCCATTTTCCCCTCTGTTACATATTCCTCATGTAAGTTTCATTTTAATCAATAGTCCATCACATTTTTGTGATTACCAATTACTAACCAAGTAAAAGAAACTGAGATTAATGAAACTTTATTGCAACAAAGAGAAAGAGTAACAAAGTAATCCTAATGAATATAAAGAAAATGCCATATTTGCCAGCACTTTCACTCTGTAATGTGTTGTTAAAAACAGCACACTAGGGAAAATAATTATATATATTAGTTCAATACCAAAAACCCTAGGGAGGAAAATCAAAGAGTGAGAAATTCAGTAAACAGAGCATAAAAGATGACAAAGTAGGCAGTCTTGTAACAAACAGCAGCATGTAATGCTAGTAAGATTAATGGCCAAAACTATAGGTTTCTTTCTTAACCAGTCAGAGCCTATAAATAAAGACTCAAGAAAAATAAAAGTCAGCAACTCCTATTGGTATCCCTACTTTAACAAAATAAATAAATAAATAAATAAAATTCAAAGACATGTTCTCATCATTTTGGGAGAATATTTATTAGATCATCAAGGAAGGAAGAAGAAAGAAAAGTACATACCAAAAAAAAAAAAAAAGTGTTTAGCTCTTGTGTTTCTTTCTATATTTAGGAATTATACACCAGGGTGCTGACTTTGTTTCCTGAAGTCCTAACTTCAAACTGCTGTTTATCGCTTCAAACTTAGCCACCCTGCAGCCACTGTAACACAAAATCCATTCTGAGTAACTGAGAACCAAAGAGGTCTTCTTTCCACATAACTTCACTTTACGTTTACACTCATATTAAAGACATTATCTGGGGTTTACCATTCATAACTTCAAATTGAAGGAGAAAATGGCCAAATTCACTTTGTGCATTATCAATTTTGCAATTTTAAAAATGTGAAAAAGGAAGCTTTGATTTTAAGTACAAACTCAGACTGTCAGAAAGGGAGCAAGAGCATTAATCCTTTTTTTTTTAAATATATTTTTTTTATTTCTTTTCAGCGTAACAGAATTCATAGTTTTACAACACACCCAGTGCTCCATGCAATGTGTGCCCTCCAAAATACCCACCAGCAGGCTCCTCCAACCTCCCACCTCCCGCCCCTTCAAAACCCTCAGGTTATTTTTCAGAACCATAAGAGCATTAATCCTTAATACTTGCCAGTCTGAAAGACATACATAACCAGAGCTGGGTAAATAAATCCCCTGTCAATGTGAGCAGGACTTAATAAACTCAAAGTTGATCTGGGTTGCTCTCCTTATTTATAAAAGTAATGGCAAAATTCAAATGAACTCTAAGAAATTATGTTCAAAATGCTCTATTCTCTGACATAAGTATCACAGTTTGTGAAGCTTTCCTTTAAGAAGGCATTTAATTCTGGTAATGGTTGTACAGCTCTGTGAATCTACTAAAAATTACTAAATCAGGGGCTCCTGGGTGGCTCAGTGGGTTAAAGCCTCTGCCTTAAGCTCGGGTCATGATCCCGGAGTCCTGGGATCAAGCCCCACATCCGGCTCTCTGCTCGGCAGGGAGCCTGCTGGCTCCTCTCTCTCTGCCTGCCTCTCTGCCTACTTGTGATCTCTGTCTGTCAAATAAATAAAATCTTTAAAAAAAAAAAAAAACTACTTAATTATACACTTTAGAAAGGGTGAATTTTATGATATTACATTTCAATATAGCTGTTATAAAATTAAAATGGCATGGCATCTTTCCCCCCAGCTTTGATGTTTAAAATAGTAACATGCAGTTATCAAGAAAACAGCATCTATAACATCCAGTGGCTCAGTTGGTTAAGCGGCTGCTTTTGGCTCAGGTCATGATCCCAGTGTTCTGGGATCGAGTCCCACATCGGGCTCCTTTCTCGGCAGGGAGCCTGCTTCTCCCTCTGCTTCTGCCTGCCACTCTGCCTGCCTGTGCTCGCTCTCTCACTCTCTCTCTGACAAATAAATAAATAAAATCTTTAAAAAAATAAATTAAAAAAAAAAACCATCCAGTTTCTCAACCACGCTTGATAATTACGATCTTTCTGTTTCTCAAACAATAATATTAATGTTGAACAAGAATAAATAAACACCCTGGCTATGAAAAGCCACTTCTGATTCACTTTTATATTTAACAGAAATATTCCTGGTTCCGATTTATACATAATTCAAGTCATCTGAATGGTGTCTTCTTTTTGGATATCTGTTTACAGTGATACAAGCTCAAAGTGGTCAAGATCACACAGCACCTATTTTTGTCTTAGGGCTTTATTGAGATATAATTCACATATAAAAACAAAACCTATTTTTAAACAATGTTCAAAATTATGATTATAGTTCAAGTAAACTCTGGACCTATTTTCAAAATAAACTGAAATTATGCCTACTATTTTATAGGCAAAATGACAAATCATTAAATGTCCTACATAAAGCTTAAGATGTATCTTTTGTCTATACTAAAAAGAAAATACACACTACCAAACTGAAAGGAAATTGTGAAAGAAATCAAATTATGCAAACAAAAGTCTTCGAAAACTTCCAAAAAGTACAAGTGAATTTTCTGTCATTTGTGATTTTAAACAATTCACAAAAAGACTATAAAACCAAATTTTAACCAAAAAAGAGGTCTAAAACATACTGGTCAGTATGCCTTAAAGAAAAAAAGAAATGTGGTTCCTGCCATAGTAAAGGGATTTTACACTACAAAAGAATTCTTAAGTATGAATGGGAATACAAATATACAGTAGTTCAATTACTGTTACTCCTGGATATGGGATTCTAGGAAGTAACAGAAAGTAACATTGATTATAGTTACTTACATGTTACTCCGTCAAAATCAGTTCAGAATGTGTATTGTGTTCCTAAGTGGACTCACATAAGAAACAGTATCTGAAAAAGGGGTGACTATAAAAAACCAATGTATTCTATCAGAAGATATTAAGATAAAAAGCATTAAGGGGCTAGGATTGAGCATTTAAGTGAGGACCCTAGAAGTGGAAGAAGTTACCTGAAATTAGCGGATTATACTATGTTTTGTAAAATTTTATTTGTGTTATGCACAATCGAAGCTTTCACTCTTTTTTTTTGTAAAAGATTATTTGTTTGTTCGTTTGAGAGAGAAAGAGAATGCGGGAGCATGAGCATCGTGCGGGAGGGGCAGAGCCAGAGGGAGAAGCAGACTCCCCACTGAGCAGGGAGCCTGACACAGGGCTTGATCCCAGGACCCTTAGATCATAACCTGAGCTGAAGGCAGATGCTTAACCAATTGAGTGACCCAGGGGCCCTGGTCTTCAGCCTTTGAAGATGGAATCCAGAGAGGAGGAAGTCATACTATTTACACTACGGTCCCAGGAAAATAACCCTGGCCCTGAATCTAGGCATGTCTGAGTGTACCTAGTAAGTATGAGTGGGAGGAAGGAGAGAGAAAGGTAAGAGCTGGGAAAAGGACCCCTGAGATCTTCCTTCCCTTTAGAGATTAGGAATTTACTATAACTGCGGGAGTTTCTGAGATCTCCAACAACAGATACAAACAGATACTGTATTTGTTTTGGACACAGCCTGAAAAAGAACATGCTAAAGAGTCAGGGAAATTTAATGGAAAGGAAGAAGTTGGTAAAAGCAGAGAAATAATAAATAGATCCTAATTTGGTAAAAACCCAGACCAGATCTTATCTTTTAGGTTATGCGCTATGATTTAATGAAGTAATTATTGCATTCTCAGCCAGTCCATAGACTATTACATACAGCTGGAAATATTTCCTTTTCAAATCATATAAACAAGAAAAGCTTCTCTTTCAGAAATATTTTGGAAACAAAACAAAATATTTCTGAAAGAAAGAACCCATTTTTTCATTTGCCCTATATCATCCTTCATCTTACAACTACTGGGGCCATTTTAACTCTACACCACTGTGAGATTAGTATTCACCTACCCACAATAGCGACTGTAAATCACCCCGCAGATCAAGAGGAAGAATTATTTCATTAATTCATCCATCAGGTACTGAATAGCTATTTTGTGCCAGGTACCATTCTAGGTAGAAATAATCCATTTTACAAACATATGCCTTCTTAATCTAAACAAAACTCAGTCTTAAGTACTTTATTTTATCTCATAATTATGTCAATTTGAAGATCTGGACTGATTCCAGTACTTATTAGTATTCAGTACATCTCTACATTTCAAATTCCTCATCTGGAAATGAGAAAAACATTACCTTACACAGCAATTATGAAGATTAAAGAAAATATGTAAAACTGATCCATAAACTATTGAGACTCTTTAAAAGATAAGTAACAAGGGAGGGAGTATGCAAAGTGGGGTAAAGAGAAAACCAACTTACGAAAAGCTGTCACGGCTCTTAACAAGAGAGGAGCTATTATTATTTTAAGTGTGAAAAAACCGTAAACTAGCAAAGATCGGTTAATTTGTATAGTTACCATTTAAATCCACAAAGCCAAATCAAGAGTTTATTAATACTGCTATCTTTTCAACAAAAGGCTCTAAAAACCAACACAAAAAGCACTCTGAATTTTGTCCTATTTTGGGTGGTGTGTAAAACTGTGTTTCAGTGATAGCTCATCGAAGAGGATATATATAAAGGACATGAATCATACACTTTAACTTTTAAGATCTTTTAGTAGGATTGCTCTTCTGTAAGTTATGTTTGCCTCCACTATCCAGCCACACAAACACATAGATGATACACCTACAGAATCTATTTTAGAAAAGTTAGTTTTAGTAGATAAATGCACTGAAAATTGTTAATTAAATTTCTGTAAATTAAACTTTCTTAAAAAACATACCCAAATTCATAGACTTCATAACAGTAAATTACAATATAAGGAAGAAGCAATCTGGGTTCAAAATAATTGAATCTGGCAGGCAGTGTATACTTACTTTCGCTCCAACAGCAGGCAGTAATCAACGATGACAGGCACCATGTCCTGAAGAGAAACCATAAAGAAAGCATTAGCACCACACCTCTAGCCCATGGACCCGTGGTTCGACATAATCAAAGTGGTCTGCTTAAGACACTGGTAAATTGTTGGGAGAATAGAACTTTATACCATGCTTTTGTTAAGTAATTTGACGCTAGGAGTCAAAAGTCTTAAAAATGTGAAAGGACTTTTACCTAGTAATTCTAGCTGGAAATTTATCCTAAATACATTTAAGAAAAGAAGTATTTAATGCATTAAGGTATTCACTGCAGATCTATAACAGAAGCAACAGGAGAAGAGGGAGGAGAGGAAGAAATGGGAATTAAATATATAACATGGGAACGTCATTAAGTAAATTTGCTATTGAAGTAAAATATGTAGATATTACAAATTTACAAAGAGTTTACAACAACATAAATTTTAGGTGAAAACTATGCATTTATCTCACTACCTTAAAATTTTAAAGAAAATTTGCAAAGGAAAAGAAAAACATGTGAAGAAAATACATCAAATTGATAACAGAATACAGTTGGTCTTGTTGGTGGCTCAGGTGATTAAGGTTGTCCGCATTTTGTCACAATCCTCCAAACCAGCTATTGTAAGGTTGATTTAACTTCTCGGTTTCATAACATTTTGATTGCTTTAAATTCATCTTGTATAGACTTGTACCAGTGAATGGCAACCTGTAATTTTGGCCTTTTTTAAGAGAAACAGAAGCTTATTATTACTGGAAATTGTCAAGTAACCAAGCATTAGATTTCAGTAGTACTCTTTCATTTTCTGCTGACTGCAGGGAAATGGGTTCCTTAAAAAAAAAAAAAAAAAAAAAAAATCCTAGAAGGCCTAAGTTCTAGGCAGGGAAAAATATCACCAGGGGAGAAGGCATTATGTGAAGAAGAGAATACTACATGCTAATACTTGTTTGACAAAACAAATAAAACTGAGGAACCCTTACTATTTGAGAGAAGTATCAGAAGGACCTATAATCCTGAAACAATTATGAGGTTATACATGACCAGTTTGCTTCCTTTAGTCATCAATAGTTCCTACAACAAGATTTAAAATCTTAGTGTCTTCAAAAACAGAACTAAAATAATTGAAAAGTGTTAGGTTATGTGAAGAATTATGTGACAAGTGTTCAAGTTACAGCAAGTGTCAACCCTGTGTGAGAATACAGTAGGCCAGATAATCTGGAGGGAAAAAAATCTCCCTAGGTATTTAATTAAAATTCCTTACAAACATGGCTGAGTTCCTAAGAAAGTAAGGGCAATACGAGTCTAAAAATGAAAAGGGAACTGAAAACCAAAGCAATAAACGTTAAGCTGTCACTGGGATTGTCTTATACGTTTGTTGGTCATATTAAGAGCTTGGGTTTTAAAGTCAGAAAGAAGCTGAGACCTTAGATGCTTGCAATTTAAAAGACTGAAACAAAGATCTTCCTAAAACCAGGATTCTTGAAAAGCTGCATCCTTAGTGAAAGGAAAAGGGGTGAGGGAGATCTGCCTACAAGCCTAGGAAGAGGACAAGAAAGACTGTCTGCCTTAGCCTGGACTCAGTGGGGGTAAATCTGTACTCTGCGAGAATCTATAATCAATATCCTGTTTGTAGGTAGATTTGAGATTTGAATTTACACTGTCTCCTTAGGACAGGAAAAGTCAAGGAAGAAATGAACATAAAAGATGATTCTGAGAAAGGATACTCTTGGGGCACTTGAAAGAAACAAATTCAAAATTTCTCTGGAGACAGTACTTAACACAGGCAAAATAAGTTCTACTGATAAAGACCTACTGAAAATGTGTTCTAAACAAAAAATTTTTAAAGCACCACATGAAATAATGCACCACGAGTAAACATCAGCAGAAACTACAAACAGCAGAGGTAGACTCTTAAAACTTCAAGTATTATGAGAAACTATTAAATATATTTAAATTAAATGCAAAAATTAAAGAAGTGCTTGGCCTAGTACTAAGTACTAAGAATACACTTACTGGAGAGAAATTGAGACTGAAATAATCAGATTCATACATTTAGCACAGATTACTATAGTGATTTTATGATGGGAGTATCTGGAAAACCAAGACTGAAGGTAGAAGGCTATTACAGCAGTCAAAGTGAAATGGGGACTAAACTAGGGTAGTGACGTTAGACCTAAAACACAGCAGACAGAATCAAGAGCTATTTATAAAGGAAAACCCGAGCTTGGTGACAGATTGGTTGTGGGTTGGATGGGATAGGAAGGAGTCTATGATAACTCCCAAGTTTCTAGCTTAAGTGACAGCTGAATGAAGATGTCACAAAATGAAATAAGGAATATAGGTATAAGTGTTAGAAGAAAGAAACTAAGCGTAGTTTGGACTATGGCAGATTTTAGGAACATCTTTACTTAGATGTTGAATAATAAGAAATTGAGTAATCTAAAACATCAGGCTTAGAATTATAGATATCTAGGAGTGCCTGGGCTGTCAGTAGAGCATGCAACTCTTGATCTTGGGGCTGTAGGTGTGAGCCCCATGCTGAGGTAGAGATTACTTTAAAAAAATTTTTTTTTTGTTAAAAAAAATTATAGGTTTCTAAGTTATAAGAGGAAACAATGTATATGAATAAACTTGTCCTGGGATAACAGTGCTAAAAACCAGTGGACAATGAACTATCCTAAGACTAAGAGCTACACTATGGTCAGAGGATAGAAACAAAATCCAACTCAAGACCAATCACAAAGGTATAAAAATCAGAAGGGCATACAGTTACAGATAGCTAAAGGATACAGAGCTCCAAAAAGGAAAGGTGACTGTCACTCTTTTAATACAGCACTGAGGATGGATAAGATCTGGAAAGTGTTTATTGGACTTAGAAACTTGAATATCATTGGTACCTTTAATAAGTAGGTGTTTTATGTTCCTGATTAAACAGTAAGTACAATGATCAGTGACATCCAGCTTGCAGACAACTGAGTGGTGAAGGCAGTACTTGGTGGTATGTGAGGAGAAGGGAAGGAGAGAAAGAAGAGGAAGGAAGAGGGGGAAGGAAGGTGTCAGGGGAGGAAGGGGGAGGAAAAGAAACAGAAAACATCAATATATGCATAACTGGAATTCCTGAATAAGAAAACTCCAGCAGTGCAATTGAACAAACAGTTCAAGATACAACTCAAGAAAACTTTCCTGAAAGTAAAACAAAACAAAACAACAACAACAACAACAACAAAAACAGAGCGAGCAAGACTTAAATTTAGATATCGAAAGAACACATCATATGTTACAGGAAAAAAATGGCCTTAAAATGGTTACACTGAGACCCAGCGCAGTAAAGTTACTGGATTCCAACAAGTAAAGAAATAGCCAGAAGAAATGATAGGTCAGTTATGAAAGGGGGGAAAACATGTGCCAAGCTTACGATTTCCCCCACAGTGGTATTCAATGCCAGAATGTCAGAGAGCAGTATCTTCAAGATCCGTAAGAAAAGCCAAAATGTTTTTCAATATAAAAGCTAGAGTCCAACAATTTGAAGACTTAACAACTCAAAGAATGTTTTTTTCCTGAACCTTTCTTCATGAAACAGCTTCAGCAATTACAAAATGGCCAGGGAGACCATAGCAAAAGCAATGGTGATCAGCACGAACTACATTTAACAGCAAAAGTAAAACAAACTGATATCCTCTGACGATGAGTAAAAGATTTATATTAAAACAAACTGAGAGGAGAAAGAAAAGAAGGTGGGAGGTAGAAAAGATTCACTGGCTTCCTCTGTAAGGTGGTAGTCAAAAGATACCCTTTAAAGCTCACAATTAAAACTGGAATTAAAAGCCTGTTTTAACAGTCCAAGAGCAAATACTCAGATAACAGTTAAAATGTGGTAATGAAGGAGGGGTTGAGGTGAAAGGAAGAAGAAAAGGTATGCTAATTTTTATCACTGCATGGGGAACTATATTTTTAGCTATAATCCTAAAGGTAATCATTGGAATTAAATACACATTCCCAATTATCAGAAGTACACGCACAAATAAGAAATAGAGAAAGTGGTTAAAGGCTTCCTTAAAAATATAAAAACAAAATACATTTGGCTTACCTCCCTTAAGATTTTCAGAATCTTAAGAATTTTTAGTATCTTTGCTGAGAAAAGCAAAAACCTGTATCTCAAAAAAGCAAACCCCCAGCTCTATGTAGTAAACAAATACAAATACAAAGTGATCCAGAAAGAGTAAAAGTAAAAGAATAGGCAAAAGTACACCATGCAAAGAAAAATCAAAGGTGTGATGTTTCTATCAGATAAAGTAAAATTCAGTCTAAAAGGGCAATTACATGAATAAATAAATCATAATGAAGATAAACTTCCTATTTCTATAGGCTAAATTACTCTATAATACATACTAAATTATACAATGCTAACATTCATAAAGCACAAGATGGAAGGAAAACTAGAAAAAAGAACACAATCCAAAAGGCACTTTACTTCTCACTGTCCATGAGAAATCAAGTGGAGAACAATGAGCAAGGATTTAAAAGATCTCTAAAAAATCTGATACTGAACTATTCTCTGTGAAAACACACAAAGCACTATATTTCAAATGCTCACTGAACACTAATGAAAACTGCATACCTTGGGCCACAAAGAAAATCCAAATAAACTCCCAAAGGTAGTACACACAACATCATCTGATCATGATACAATAAAACCAGACAGCAATCACCTATCAGAAAATAAGGTACTCTTTCCACTTAAAAATAAATCGTCTCTAAAACTCTTCAAAGAAAGAATACCAAAGTTGAAGATTACATATGAAGACAATAATGAAAGTGATACATATTGAACTGATAGCCTTAAATAAGTCTATAAATTTATATTTTTGGAACACTCCATCCAAAAGCATCAAAATACACATTTTTCTCAAGTACACAGAACATTCACCAAGATAGATTATGTATTTTAGGCCATAAAACAAGTTTCAAATTTAAAAAGATTCAAGTCATATGAAGTATGTTTTCTGACCACAATGGAGTTAAATTAGAAATTAACCAAGTAAGAATGACAAGATGACATCACTACAGATTCTCCAGGCATAAAAAGGGTAATTAAAATGTCATGAGCAATTTTTTCCCAATATAGAAGAAATATATAACCTCCTAAAAATTTGCACTGGTAGTTAAAAACCTTCCTACAAAGAAAACCCAAGGCCTTGATACTTTCAATGGCAAAGTCTCTTAAACATTTAAGGAAGAAACAATGCCGATTCTATACAAACTCTTCCATAAAGTTAAAAAGCAGGGAATAATTCACAAATAATTCTATGAAGCCAGGACGACACCAATCCCAGAACTACAAGAAAGACATTATAAGACATTAAAGACATTACAAGAAAACAGATCATCATTCCTCATGAACACAGATGTTCTTATAAAACAGATGATATATTTTAACCACATGACTTTGTCCCAGGTATACCAGGTTGATTTAACATTCAAAAATTAATCAATACAATTCACCATATTAACAAATGCAAAAAGAAAAACTGTGATCACCTCTAAAGACACAGAATAACAGTTTGATAAAAGTCAACAGCATTCATTCCCAAAAATAAGACAATCTTAAGAAATTAAAAATAGAAACTCCTCAACCTGATAATAGGCATCTTTAAAAAACTATAGCTAGCATCAAATTTATAAATCAAAGATTGATGCTTTCCCACTGACACCAGAACAAGACAAGGATGTCAACTCTCAAAATTTCTATTCAGCATCAAACTGGAGGCCATACCAGTGGAATAAGACCAGAAAAAAACAAAAGTCATTCAGATTGGAAAAGAAGAAATAATTCTTTCTTTATATGAAGATAGCATGATTATCTATGTAGAAAAACCGGTAGAATATTAGAGCTAATAAAGAAGAAGGAGTTTAGCAAGACTGCAGGATGTAAGTTCGATATACTAAAATCACCTGCTTTTCCATATACTAGAAACAAACATGCTGAAACCGAAATTAAAAAAAAAAAAAAAAAACAATTTACAACAGTGTAACAAATACTATGCAACTACCAAAGGAAAAAAGACATTCTCTATGAACCAATATAAAAAGATCTCCAAAGGTATATTAAATGGGAAGACAGTACAAAATCGCATATGTAGTTTTCTATTATTTGTGCTAAAGACAGAAAAAATATGAATGGGTGGGTGGCTAAAGCTGTGTATATTTGCATGTATTTACGTAAAGGAAGTCTGGAAATATACACAAAAACTTAGTTACAATGGTAAGAGGCAGGTGGGAACTGGGCAGATGGCATCAGGGTGGAAACAGACTTTTCACCGTATACATTTCCATACTTTTTGATTTTTAAACCATACAGCTGTATAATTAATACAAAAAAATTAAATTGAATGGTTAAAAAAGAATAGACTCAGGTAAAACAACAATGCATAGTCAATCTCAACACTACAGAAATAAGTAGCTCGCTCAAAGACACAAGGATATACCCAAATACATATTTATATATTTATATAGCTACAGACTACAGACCAGGGACGTCAGGTTTGACTGATAAAGAGTTAATAACAAAACAGACATATCTTAGAGTCTGGTACAAAGATTTTTTTTTTTAAGTAGTTAACAATGAAGTATGATGAAAGTGGAGAGAGGGGAAATGTGAAATGCCAGGGAAACTTACAGCAAGGAGGCCTCACCTAAGTCGGCCTTCCTTGAAATGGGACATTTAAATGAATACCTGAGAGACAGCAGTGACCAACCAAACTCTAGGGAAGAATGTGCCATCCAGTGAGAGGGAATAGTATCTTGAAGGGAGTCCAGACATAAGAGACAGCAGAGAACCTTGAAGACTGAGAGAGACATTGTGACCAGAGCATCGAAAATGAAGACTGGCACTGGATGAGGAAGGGAGAATGTGCATGGTTCTGGACTTTATTCTAATGTAATGGAAAGCCACTGAAGGGGCCTTAAGCAGAGAACTAAGATTAAAAATTAAGAATTGTGACACTGTTACAAGTGGTTTGGTTTTAGAATACATGTACAGACTTAAATGACTTCTTTGCAAATCTCTACTATACGCCACTTCCCAACTTCTATTCTCTGCAGCACTTTTTAGTTTTCTTGGCCTAAACTCTCTCCAGTTCCAAATTTCTGCTCATTCCCTTTTCTTTCCTTATCCAAGGAACCTTGAAATGCCTTAAAAAGCCTTGAAAAGAGGTTACATAGGAGACTTCCACTTTCAGGGAACTAGAGCAGAAATTTGTTCCTATATCTCCTACTAATGTAATTAAAAACTCTTGACAATACATACAATACAAACAGAAGACTCTGAAAGATGGAAGAAGGCAGACCTGCTGGGATCTCAGGACCCCTAAGGAAAGACACGGTGGTGAGCTCCCTGGTTCCTTTTTACCATATATCCCAGACTTGGAACTGAAGAAGCTTGATAACCTGGAAATGCCCATGCATACAGACAAAAAAAGGCTCCATGAAAGCTATTCTCTCTAGCCAAAAAAAAAAAAAAGGAAAGGAAAAAAAAAAAAAGGAGACAACAACAACAACAACAGAAAAGAAGAATCTAGGAAAAGGAAAAAAAAAAAACCAAAAAACCTTGTAAGAATATCTGTTCTTCTATTCTGGCCAAACACCACAGAAAAAACTGTGGCCCCACACCCACTGTGACAGTTAATTTTATGTACTGAGTTAGCTGGACGACAATGTATCTAAATATTTGGTCAACATTATTCTGGTGTGTCTGTAAAGCAGATTGCCCTCCCTAATGCACATCTGCTCTTCTTGGGTCTCAAGCCTGCCAGCTTTCAGGATGGAACTATATCATTGGCCCTCCTGGTCCTCAGGCTTACAAGACTTGGACTGGAACTACTCATTAGGTCTCCTGGGTCTCCAACTTGCCAACTCAAGATCTTGGGACTACTCAGCTTCCAGAATCAAGTGAGCTAGTAGTTCCTTATCATCTCTCTCTCTCTCTCTCTCTTTCTCTCTCTTCACACACACCCACACACCCATACTTTTTATGGTTGAAGCAAAAATCTAATACTGTGTGATGTGGTTCTATATGTATACAGATACAAATACAGATATAGATACATCTCCTATGGGTTCTGTTTCTATGGAAAACCTTGACTAACACATCCACCCATGCCAGCAAAAGCTGTGTGGAAAAACCTAGATTTCCACCCTCCACAGCATGCAACAAGGTACCTCAATTCTCCCTCCACTGAGCAGGATGGTATTGGACAAGTCTAAGAAAGTGAAGACTTTCAATCCCAATGGGCAGTGACAAATCCCTTCTCCTCCCACATGGAGAGTCCTAGTGACACTCCTGTAATAAAGCCCAATGGGGTAGTGTCAGAGGAGACTTAGAGAGAATGAGAACTTTCACCAATGCCCAATCCAGTGGTAGTGATGCTATTGTCACCATGAGTCAATGGAGGCCACAAAGGGAAGAGCAATGAGGCATTCCTATCCCTAGCTAGCCAGTGAAGTTTCAGAGAAGACTTAGTAAGGAGAACTCCCATTTCTGTCCAGAAGGATGAGCACCCTCTAACAGTTATCAATGGAGGGGAACCTGTACTTTTACCCCCACCTACCAGTAAGGTAGGACCCCTTCCCTTGTCAGAGCAGTATCAGAAGGAAGCAGCTAAAGCAGAAGTTTAAACAAGATCTGGAGTTTCACAACCTAACACTCACAATGTCTAGGTTTCCAAAGGAAATCACAAATCATACCAAGAACCAAAAAGATCTCAAACTGAATTAAAAAGTGATAATCAACAGATGCCAACACTAATATGACAGAGATGTCAGATGGTCTGACAAAGATTTTTAAAGCAGCCATGATAAAACTGCCTCAATAATTATAATTACAGTATTAAAACAAATAAAAATATAGAAAGTTTCAGCCAGCAAATAGAAGATAGAAAGAAAAAACAAATGGGAATTTTACAACTAAAAAATACAATAGCTGCATTTTTTTTAAAAACTCAAAGGATTCAACAACATAATAGATTGTTCAGAGGAAAAAATGAACTGGAAGAAATAACAGAAATTTCCAATCTAAAGGAGAAAACAGGCTGAATAAATAAATAAATAAATAAATAAATAAATAAATTGACACCCAGGTACCCATGGGACTAGAACAAAAGACCTAACGTATCATCAGAGTCTCAGAAAAGGAAAAGATAAAGAGTAGAATTGAAGAAGTATTTGAAGACATAATGGCCAAAAACATCCCAATTTTTTTTTTTTTTAGGAGCAAAAGGCTTTATTGATAAATATGCAGATATGTCTGTACACAGGGACCTGTTGTAGGCCATGACCGGGCTGCAGACCCCCCACCGCTTAGGTTACAGCCAGGAGATGGCCCCATGTAGACCCCTGCCACAAATACACAGATTTATCCATGTATGATAACCAATGTTAACAATGTTAACATCATACATCCATGTATGATGACCAATCTAAAGGAATCCACACCAGATTTTTAAGCTTCTGAAAACTAAACACAAAGCAACAACAATAACCCAGAAATCTTCAAAGTGGCATGAAAGAGATGACAACTTAGCTCTAAGAGAAACAACTTGAATGACTATTTCTCATCAGCAACCAGGGAGGTTAGAGCAAGTGGCACAGTATTTCTCAAGTGCTGAAAGTAAGTAACTGTCAACTTAAAATCCTAAGTCCAGTGAAAGAACCTTGAAGTATGATGGGGCAATCAAGACATTCTAAGACGAAGAGACTTTACTGTCAGCAAAACTACCCCAAAAGAATGGTTAATGCAAGTTTTCTAAACAGAAAGGAAACAATAAAAGAATGGACACCCTGGAACATCAGGAAAGAAGAAAAAACATGATAAGCAAAAACAAGGGTAAATGTAATAGACATTCCTTGTCTTGAACTTTCTTATGTGTTATGATTGAAGCAAAAATTATAATCCTGTGGAATGTGGTTTTAAATGAAGAGTAGGAAGAGAATAAAACTCAGAAATAAAAAGCAGCAAACTATCGACAGATGCAACAACCTAGATGAATCACCAGAAAATTATGTTGAGTTTAAAATAAAAAAAAAAAAGCCAATCCCCAAAGCCTACATACTATATAATTCCATTTACATAACTTCTTGAAATAACAAAATTATAGAAAGAGAAATAATTAATGGTTGCCAGGGCCTAAGAAGGGGATGAGGGTGGGAGGAAAGAAGGTGTGGCTGTAAAAGGGCAAAATGAGAGATCCTTATGGTGATGGAAATGTTCTGTATTTTACTATACTAGTCAATAAGCTGGTTATACAGTTGTACTATGGTTTTACAAGATGTGCCCATTGGGGAAAACCACATTAAAGGTACTTGGAATCTCTCTATATTATTTCTTACAACTAAATGTAAATCTACAATTATCCTAAGACAAAATTAATTTTAAAAAAAGAAAAAGGATACACATAGTTCTCAACTCACTTAAATAGAGCTAACTCACTCAAATTAATGCTTTCACTGGCTTCCTAAAGAAACCTAGTCCTTATCAATTTTGAACATTTAGAACTATAAACAAAATGAAATATTAAAGCCAAATCCATTTCTATATATTAAACCTTCCTTTCTAGTACCTTATTATGAAGAGACAAACTAGACTCTCCAGTGGATTACCCCTGGTGGCAATCTCTTAGATGCCTGAAAATAAGCTAGGTAGGATCAGTAGCTCTTCATCTCCCAAGAACAAGGACTAAGTGCAGACCCAACTTTGCAGAGGATCTGTAGTCAGAGGTAGGCAGCTGACATTCCAGGACTAGTATACACCACCTTGAGCAGCTGGTGCCCAAGCTCAGATGATCACCCCACTTAGCTCACTGGGAAGGTTGCTCCCACAAAAGCCCTAAAATAAAGGAGAATGGAAAAGGACAGGTCCTTCTCTTGAAGCAAAACCTCAGTCCATCTGGTCAGACCTGGTCTATACATGCCTCTCCCTGGGATACTGAGAGATTAAGGGCCCGCATACAAACTTCTTACCCTTCTCCATTAAGTTCAGCCTGTGCTGGTGCTGCTTGTGACTATCTACCTGAAGTCTTTCAACACAAACACAATGAGCAATACCTGCTTTAAGAAGATTCCTCTCGGTCTCAAAACCTTGCAGAATGCCTCTGAAAAATGGCTGAATTTTTGAGAGAAAGTAAGTATTTCTCTAATCTCTTCTTCAATGCACAGTGCTATAAACTGGCCGCAGGGAACTGCTTGTTAGATATATGCATATATTTAAGATTAAAGAAGCAATAGATATGTGAATAAAACACTGACCTGACAGGCAGAAAACCTAAATTTAAGCCTGGCAATTGTTTCAGTGAATAGATCATTTTATTGCTTTTTTTTGTTTTGTTTGTTTTTTAATTTGACAGAGAGAGGCAGACAGAGAAAGAGCACAAGCAGGGGGAGCAGCAGGAGAGGGAGAAGCAGGCTCCCCACTGAGCAAGGAACCCGACACAGGGCTCGCTTCCCAGGACTCTGGGATCATGACCTGAGCCAAAGGTAGCCACTTAACCGACTGAACCACCCAGGTGCCCTGATCATTTGATTGTACTGTGACTATCTTACCATCCACCAACTGAAGATATCATCTCTGGCTTACCCTCTTTCATAAGGATGATGTGACAAGAAATGAGATAGCAAATACAGATTCCTTTGCTTTTTGGAGCAATGGCATTCATTCTCATAATTTGTATTCTAGAAGTCAACCAGGCAATGAAAACTGAATTCCTTGAAGTTGATTCAAAATTTTAACAAAGCCTAGAAAATATATATATGTGTGTGTGTGTGTGTGTGTGTGTGTGTGTACAGAATAGATAGGCATTCCTAAACACACAGAGACAGGCCAATAGATCTATCTCCATGGGCTATCAGAGGTAGGCAGCTGTATTCTAGTATTAGTATACAAACACCATGAGCAGCTAGGTAGATATAAGTGTCTCTCTGTATGTGTACGGATACTTCTCCTTCTTTTTTTCCAAGTATGATAACAAAACAGTCTTCTAGGAAAGACCTAACTTCCCCAGAACCAACATGTTAATCAAGCCTCTGGAATAAGGTGGAGTGCTAGACACCAACACTGTTTTCCCTTCCTCAAATCCCCTCAAGGAAGCATGAGTTAGACAAAGAAGTCTCCTATTGCTTCACTCTGCGTTCAGCTTTTAGTCCCTGTTCACTCTTTGGCATGAACTCCTAATACAGCTGCTACAACCATGGCCTTGAATGACCAGCTTTTCATGGAGGGGAAAATGAAGCAGGAAGGAGAGCCTAAGAACAATTAATGTAAGGCTTTACTTTTAAGATCTTTTAAAGTGATATTATTTTTCTAATCCTAATTAGCTTGCTTCATATAATTAAAATGCCTCACATTTCTTTATACCTCTACCTTGTTTCATAAACAAACATGAGTGGAAGATAAAAATATTCCAAAAAACATGAAACTGCTTCCACAGTTAACTGACCAGCTTCTGAGTTTAGAACACTGTTAGGAGAGACTTCTGATACCAGAGAAGCCAAAGGAACAGTTTCAAGAAATCATTAACTGTGCTGAATGCTACAGAGGGCCAGTAAGATGAAGAATAAATCCACAATCATTCAAATATGATTACTACAACTATATTAAAATGAATTCATTTCATATTTTTGCTTTTTTATATATTTCAATATCTTCCTAAAACTTATATGTTACTTAGTCCTCTCTTTTTCAAAGTGAGCTACTAAACAACATACTGGTCTCAGATAATCAAAGAATATAAAGTATGCATGAAACCTAGCAGAGTACAGGGCGAAGGCTCCTTGAGCCACCCAGCCTGGATGCCTATCATGATTCTATTTACTGGTTGCATGATGTCAGGGAAGTTATTCAACCCTCTGTGTGTCTGTTTATACCTGTAAACATCTGTAAAATGGATATATAATTACTCAAGCATGTTATGAAGATTAAATGAGATACTTGCCAGGCACACAGCGCACAATAATATTAGCCATGATTATGGACATCTGTGTTGTGTATGCTAAGTTCTATTCTCAGTTCAAACCTCCCAGAGTTGGATTTAAAACATACACCCAAGGGGTGCCTGGCTGGCTCAATCAGTAGAGCATGTGACTCTTGATCTTCGGTTTGTGAGTTTAAGCCCTGCGTCAGGAGTGGGAGCCTAAGTAAAAAACACACACATACGCACAAGACAACTGTACACAACATAAATACATGTTTCAAAAAAAAATCTGTCAACATATATTTCTCAAATCAAGGGCACTAAACCAGATGCTGGAAAAAAATCAGTCCCTAGACTTAGAAGTTTAGCTGGGAAAGACTGATACTGAGTAAGTAATTTAAGTGCATGGTATTTTACAAATAAATGCTCCTGACTTAATCTGGGAGTCAGAGAAGTGACATTTAAGCTCAGACTTGAAAATAAACAGGACCTGGTTAAGCTAAAAGAAGTAGGAAAGAATTTCTATGCAGGGAGAACACCATGGGGAAAGGTGCTGAGTTAAGAGAGAATACGGATGTCAAGAGACTGAAATCTCTAATATGGTAGGGACACAGAGAATGGGGGGGGGGGATATATAATGAAGACCCTTAGAGACTGCTAGGGAATTTAGTCTTTACTCCAGGACAATGGTCTTTAAAATATCTTAAACCCCAGAGAGTCTCGTGCCTACCATTGATACACGTTTTTTTCTCTAGAACAAAGTCCAGGAAGGATACGTACAGGAAGTGGCTATGGGTACTATACCCAGAGGAGATGACAGCGACAGGCACCAGGATAGTGGCAGAATGGATGGCAGGATGTAAACAGAGTAGACAAACAGTCACGGGGCTGAATTGATAGGAACTAGTGAAAGACAAGAATCATTCAACTTGTTTTGGGTGTATGGTGGATCCATTCCCTTAAATAGGGACCATCAGCAAAGGCTTTGTGAAGGGATGTTCCTGAGCTTGAGGTACTTCTAAAACAGCCAAGTAGAGATGTAAATGGGCAACTTACTACATGGATCTCAGAACTTAGAAAACAACCTAGGTTAGAGATACTGGTAAGATAGTCCTTTGTCTTTGCAATGATTCCTAAACTTTAACCTGCTTAAGAGTCACCACAGGGACTAATTACAAATCGTGATCACCAATCCCAGAAAGCCTGATTCAGCAGACCTGGTAAATAATTCAAGAAAAAGCATTGTTAACCAATCCTCTCAAGTGATTTTAAAAATAAATGGTCTAGACAACATCTTGAGAACACTGCTTCAGAAATAAAAAACAAGCGTATTGTGAAGAATTCTAACATTTATTGGTTAAAGAGAAGAAGAGGAAGAAGAATGAACAAAGCAAGCCAGTAAGCAGCAAGAGAGATAGAAGAAACCTGGAATGTAGGACACCAGAGAAGTCAAAGGGACAGAATGATTCAAGAAGTCATTAACCGTGTTTGGCTATACTGAGGACCACTAAGAGGAAGGATTAAAGAGTCCAATGAATTTACAGACATGGAATGAGAGAGCAGTGAGTAATGAAGACAATACCTATGAGATGTTTGGGTCTGTAAAGGACATGCAAATAAGAGGCAGCAGGCTATTGGGGATGGCATGGGGCTAAGAAGGGATTTGTTTGTTGTTTGACTTTGTTTGGGGATGCAAAACACTTAACCAGAAAAAAAAAGTGAGGCTCAAGATGTATGAGACAGAGAACACTTTAATTCCTTTTAATCCTACTAGTTATTAGGGGCACCTGGATGGCTCAGTGGGTTAAAGCCTCTGCCTTCGGCTTGGGTCATGATCTCAGGGTCCTGGGATCGAGCCCCATATCGGGCTCTCTGCTCAGTGGGGAGCCTGCTTCCTCCTCTCTCTCTGCCTGCCTCTCTGCCTACTTGTGATCTGTCAAGTAAATAAATAAAAAAAAAATCTTTAAAAAAAAATCCTACTAGTTATTATACAAATATAGGTTCAAATCTTTTCTCAAATTAATAAAAGCCACAGCCTATCAAAAATACTATGAGATCCCAAAGTTATTTTCTACAGTTAAGAAAGGACAAAATGTTGATTGGTCTTTGGAAAAAAGCAAAAATACTGAGTGGTATTATATATCCTGACTCTGAGGACAAGGTGAGGCTCCTCATCAAAGGTTAAAGATGAAAATGGAGGCAGCAGGCATGAGTGCCACCTGCTGGTAAAATATAAATTCTCAGTATTCTGACTGAAATAGAAACCAGTCTTACTATAAATTTCAACTAACTGGATAAGAGGTTATCTTTCCAATGATCATTTCTTCACACTGATACAGAATATCAGATCTTCCCACCCCACAAAGAAAGTCTTTGGTCAACTGGTCTTCCTCTCTTTATTTCAAAACATTCAACAATAGGAGGCACATAAGTCCAAGACCTTTTACATTTTCCCTGGGTAATTTAAACTGAAATACACCTCCTCCTAATTTCTATCCACTGATACCAGCCTTCCTTCTGCTGTAATACAGTAAATCCCCATACTGAAGCCCTTCATCATCTGAAGGCAGGCATGTCTCCACTTACTTAGCCATCAGATTAAACAAACCCAGTACAGTTTTTTTCAAATGCTGTTCTTTAAATCTCCCACCATCCTGGTCGTGGGATGTAGCTTAATCTGTCAATAGTCCATAAAGTATCTCAGAACTTTTATTTCCAACAGTGGTACTATTACTTACCTTCATCTGGGCCTTCCTACATTATTAGCTCATACTAAGTTTGTGGTCAACTGAAGTCCTGTCTAGTGAAATCTTCCCAATCCAGTACTCATGCAATTTAATTATTTGGATCTAATGCAGCCTTGACATTCATCCTTGTTAAATTTTACCTCGTAACAATTTTGACAGCAATCTGTCAAGATCATTCTGAACCTTGATTCTTAGTGCCACCTAAATTTCACAGGCCACTCACTAAATCTTCATCCAAATCAATTATAAAAAATGGGATAAGAAAGAACCCTGAAATGCAATTAATACTAAGCCACCAAAGAATACTCTTTTGGGTAGGGATGTTTATCTAACTGCAAATCTATTTACTATTTACCAATCTATTTACTACTCAGTAATCTATTTCAGCCATTAGGATAATGGAAAATTTAGACAAATGCCTGAATGAAATCAAGGTATCATGTAATAGGCATTCTATGAATATACTGTCCTCATATTCCTTTCAAAAAGGTAATTTATAAGTTAATGTGGTCATTTTCAAGTGAACTCATGTAAAATGTTCATAAACCACACTGGAGTTATCAGTGCATACTTTCCTAAGTCCTCTTCCTTTTAAAAAGATCCACTTTAAGAATCAACCTACTTAATGATTTCACGATCAACTATTTAAGACTAAACACTTAAAATGGCGGACTTGTGGCCAACCATGCATATATTTCACTCACCCTAATGGGCTGAAGATCACCTTTTCCAAAATAAAATTGTCCTCCTGAGTGAAATAAATTGTCTATTCTGCTTAGGCATCCATGCTTAATTGAACATGCTTTATTTAAAAACGAATCCAAAGTTACTTAAAAACTATGAATAGCAACACAGATTGTTCAAACAATATCTGAGTTACAATTCCACTGGGTTTTGACATTTAAACAATCATTATGCAACGAACTATATGTCACATTTGCTGGGCTTCAGCTTTTCCTTTAATATATTTTTAACTAGGCTTTTCCAATTTAAAGACCATTCTTTCTGCTCATGAAATTGGAAGGAAAATAAGAAGCGCCGTTCTTTAGTACAGTATAGCAATCCAGATGTGTACTCTGAAGCCCAACTTCCTGGATTCTAATCCCAGCTCTATCATTTATGAACTGCGTGACCTGTTTGTTACCTTATATATATAATATATATGCATATATATATATATATATATATATATATATATATATATATATAGTTACTTAACCTCTCTGTCCCTCAGTCTCATCTGTAAAGGTGAACAACAGTACCCACCTTATGGAAGAATTAAATGAGTTACTATGTGTAAAGCATTAACAGTGCCTACCACAAAGTGAGCATTAAATGAATTCGATGTCTGCTGTAATTCTCATTCCTGGTCACCTGTTAACATCAGTCACCCTTTCTCATGGGTCCTTTCCCTACACTTGCTCTGAAAAACAACTATGTAAAACAACAGTTAGTTAGGAGCTGGGCTCTGAAACCAGAAAGGCCTAGACTGGAGTACTGACCTCACCACTTACAAGCATTGCTACCCTGGAAAATCACCTAACTTCTCCCAGTTCAACTTCCCTCATCCATGCAATGGGGATTAAAAACAACATCCATCGGGGCGACTGGGTGGCTCAGTGGGTTAAAGCCTCTGCCTTCAGCTCAGGTTATGGTCCCAGGGTCCTGGGATCGAGTCTCAGTCTCTGCTCGGCGGGGAGCCTGCTTCCCCCTCTCTGCCTGCTTATCTGCCTACTTGTGATCTCTGTCAAATAAATAAATAAAATCTTAAAAACAAAAACAGCATTCATCTTCATGGAGTTGTTGTGAGAACTAAATAAAAATTATTAAAAAAAAAAAAACTTTACATAGTACTTGGCATGTAGTACTCAGTTAATCTTGGTCAAAATCCCTTTTTGGTAGCCCTCAGCATTTTGGTAGGCACAGCCTGGGGACTATTTTCCTTTCTGACAGTCTTATAGGTTCATGGTGCCTTTGACATATATCTTTGATTATCTGCCTCTCTCCATCTTTCATAGCTGATCTGTGCTTTGTAGAGAGATACTTCTCTCAACATTCCTCCCCATTTCCTTTCTCTTTGAATTTTTGTGGTTATTATGTCAAAATTTAAGAATTTCCTATTCTTTGTGAACCCATTTGTTTTTTGAAGCCTATAACAACCATGAGATTGTGCCCATATTTTTCTTCTGAAACATGTGCTTTCTAAAATATCAGATTCAAGCTGAGCTTATTTCTCAACATTATTACAATCTTTTAAATAAAGTGGCTTTTTTTTCCCCCTCAAGAGTCTATCCATTCTATTTCTCCAATCACTGGTAAAAAGTAAACCCAGAATAATGGTTCCTACCACTGTTTCCTTTACCTTCTAGAAGACTTAATCGCTAATCAAAAACTGCAGTAGATCTTTCAACAGAATGAAACTTCCAGTGTATATCTAAAGAACACATCCCCATTATAGTGTGTTTCTCTGTAAATTTTATAATTTGTACTAGAAACAACCTATAGTCCCTGTCATGCACGACTCTTTTGCATTTCTCCACCAGAACATCACCTTTTTTTCCTTTCTTCTTTTACAGCTCTCTGCCACATCCTTCCCCAGCACAGTGGTTTCTGTATCACACATATACACACACCCCTCATTAGTCCCTCCAAGCGTTCCCTATTAGAGGTCTCTTCCAAAAAGCACACCTTTCAATGGCCAGAGTTCTTTCATAAATACAATCCCATCATTTCTTGGTAACAGACATCCCCTTGTTAAAATACTGCATTCTATATATACTGCAATGATATACAAATTTATTTATATATAAGGTGTTATTGCCAAATAGTATTGTTCCTGAGTGCTTTCTTTCTGCTGTCTTCCTCCTAAGTTATCTGATTTCATAATTTCATTGGGGCTTATTCCTCTACTTTACTGATAAATCTAATGAGCCTACAACCAAACTAATAAAAGTTACTCTGCCAGAAGCCTACTACTGTGGCGTTAAAGAGCACAGATCAGGGGCGCCTGGGTGGCTCAGTGGGTTAAAGCCTCTGCTTTCGGCTCGGGTCATGGTCTCAAGGTCCTGGGATCGAGCCCTGCATCAGGCTTTCTGCTCAGCCGGGAGCCTGCTTCCTCCTCTCTCCCTCCCTGCCTCTTTGACTACTTGTAATCTCTATCAAATAAATAAATAAAATCTTAAAAAAAAAAAAAAAAAACCACAGATCAGGAAACCAAATCCTTCACTCATACCCTCCAGCTCTTAACTGCACTATCTATCCTTGTCTTCCAAAGTTACTAGCATTGAATGAAGATATGGAAATATCTAAGCTGTGCCTGCTCTTCAGAACATCAAAACTCCTAGATTTCTTCTAAATATTTCCATTAATATACACAAACATTCTTTTGACTGGATTGCAAACTTTAAGATAGCAAGGACCATGTCTATTTTACACACTATATGCCCAGTGCCAGGGGCATACTTTGCCATATGGACCAAGTCCTGCCCACAGCCTGTCTCTGAATGTCTCATAGCTAAGAACAGTTTTTAAATTTTTTAAGCGCTGTTTAAAAAAAGAAAGAAAGAAAGAAAACAAAGAGGAATATGTGACAGAGACCATATGGCCCCTTCACAAAGCCTAAATTTTCCCATCTGGCCCGTTTTAGAAAATGTTTGTTGACCCTTCAATTTTTGTTAAAAGTGAAGGTTAGGGAAGGGAGAGGTGAGGGAGCTCAAAAATGGAAAAGGACAAACAGATTTGCAATAAATATAACTGGAGATCACTACCAACAGTACAAATCACATAATAAGAGTTGTACAAGTCTTTAAATTGCTCCTCGCCTTCCATTTTCATGGAGTTCCAAGAGAAACTGAGGATCTTTCATTAGCATATTTAGAGATCTTTGGGGGGTAACCAATCTGTTGTTGAATCACAGGTGCTCCTAGAACTAAATTTAAACGTTGGTAGTACACCTCCTCTCCAACCAGCCTAGTTAACAGAAATGTTAGTTATCAGCAAAGTGACAGCTGCTTTAGTAAGGTGTCAGCTCACGGGTCTGCACCCTCAGACACATCTCTCCTTCCACAGAGACTAAGTAGCTGATTGCATCGACACTCCACAACAGTTTCCACATCTGTTCCTATGTGACCTGTTACTTCAAAATGTCATCATTTAGAATGCTGCAAAAGCCCTGAGATAAAGTTCTGAATGCTGAAAAATGTTCAAACAAAACATGAAAGTTCCATTCTCTCTAACATAAAGGAGCGGTATTAGACCGATTCACAGCAGTGTCTCTCAGAAGCACATACAAAAGTATACCTGGAAATGCTGCTCCATCACTTGGATTTTTCCCTGGTCTGGACACTTTTTCAGAGCTCGATCTGCATAGTGGAAGAGGATTTCTACCATCTGTAAGGAAAACAGCCTTGTATAGAAAATCAAAACATATCTAATATTTTTCAATATTAATATGTGTGGATCTTCCTAAATAATACAGAATCAAGCTATATTAAAAATATAATTTAAAATTTTAGCGTCTTTATTTCCCATTATTTTTAACCCCAGACTACCAATTTCTTTCAGGCTTGGGAAACTACTAATTTGCTAATCTCCAGGTTCTGGACCTCAGTGGTAGCTCTGCTGCTCAGGAAATGAAAAACTGAAGTCCAGCTCTTCAGAAATGCTCTGCTGTAGGTCCCTCCCTCAAGAACAGGGATAGAACACAAATCCCTAAAGTATTCTAGCAAATATTGAGAAAACAATTCATGCGTCTGAAGAGTGACCAATTTCTATTCATGTGTTCTATATGCTTATACTAATTTGGAATATTATTTTTACCAATGCATTTGTACAATTAAAAAAAAGAGGAATGCCTATGTAATAAACAGATTCAACCAAGTCAAGATTGAGGAAATAAAGCCAACATTAAATATTAACATTAACAATTTAATGCTAATTAATAATAATAAAACATTAGCCCTCTCTGCTACCTCAGGCAACACAAACACACATGGAGTATTTCTATTTCTCATAATCACCCGTTTATGAAAACTAACACAAGTTGACTTTCTATGGGCTATAATTAGACTCAGAAATAATCCAGATGCTTGGCTTTCTCCCTCCTCTTTTCTGCTGTCTTTTGGCTATTTTACAATTTTATCATCTTCATGAGAGTAAGCAAGAAAAAAAAAGGAAAGGTGATAAGAAGAAAGTTTAAAACCATTCAGAATGATACCAGGGAATTATAATCTGACTTGTTTTTTATATATTCTCTCCTTGACTGTAGCCATCTACCTAATTATGCCCCCAAATTATTAACTTATACCAAAAGGGAATCTGTACTGTACCCTAGTGAAGGCCCTATTAAAATACTCACCCGATCGGCAACAACAGCCTTGCGTTTACTGGCATCTCCTGATAATCCTGCAGAGAAGCAAAATACAGAATAAAAACAAAGTACACATCTTCGGGACTGAAGCTGTTACGGTCTTTTATTTACAACCTGTGCTCACAACAGACATAATTGTAACAAGCCTAGGTATCAAAATGTTGACTGATCTGCCATAATAAGAGCATCTCCCATCTACTGGACCACATATCAACGTACTTCCTTTTTATTTCAACAGTGAATTTTCCCTACAAAATAATTTAAAAAGTAACATTAAAACTCTATATCCTGTATTTGTCATTAACCTTTCTCACTGGAAGTCTATTAGGTTTGGAAACATCTTGTTCATAAAATATTTGAACACTAAGCTAAAAAGTATTCTGTGAGTGATTATTATTATTATTATTATTCATTCTCTCTACTCTAAATAATGTAGACTATACTGGTGTTCTGTTAACTTACCCACTACAGCTTTCGCTTTTCCTTCATGGAAAGACCATGCAAGAGCCAAGGCTTCTGTAAGACAATCTTGTTTGAGGAGATGATCCACTCTCTAAAATGAATAAATGAGAAAAGATAGGCCCCTCTGTTTAATCAACTACTAGTTGGAATTCCTATTCTACCTAAACCTTTTCAGAAGTTGTTGCTTAACAGCTAAAATTATTCCAATGACCATTTGACTATTTTCTTTTTTTTTTAAGATTTTATATTTTATTTGAGAGAGAGAGAGAGAGAGAGAGGGCACGTCCCCCACAAGCAGGGTGGGGAGGGGGAGAGAGGGAATTCCAAGTGGACTCCACACTGAGCACAGAGCTCAACGCAGGGCTCTATCCAGGACCCTGAGATCATGACCTCAGCCAAAACCAAGAGTCAGACAGCCAACCAAATGAACCACCCATGCACCCCTGTGACTACCGTATTCCTAAGAAAAATAATTTCTTAAAGCACTGTATAGTACAGTGACTGAGTGACTGTACGGACTAAAACAGGCAGCCACAAGGCCTAAAGATGAAAAGAGGAAAAAGCTGGAATGTCACTGTTAACAAAAATGGCTAGTTGTTTACCACAACATCCATTCACTCCCTCCTCTCTAGTAACAAATCCCATGTGTACCCGAAACAGCAATATACCAGCTTAAAGACATTTCTAAGACCCCCTCACTTGGGGCCATGTCACTAAGCACTGGCCAATGACAGGTAAGTGGAAGTGTTGTCTGGCCTTTCTGGGATATGACTTTAAAAGGCAGGGGCCAGCCCTCTCTTCCCTGTCCTCTTGCCTGGAATGTGGTCTTAACAGCTAGAGCTCCATCAGCCATACTCGAACATAAAATGAACTAGAGGCAAGAATTCACACACAAGGTTGAGGGAACAGGATAGTTTACCAAAGACCATAGAGTTGCCACACTAGCCACAGACTCCCTACCTCCAGATTGTTTTCACATAAGAGAGAAATCTTGGGGGCACCTGGGTGGCTTGGTTAAAGCCTCTGGCTTCAGCTTGGGTCATGATCTTGGGGTCCTGGGATCGAGCCCCGCATTGGGCTCTGTGCTCAGTGGGGAACCTGCTTCCTCCTCTCTCTGCCTGTGTCTCTGCCTACTTGTGATCTCTGTCTGTCAAATAAATAAATAAAATCCTTAAAAAGAGAGAAATCTTGTTGAAGCCACTGTTATTTTAAATTTTTTGATATACGTAGCTAAATGCAACCCTCATTTAGAGCCAGTTTTGTCAAATCAAGTACCTAACAGTTACAGTGATTCTGATGTACACTTCTGAAATTAAAAAGCACAAATCCAAAAAATCTTTTCCAGCAAGGTCAAAACAAATGTTAAGATACTATCAATTCACAGCCCTAACATGTAAAGTTACTTTGAACTCACCTCTCTCCAGCTTCTCAGCATCATCACATAAACAGACTGGAAAATAAAGAAACCATAATTAAATGATCATCTTTAACAGCCTTGTTTGGGAGACACATTTATCCCAGTCCCACATCTCATTTTAGATCTAAGGAAAAATACTTCATACTACAGTGAGAGGTATCTACTAAAGAGTTTTTAAGGGTCCACATTAAAGAGTAAATTAAACATTTAACGGTCACTAAGTCTATCATCCAAGGAGTTAATTCCACAGGAAAAGAACAAAGAATGCCCAAATCCCCGTACTAACTTGAAAATATTTTGAATTGTAACAATGAAGAAATATTTCTCTAAGTTAAAAAGAAAAAAAAGGAACAAACTGATATACAAAAAATCTCCTATTCCAATGATTCTATTCTAAGTCAAACACCTCAATGCATTTTAATATACCCTAAGCTGATGACCTAAGTTAAACGGCATCTTAATTATATGACAAATATATATGATAAGGTATCCTCCTGGTCATGAAAACATTAATGTGAAAATTATGAAAGTATATCCTTGAATCAAGAAAATAAGCAACCTGTGATAACCTAAATGAAAGTAAAAGTATGTCTAAAAGTAGAGAAAATAACCTAAAAATCACAACTATATAACCCCTGAAAAGGGAGCCTGCCAGGCTCAGTCATTTGGAGCATGAGACTCTTGATCTTGGGATTGTGAGTTCAAGGCCTGCACTGGCTGCAGAGCTTACTTGTAAAAAAAAAAAAAAAAAAAAAAAAAAAAAAAAAAAAAAAAAAAAAAAAATCCCCTTAAAAAAAAATTACATTACATATATATATCTCCCCTAAAAGTTTTAGATTACTGCTATCAATATTCACTTTACAATGCACAGCTCTCTTTACCAGAAACCTCCTTTAGCCCCAACTATCCTGACACAAACAAATGCCAAGTTACAGAGCAGAGGAGCTTACTTTTGTCCCCAAATAAAAGATCTGACCACCATAGCTACTGATGGATTGATAACAAGCCTTCTCTCCAACCAAAGCCTATAAAAAAAAAAAAAAAAAAAGGTAAAAATCACATGATTAGAAGTCTCATTAAGTTTTAAAGAATGTCAAGTACACAGACAAATTTTAGGTCAACATAATTTTATTCCACAAATTAGTGGAGAAAAAATGTCAGTCAAGTGCCAGTCTGTCAGAGGAAGTAGCAGAAAAGAAAGTGCAAAAAGTTAATTCCCTGCTTACATATGGTCATTTTACTTTTCAGAATAAGACATGGGAGGAATATGCCAACTTTCCAAATCTAAAGGGAAACTGCTGCAACCTTCCCATTATTGGAAGACAGACATTCACTGAAGAACACAGCTGTTTGAAAATGGTACCTCTAAGCTCTCTGAAATCAACATCAACCTAAAACACAAGGAGAAACAGGAAGACAAAGCAGCATAAATATGGGAATCAGCCTAGCCCAGCTAAAGAGAAACAAAACCTATCGTGTGATAAATTTGGATTGTGAATTTTGACTCTGTTACTGAAGGTATGACCCTACTCTAAACAACTTTCAAACTTCTGACATTCAGTTATCCCATCTTCAAAAAACCCTGCAATTTCTGTGGAATTTAACTACGTTAATATTTGTAAATGTCCCAAGTATATAAATGGTCAATAACTGATAACCACAATAACTGGTAACTTTTCACTATGAAATTTAAAAATGTATACAAAGGTGGGGAGAATATACAATGAACACTCTGCAGCCATTAATCAGCCTCATCAATTATAAGATCATCTCCAATCTTGCCTCACCTGTACTCCCATGGACTCCCCTATACACAGTATAATTCTGAGATGATTCTCAGATTTTGAGTATTTATAAAAATTCAGTATATGCATAATCAGTCCTTTTTAACATAACCACAACTGCATTAGTCTACTTTCCAAAATTAACAATATGAAATAAAAATAAAATAAAAATCCTTAATATAAAATATGCAGTGTTTGGACTGCAAATGGTCTCATAAATGTCAAATATTGTTGAGGTTTTTGTTATTTTGTTTTTGCTTTTTCTACATTTCGTGAGTCTAAATCAAGATCCGACCAAGGGCCACATATCGGAGCTGGCTGATAGGTCTCTTAATGCTCTTTTAAGTTTATCCATCTCACTCCTTTATTTTCCTTGAAATTTATTGCTGAGAAACTGGATACTTTTTTCAGTTTCCTACTATCTAGATTTTACTGACTGAATCCACATGGAATCTTTTAACATGTTCCACCACCTTCCATATTTTCTCTAAAAGAAGCCTGATCAGAATCAGGGTCCTTTACTTTGATTTTGGTTCGGTTTTTTTGGCAATATTACTTTAAGTATGATGTTAGCTATAAGATTTTTATAGATGTCCTTGTTTATATGACTGAAAAAAATTCATTTTTATTCCTAATTTGCTGAGTTATCTCAGGGATGGATATTGAACTCTACCAGATGCTTTTTGTTTGTCTTTTGAGATGATAATTACGGCTCTTCTTTAGTAATCAACTAATATGGTAAATTATACAGATTCTGAATGCTAAACTGACCTGGCATGCCTTGGAAAAACAGCATGTGATCATTATCTATTACTTTTTATACATTGGGGTTTTCTATTTGCTAATATTTTAAGTATTTTTGTTTCTATGCTTATAAGAACATTAGTCTGTAGTGTTCTTTATTGTAGTATCTTTGATTTTATTATCAGAGTTAATCTAGTCTTATAAAAAGTTATAAAAAGCCTCCTGGGTGGCTCAGTGGGTTAAAGCCTCTGCCTTCAGCTCAGGTCATGATCCCTGGGATAGAGCCCCGCATCAGGCTCTCTGCTTAGTAGGGAGCCTGCTTCCCCCTCTCTCTCTCTGCTCGCCTCTCTGCCTCCTTGTGATCTCTGTCAAATAAATAAATAAAATCTTTTCAAAAAAAAAACAAAAGTTAATGTGGTCCCTTTTTGAAAAAATTTTTGTCTATAACTTGTTTTTTTCCCCCCTTATATAACAGACCTTATTAGTAAAGCTATCTGGGCCTGGAGCTTTCCTATAGAAAAATCAATCTATTTCTGTAACTCCTGCACAGTCACTTGGATTCTCTATTACTTGTTGAGTCAGCTTTGATAATTCATGTATTCCAAGGAATTTTTCCATTTCATCTAAAGTTGTTGAATTTATTGGCATAAAGTTATGCACATCTTTTAATATCTATAGACTCCCCAGTGAGGACACCGCTCTCATTCCTGATACCGGTAATTGTGTCTTCTTTTTCTTGATCATTCGAGGTTGACCAATTTTATTTCTCTTTCAAAGAACCGGCTTTTGATTTCTTTGATTTTCTCTGTCCATTTTATATTTAATTGATTTTTGTTCACCTTTTTATTTTTCCTTCAATCTACTTTAATTTTGCTCTTCTTCTATTTCATTAATTAAGACAGAAGGGCACTGTTTGGGATCTTCTTTTCTAATGTAAGTATTTAATGCTGTGAGTTACCCTTAAAAAACTGATTTAACTGTAGACTACATATTTTGGTAAGTTGTATTTTCATTCAGTTTAGAATATATTCCAATTTCCTCTGAGACGTCTTCTTTGACTCATTGGTTATTTATAGAACAGTTGTTTAATTTCTAAATATTTGGGTTTTTTCCAGATTTACCCTGACGATTCCTCGAACAATTTATGTAAGTTTGTTTTACAGCCTAGCACATAACCTATATTGGTGCACATACCACACACTCTTGAACAAAGTTTGTAATCTGCTTTCCTTCACTTAGGTCACTTAGGTCAGTTGGTCAGTAGTGTTTAAGTCTTCCATGCCCTTAGATTTTCTGTCTACTAATTCTAATAACGACAGATGGGTTTTGTTGGGTTTTGTGTAATTGTGACTTTGTTGGTTTCCTTCAGTTCTGTCAGCGTTTGCTTCATGTATACTGGAGGTCTGATACGGGGTACTTAAAACTTTAAAGTTCTTATGTCTTCTTGTAATCCCTTTTTATCAATCTGAAATTTCTTTATATCTCTGACAATATTTCCTACTCTGAAATCTAGCGATTATGATTAGAGTTTGCATGGTATGTCTTTTTCCTTCATCTTATTTTTAATATATCTATGTCTTTATACTTAATGTGTTTTGTAGACAGCATAGAATTGGTTCTTGCTTTTCTTTATCTAGTCTGGCAATCTCTGCCTTTTATTTTTATATTTTTATTTTATTTTTATTAACATATAATGTAGTATCTGCCCCAGGGGTACAGGTCTGTGAATCATCAGGCTTCCCAGCACTCACCATAGCACATACCCTCCCCAATGTTCATAACAATCTCTGCCTTTTAATTGAAATATTTAGACTATTTATACTTCTTGTAATTAATGATATGGCTGGGTTTGGATTTATTATCTTATTAACTGTTTTTCCTACTTGTCTATTCCTTTTATGCTTCACTGAATTTGATATTTTTTAACATCCCATTTTGTCACAATTATTAACTTATTTAGTTACACCACTTCTTTTTCAGTGACTAGTATTCACAATATGTAACTTTAACTTATCTCCCTGTACATTTAAATATTACACAATTTGATGTATAATGTAATCCTTACAACGATATACTTCTAGGCCCCATTCCCTGCTGCTATATACTACTTTCATCATTCACACTATTTCTACATTATCATAAACATTACAACATATTATTTTTGTTTTAAACAGTCAATAGCTCTTGTTATATAACAGTACTGAGGTATAATTTATATACCACAAAATTCACTCATTAAATGTAAAATTCAGTAATTTTTAATAAATTTACAATTGCCCAATCATCACCAAAATCCAGTTTGAGAACATTCCCATTACTCCACAAAGATTTCTTGTTCTCATTTCTTGTCAACCTTCATTCCTACTCTCAGTCTCGAGTAACCACCAAACTACATCTATCTCCATAACCTTGGCTTTCTTGGACATCTCACAGAATCAAACAATCTTTCTATATGGCTTCTTCCACTTAACATAGTATTTTTGAAAAGGTTCATCCATGTTGTAGCATGTGTCAGTAGTTCATCCTCTTCACTGCAGAAAAGCAGTCTATTACATGGCTAGGTCACTTTTTGTTTATCCATTTACCAAGTGGTGGACATCTGGAAGGTTTCCATTTCCCAGCTATTATGAATAACATTGTTATGAACATTTGTGAACAAGTGTTTGTGTGGGCCTATGTTTTCACTTCTCTTGGGTATATACCTAGGAGCAGAACTGCTCAAATGAATACTTAGGAATATGTTCAATATTCAGAGGAACGTCTAAAATATTTTCCACAGCAACTGCGCCATTTCCCACCAGCGGCGTGTCACAGTCCCAGTTTTTCCACATCTTCACTAACACCTGAGACTGCCTGCCTTTTGAGTTACAGGGTCAGTCTGGTTGGTGAGAAGTGCTCGCTCACTGCAGTTTGGAGTTGCATTTCCCTGATGATGAACAACGTTTGAACATCTTGGCTGTGCTTGTTGGCCATGTGTCTATCTTTGGAGATTACTCCAAAGCTCCAAAGTAACGAGAGTCGTTTCTAATGAGAGATCCGCTCTCATACTTACTGCTGCTCCTCGGCATTTAATGTGACTTTTCTCTGTGGCTGCTTTAATATTTTCTCTGTGCCACTCATTTTGATCAATCTATATATGGTTTCCTTTATTTTACCTGTGCTTGGGTTCACTGAGCTTCTTGAAAATTTGTGTTTATAGTTTGGATAAGTTTTTGGCCACTATATCTTCCCTTCCCCCCCCCCTTTTCTTCAGAGACTCCAAATGCCCATATATTAGGCTACCCAGTGCTGTCTCACAGGTCATAAATATTTTTTAAAAATTATTTTTTCTGTGTTTTATTTTGGGTAGATTCTATTGCTCTATCTTCAAGTTCCCTAATGTTTTTTCCTATCACATCCACTCTGACATTAATCCCATCCAGGGCATTTTTCATCTCAAGCGCTAATAATTTTTATCTCTAGACGTGAGATTCGCATCTTCTTTAGCATCTTCCATGTCACTACTTAACTTTTTGGACCTATGGACTATGGTTGTAATAACTGTTATGTCCTTATCTGCTAATTCTAACATCTGTTTCAGGTCTAAGTCAGTTTTGATTCATCTTTCTTCTCACTATAAATTGTGTTTTTCTTTTTCTTTACATGCCTCATAATCTGACTGAATGGCAGACACTATGAATTTTACCTTGTTGGGCTCTGGAAATTTCTGTATCATTTATATTCCTATGCTTTGTTTTGTGGGGTAGTTAAGTTACTTGGAAACGGTTTGATTCTTTCTGGTCTTATTTTTAAGAATTGTAGTGGGGACCAGAACAGTGTTTATTGTGGTCTTAATTACTCCCCACTACAGAGGCAAGATGGTCCCAATGTCCTACAAACCATTAAGTTTTCCTTCTGGCTGGTATAAACAAGCCAATGTGAGCACTGGATATAGTTCCTTCTAAATCTATCAAATAATTCTTTCCCTGGCCTCGGGTAGGATCAACATTTGCTGATCAGTAGTCTGCTGAATAACCAAGGGGAACCATAGATATAATGCTTGCTCTCTTCTCCAGTGTCCGGTCCTGCAAACTCAACCCACCATAGTCTTCCCACAGACTCAGCTCATGAAGTCCTTTAGGCTGCAACTGGGTTCCACTCCCCTGAGCTATAGCCTGAAAACTCTCTCTAGGGCTCTGTAACTTGTTTCCTATTTTGTCAGGGACCGCTGTCCTTCATTGCCTGATGTCCAGTATTCTGAAAAGTTTTTTTTTTCCTTCTATACGGGAGAGTAAATCCAGTGCCCATTATTCCATGTTGGCCAAAACTGCAAGTTCAAAGTCTAACACCATTTCCAATAACCATTCAGACACAAGAAAATATCTAAGTATGGGAGAGTAATTAGTCTTCAGTGAATTCTACTGCATTACCATTTCTTATTGTGGATTGTCTTGGTTTCTAAATTCTGTGGCTAGAAGACCCTTTCATATTTAAACTCTGAAGTTCTAATACCTCAGGGAGATCTGAATAATGGCTGCATATCACACAATAGGTGCTCATTAAATATGAACATCATTACTATTTTTTTTTCCAAGAAATTACCCAGGAAAGCCTCTAGATGTCCCTCTTACAAATTACTGGTTTAGGAAATCACAATTTGAAGAAATTTAACTGCAAACTATCTGTGTAAATTGCTAAAGGCCATCATCGTGGTTGCTTAAGATATAGTAAAATAAATAATAAGGTAATACTCATGTGTCTTCCTTCTCTCCGGATTCCTACGTTTCATCTATCCCCTATTCTTAAAGAATCTTCTTTCTTTCTCTCAAAGCCATCTTGATCTTTTAATGCCCTTACCCACCATACCTGCTTGGGCCTTTACCAATCACCAAAGTCAGTCTACCTATCTCTGCCATTCATCCCTTAAATCTATCAGGCTTATTGCCATCATATTAAACGTTCTAAAGTATTCTGCTTGTACAATTTCTTTCCATAAATTTTCAACTGAATTTCATTATTTTAGTATAAAAGTTAGAATTCTTTGGTATTAAATCAGTCACATTTCTGAAGAAAAGATAACAGGAATTACTGTTTTAGTTCACATTCTTGAATACTTATAAACACACCCATATCCACCTCAATCTAGACAGCAAGATAACTAACTTCTCAGAGTTCCAATTTCTAAAACAAACAACAATAAAATACTAAGTTTATCAAAGGAATTCTAAGATCATGGATTACCCTTACCAGTGCCTGGCTAACATTTCCTCCAGTGGCCAGGGATTTGAAATGGCTGCTGTTATAGACCAACTGAACTTCTGAGATCTCCACTGTTTCCAGTTCTTCTTGAGTCTGCCGATCAATCACATGCAACTTCTCCACACTGTCCAAGAGCACAACTGTGCGTGAGTTTATCCACTGCAAATCAAGCACACCACAAAAAAAAAAAAAAGTGAGGCCCATCCTACACCATCATTCAGGACAAAAAAAGCCTGGCCACTCAGTTAAATTATATGGAGGATTTTATCCATTTAGTAACTTAATGACAACAAAATCAGAGCAAGAACTACTTGATGACAGTAGTGGCTAGACAGTAGTAGATAATAGTGCATAACACAGTAATGAGTTCTGACAGTGTTAAAATGACCCATAGCATTTAAAAAAGGTAACTAAGAAGGGAGCCTGGGTGGTTCACCTGGTTAAGCGCCTGACTCTCAGCATCATGAGATCAAGCCCTGTGAGCCCCCCTGAGCTTTAATAGATATATTACAGTATATATTAGTTTTAGTAAAATTCTTTAAATCGTACACTGGCACAAATGCATTAAACAGAATGACAAACTATGCATTTCTCATGTTTTTGACATTAATTAAAGAGCAAATAAACCTCATAAACCTATGTGGTCAAATAATTGTTAGCATTTACATAATACATATTTTAAAACAGAAGCATTCTAAAATATGTATTTCTTTTAAAACCTCCCTACCAATTATGGGAGAGCTCCTTGCTTTTCTATCTCTCCATATTCCAAATTTTCTTTAATAAGTACTATTATAATTTTAGAGGTAAAGACATAATAATATTAAAAATCTTCTGAAGGATGCCATTTTGACAAATTTCTTGGGTTTTATAGGTCTTTTCTTTTTTTTTTTTAAGATTTTTTTTTTTTAATTTGTGAGCCAGAGAGCGTATGCATGTGAGTAGGAGGAGGGGTGGTGGGAGAGAGTCTTCAAGCAGACTCCCAGTGAGTGTGGAGTCTGACACAGGGCTCAATCTCATGACCCATGAGATCAAGACCTGAGCTGAAACCAAGAGGTAGATACCCAATCAACCGAGTCACCCAGGCACCCGTACGATTTCTTTCAAAAAAACTAAAAAAAAAAAAAAATTTTCAATCCCTCTCCAGGAAATAAATGGAATTTTAAAATCTGCTCAATTTAGGGGGTGCCTGGGTGGCTCAGTCATTAAGTGGCTGCCTTTGGCTTGGGTCATGATCCCAGGGTCCTGGGATCAAGCCCCGCATCGGGCTCTCCACTCAGTGGGAAGCCTGCTTTTCCTTCTCTCTCTGCTTGTGTTCCCTCTCTCTTTGTGTCTCTGTCAAATAAATAAAAAATAAAATAAAATAAAATCTTTAAAATCTGCTCAATTAGAATTTTAAATTAGCCAGAACAAAGTGCTTCTCCTGTACTTTCTCTCGCCAGCATTCAAGTTGTTTTATTTACATGACCTATTCCACGTCATCAAGGATTATTTGCATAATACTGTATCAAAAACAACCAAGTTAAAATGGATCACTTTTAACAAAGTGAAAATACACTCTTATCACTATAAGGGAAGGGTTTTGTTCTGTTTTTCCCCCCAAAATGTCTCTCTCAGAAAACAGGGAGTTTGATGCTCAAATCATTTACAAAGGGCTCTTATAAGATGCTCTTTTGATTATTTTAAAAAACAAAGTATCATTTAGGAAAGACACATTATTGGCCTTATACAACCTTAGTCAGTACTAGTTTTTAGATGCTATCAAAGACCACCTAGTTTAAAAAGAGAGAATGACCAACGTTGTTAGCAGGTGTAGCAATTTTTCCTAAGATAAGACCCTCACAACTGCAACTGCTGACACTGTTGTAAATGAGCCTTTTCATGGTAATTTATAAAGCAATGCAGTTACTGTCATGTCATGGAAAAGCCACAGGACAGATGAAAACACCTACTACCCTACTGTGGGGAGAACAGCTACTTGTGGTAGAGGGAAAACTTTCCAGGGACAGAATCTTGTGCAGATTTTAAGAGTGCTGTGTCTCAAACATCTTCAACAGAAGTAATTATGATGAATTTTAGGAAGCTGTGTTAGATAATCCAAAAGGAGTCCTGATGATGACAAAGGCACTGATGTCTTATATTCATGAGAAGTTTGAAAAAAACATTTTGTGAAATATGAATGGAAACAAAGTATTGTGTCTAAATCCACAGTCTATCTGTGAGATTAAAAGTGCAACTAAATTAATAAATTGTATATTATAAAGAAAAGATCCATTTCATCTACATCTTAAAAAGTTACATATTATTAAGTTAGAGGAAAAACTTAGCCAACTTCTTAGAAAAATGAGGCTCTGTCTCTTATTTAGGGTTGCCTATATCCATGCACATACAGAATGTTTAACTGGATATTGACACGCCAAAAGCATTAATGACAGAAACCCAGAAATACTATAATTATACTATTTGCAAAGTTGACACACTACTTGAAAAAGAAAAAATAAAACTTGATACAAAAAGAAATATTATTTTTTAAAACAAAAAGTTGCTTAAAATGGAAATGTATGGTGGAGAGAAAATTCTGCAGTTTTTAGCCGTGAAAAAAAAAGAATAAAGTACATAAACTCCTGAACTAACGAGGATAAGCTCAGAAGTACAAAAGTATGTTTACAAAGAAAGCCGGGCAATGATCTTCAAGAAACCCACCCAAATTCTTCTGAACTCCCCTTTGAACTAATCAGGACGTCAAAGAAAACTTTTCCTGACCCTGCCACACTGTTCAGCAGGACATAGGCTGAAAGGCAATTAAAAGTAAGGTGGCACCAGGGCATCTGGGTAGCTCAGTGAGTTAAATGTGTTGATTTCGGCTCAGGTCATGAACTCAAGAGTTGTGAGATCAAGCTCCACGTGGGGCTTCGTGCTGGGCATGGAGCCTGGCTAAGATTCTCTCCCTCCCTCAGCCCTTCCTCCTATCTCTACCTCTTCCCCACCGAAAAAAAAAGTAATATGGGATTACACCAAATTCAGACTCCATTACTTTGGTCCCTATTTTACATAATCCCAAAGGTCAAGATTCATGGCAGAAATCCTGGTAGTGCTAATATACAGGGTTTCAAAACAATTACATGAGATAAATGGGGACAAATTAATCTGAATACTCACAGTAAAGTTGATGAGATCATAGTAGAGGTGAAGGTGCTTTTGCTTAGTAACATGAATTGCTCCAGACTCATCTCTCTTAACCTGATAGTGAAATAAAAACAACTTAAATACCCGCTATGTTCTGAGGGGTTTTGGAGATACTTAGTTATACTCCACCTAGAAAATAACTTCCATCACAGTACAGATAAGCCCAAAATACTGGCTATTAAAGAAACTATTACATAAATGAAAAAAATCATTCATACCATGATTTGTACCAAAATGCAAGGCATATCTGCTCAGTTGCCTGGCTGTCAGTCATGTAACATGTGTTCACTCTACTATAATTCAGAACAAATGACCTCCATCCCATCAGTGAACGCACTCAGCTAGAGCTAAAGCATAAAATGGGACTGACCACATTGTATGATAAAGTCATACTGACCTCACCAGATACCTGAATAAAGTCTGCTGACCTCACCAGATACCTGAACACACAACGAGACCTCCCAATGCAGACCCTTCATGTACTCTCGTCTTCGCTTCAGCAGGGCACTCCCCCTGGAAGGAACGACAGGCCAGTAGAAGGAGCACATGATCTAGACTCACATGCTTCAGTTCCACTGTCACAGCTGCGTGACCAAGGGCCAATCACTTATTCTTTCTCAGTTTCCTCAGTTGAAAAATGAAAATGAACACCAAATTTGTTCCCTATTTGGCATATACTGAAAGTGTTTCCCAAACAAAAAAACAACGCTAACATTACCTATTCTCTTCTGATTCACTGAAGTCCTTGCTAAAGAAGATCACTTCACTTATACATATTCTAAATCCCACCCCCTTCCCCATTGCTTAATATTACCTCTCCCTTGCTGGCATATGCACTCACTCCCTTTTAAGGGCACTTTTCATTTTGCTATCTAACATGTTTCTGACTCCTCCACTTTCAAATAAAAAGCAAAAACAAATAGCCATTCCCTGATTTGCTTTTTACAGATATTTTAACCATCCTCATGCCTCTTGCAGCCAAACACCAGGGGTGTAAGTCTGCTCTTCTCGACACACATTATTTTTTAAGCTTTTATTTATTTATTTGACAGAGATCACAAGTAGGCAGAGAGGCAGGCAGAGAGAGAGGAAGACGCGGGCTCCCCGCTGAGCAGAGAGCCCAACGTGGGGCTCGATCCCAGGACCCGAGATCATGACCTGAGCCGAAGGCAGAGGCTTAACCCACTGAGCCACCCAGGTGCCCCTCGACACATTTTTTAAACAAGGCTCTACAGTGTAGCTTCTACCTCCATTCCGTTGATAATTAGTCCTCTGAAAAGTTTCTAATCAACAACTACTTGTGGGGGTGCCTGGGTGGCTTAGCAGGTTAAGTGTCTGCCTTCGGCTCTGCTCATGATCCCTGCTCAGTGGGGAGTCTACTTCTTTCTACACCTGCCCCCGCCTGCCCGCCCCCATTTTTTTTCTCTCTCTCACAATTAAATCTTAAAACAACAACAACAACAAAACCAACGAACTACCTGCACACTCAGTGGTCTTATCTTCAGTGGTCTTCTCTCTTGATCTTTATTTAATAATGGTATTACCCTGGAAGTGACCTAGTCCTGAAGCCTATCCTTTGTCTCCTGTGTGAGGCCATACTGTCCCACTTCCCCTCCTACCTCTATGTGCCTTTATTGGAATATTTTTCTTGATTCCCTTTCTTTTTCCTTTCCCTTGTGAGTGCCTGCCAAGGCTACATATGCTCTGGCTTTTGATTTTCACAGCTTCAACAACATTCTCTATCCTGAAATTCTCACCTGCACTCCAGACTTGGATTGTTGTCTGCACGGAGGACATTCCCTGAGAGAACACTTAAGAATCCCACCTTTGCTTCTAAAGCAACATATTCAAATCCTCTGTAACCCTAACCCTTCAAATAGCTCATGCTTCTAAAGTACAGTCAGATACACAAAGATTCATTCACGTCTTTTAGTTCCCAGATCCAGTGAGAAGCCTTGTCCTTCCTTCAAAATGTCATCCCTCACTCTCACTGCAACCAAGCCTCCTTGTCTGAAGACCTCATACCTGCTTTGGCACAAGAGCAAAACCCTCCATTTCCCCTGCTATCACCTATAATCTATTTTTCCTGCTACTTCTATACCGGTCTTCCTAAAGTACCATTTTAATCACATCTTTATCTCTTGAATTACTAGGAACCTGAGACAACTCCTCATTACCTAGACTAGGCCAATTATATAATCTGGATCAGGGGTCAGTAAACTTTTTTTGTAAAAGAAAAAACAATAAATATTCTACATTCTGTGGACAATACAGTCTCTGTCACAACTACTCAATTCTGCCACTGTAGCATGAAAGCAGCCACAAATCATACATAATCAAATGGTCATGACTGTGTTCCAAGAAAACTTCATTTATAAAACAAGCAGCTGGCCAGATTTGGTCCATAGACCAAAGGTACATAGGTACATTCGCATATTTACACACACAAACCATTAATCATTTGTTAGTCAGAGAAGATGAACTGAGAAATACACGATGGAGGGGCATGGAGCTAAGGTGATCCATTGTTTTCCATGTTAATCATTAAAACCTAAAATTAAAATTAAGTGATCACTCTCTCTCCAAAGAATTGTAATAGCATATTTTTGACATAATATTAAATTGCTGATGAATCAGGAAAAAAATATTATGATAAAGGACTTTATAACAGATCTAGGATCATATCAGGACTTACCAACAGAAAATGAACAACATCTCCTCTGCAGAAGGCAAGCATGGGATTCACATAATTATGTACTGCCACAAAGTGCCAGGCCAGCAATGGAACACTGGAAGGATCCATCTAAGTGAGTAAAAGGCCAATATATATATATATATTTTTTTAATATATGTATGTAAATATATATATATGGCAACACAGTTAACAGACAGTAGGACAAAAGGGAAACCAATTAAGAAGAGCATCTGACTAGTGTTCCTTGATAAAACTTCTAATTTCTCATTAAAATTGCAGTGAACCAGGGACTGACTGGGCAGTATCAAGAGGGAACTTTCTGGGTTGCTTCTAATGTTCTGTATCTTGATAGAGGTTTCGGTTATAAAGTATATACACTTTAAAGTTCAGCAAATGTATGACCAAGATCTGTGCACTTCACTGTAAGTAAATTCTATACCAAAGGAGAAACAAATATTGAACTCTAAATGTAATGCATGCTGAATATTTAGGCAAATGAGTACTGACTTTTGCAGTCAGTATTGGAAATGTATTGGAAATACATTTAAAATAACAATTTGATGGGTGGATGGACAGAGACATATTTAATAAAGTACAATAAACTATTATTCATAGAACTTAGATAGTAGATATACAAATGTTCGATGTAAAATTCTTTCTACTTCTCTATTTGATAATGTTAGTATTGGAAGAAAATAGTAGTAAAAACATACAAAAAGATGCCAACATACACCACCATGATAAACCTCAGTTAACCAGTGCAGCTACCCTAAGAAATACTAATGGCAATCTAAGCTAGCCATGCTATCTGAAGGGGCAGATCTGTTTCCCTGGAGACCCGGACATAGTGGAGTACCAACCAACAGAGAGAAGACTGGTCTCCCTCAGCACAGGGGCTGTGCTCTCAACTAGTCATAGCTCTGTACCATCATTCTCCATCTCACCCCATCAATACTTCTCCTCACATATACACTAGAAGATCACAACTCTCTGAAAACAACCACGCAGCAAAGGAAAGGGAAACTGGGATATGCGTCATAGATGCTGGGAAGTAGCATCCTCCAAAGTAAAATATTATAGTTGTTCTCTCATAAACTTAAACAAATTAAAACAATAAAAGTATAAAAGTACAGACCCTGTGATCTGTACCTCTCCAGTCACCTGCTTATACTGCTTTGGTCACATCAAGGTAACTCCCGACAATGATCTTTGGAGCACTGACTTCCATTCTACCTCGTTTTCTGACAATCTCACAGAATTTGCCACTTTCAAGTCATTTCCCCCCTCCTGACATGGTCTTTTTGCCAGTAATATGGAGAGGTTTACTCACCCGTCCATAGGGAAAAGTCATCCACACTTTCAAGGATGGTTTTAATCCAATGACCAGTATCTTTAGAAGAAAAATGTATTTTTAATGTTTACCCTATAATTTTCAAATTTGTGGTATTCAAAGTCTCTAAAAGTTATGAGTTTCACCTTCTAAATATACCAACCAACCTTTGTTAAGGATGCCATGGCCAGTAAGGAAAACTGTGTGATGGGATGATCTTTCAACTCGGGCTTCGAATGGAGAGGCTCAATACAGCAAACTTCACCCTTGGAACCACTGAACAGACACCTAGATTCACATGTTCTCACTCCCATCACTCTCCTGCAAAGGTAACCAAAAAATTCAGAATTTATTTAGTAATGATTCAAGGCACTACAATCTCTAGCATGGACCACTACAATAGCCTCCTAACTCCTATTCTTGCCTCAATAATCCAACTCCATAGGACATCAGCAGGTTCTTTGTAAAGTCAGATTTATCACTCCTCTCCTAAAAACACTCCAATGACTTGCCACTATACATAAAGTAAAATCCAAACTCCTTACCATGTTTTCGAAGGTCCTATATGATTTGACTCCAGCCTTCACTCTTTTCCCACTACTATCAAAGTCACACTCCAGCCACAACTGCCTTCTTTCTGATGCTCCAGCAAGCCAAACCTGTGCCCACTTCAACACCTTTGTGCTTGAACATCCCTCCGCCTAGAACACTTCTAGACCTTTGCATTTGTTGACCAGATTATCACTCAGGTCTTTGCTCATATGTCACCTTCCTGAATTATCCTCAAGCGCACTCCAGCAAGCTGACTGGTCTTATTTTCTTCAAAGCACTTGTAGCTATCTGAAGTTATCTCATTTATGTATTGTTTAGTACTGTGTCCCTACCCCCACCCCAATGAGAATTCTTTTAAGATTTTATTTATTTGACAGAGAGAGATGTAGCAAGAGAGGGAATAGAAGCAGGGGGAGTGGGAGAGGGAGAAGCAGGCTTCCTTCTGAGCAAGGAGCCTATGAGCGGCTCAATCCCAGGACCCTGGGATCATGCATGACCCAAGCTGAAGGCAGATGCTTAACGACTGAGCCACACAGGTGCCCCTCTAAGTTCTATTAGAGTACTACTTTGTCTGGTTCACAGCTGCAAGTCTGATGCCTAGAACAATGCCTACACATAGGAGATGCTCACTAAACATTAGCAGAATAAATAGTAATTTGTAAGCAATTACTTTGGGCTTAGCAATGTGAGAAAGTATGAGAAATATAAGAAACACAGTCCTGACTTTGAGAACTTACGGAAACACAATGTGCATTGAATTTTATGTTCAAATAGTTAAAAAAAAAACAACAACAAAAAAACCCCTCTCCTTTATAAATATCCTCCCATGTATCTAGACACTAAACAGTCTTTGCTCTTATAGAGAAACAGGGCAACTCCTAGGCAATAAAAACCTTTCTACACCTTTAGGGTTATAATCAACTGGGCCTGCGGCCTAAACCGAAATTAGTGACACACTCCAGAATCATGGTTCCCAAGACCGACATTGCGTATGAATTCCCTGGGGAGCAGGAGTTCAGAATTCCAACTCAGACCTCCTGAGAAAGAATTCTGGGTGGCCAGGCCTGGATCTCCAAATGTTCTATAAGCCTCTCCAAGTCATAATATACAGCCATCACCTATTTTTAATCACATGGGTTTTCCAGACTGCTTCATGTTCAACATCAAGTCATTAAACCACAGCTAGTCTTTTCATTTCATTTGTCAACAAATATCCTTTAGTCTCTTACTTAAATGTCAGTTCAAAAACAGAGCCTCCGCTGTCATTGCAAATTGCAAGAGTTGGATCATCTGTAAACTAAACAGAGAAGAAATTCACTTTCTTAGAGATGTTTCAACAACCAGTCAAGTACTAAAAAGGGGAAAAATCATAATGTCTTAAAAATCTAAAAACAAACACATTTAATAGTATTTGAAATCACCAAGATTTAGTACATCATTCTAAATATACAAACTTACCCATATTCAGAATAAAAATGGCTCAATATCTTTAAAAGACCGAGACTTTAAAAAAGCAAACCCACCTTTCATCAGGATCAAAGAGAAATACAAACTTTATCTCATAAAAAGCCCTAAAGTTCCACTTGGGTTCTTAACAGTAACTTTTTCTAAGCTGCTAGTAAACTGAACAGGGTCTACTAGATACATTTGCAGTTGCCTAGTTTTCAAGAACAAAGACATAGTAAAAGATACTTGCTATCTTTGGGAAATAAACTTGAATACGTTTTCTGCCTAACTGAAGAATTAGTGCACTATATTTTAAATAGTTTAAATACTTTTTATGGAACGATTCCAAACATGTGCTGCCTCCTGATCTTACTTGACAGAGTATACTTCAGTTATTATTACCTACTCGGAAAACTCCAAATAACAACTAATGGTCACAGTGACCGATGGTCCTAAGGGCTTATGAGGTATACAAAACTGAGTAACCTGAGTCACTTAGAGTGAGCGGTCTCCCTAACCCCAAAGACTGGTGAGCCATCCTAAACGGCATGTCTTTGTTCTCTCTGGGACAGCTGAGGTACAGCTGACTACTGTTAAATAATTCTTCTGGAGACTACTGTAAAATTATTCTTCCCACATACAGGCACAACAAAGAAGACCCACACCTCTGTTCTCAAGGCCTCATGGACCAACTGCCAGAGTGGGAAGTATATACCTGAATGTAGGAAAATCAACTGAACTTGCATTTTTATTTATTAACTTTCTACTTATCTTTGTGTTTTGGAATGTACTTAAATATTAGTACAGTACTACATTTATAGTATTTTTTAAATAAATAAATACACACACACACATACATACATACATATATACACACACATGTATTAAGGATGTAAGCCCAAGTTGTTATTGCTGGGATATAGGGTTAAATTTGGAGAACAATGAGTAAGAGTACTAAAGAGCAAGTGGCTGTTGTCAATCCAAGACTCTGGAGTATTCAATCATATGTATATATGTATCACTTGCTACGTCTTACTCCAACGTCAGAGCACCTGCATTCGAGGGCTTTATCACCGATCCCAACTAACACAATGGCTACCATTTCCATGCTTTTAACCTCAGAAGCGTTCTTCTCTGTCCTCTCTGCCTTTGTATCTTCTGTTTCCTGTTTCTCTCAAGGATTTTGCCTTTTTCTATAAATGAACTGTCCTTTTACAAAACCAATTAGTTACCCCTTCAGCCAAACATTTATTGAGCAGCTACCATGCATAATCCAAAAATAAATGCGAAACAGATTCAGGTTTCAAAAACCCTCATCTATTAAAGGAGAGAAGACATAAACACAAACAACTGTAACATGCCATAGGAAAAGAGGTCAAGAAAAACTGCCATGATGTTCAGAAACAGGGGAAATTCTACTTCTTGTCTTGGTTGCTTTCAGTGTTACTAAATGCTTCAGTGCTGCTTTGTCACAAAAGACTTTTATGTAACTAACCTAGATGCAGGCACATAAACTCCAGATGCTTACAGACTTTAAAAAGCATATGTATGGATAAGAGAGGTCTGTGCGGCTAAGCAATCAAATGTGTACATGATTAAAATCTACAAGATCTGATTTTAGACTTCCCTAGTTACAGTCCTTTACCTTTTATGCTTCTGAACATGGGCCTGACAGCATACAAAAACCAAAGTTCACATTTTATTTATAAATGAAATCTGTTACCTAAGCTGGCTTATTTTTCTCAGACCTGTACGGAGAATACCAAGACTCAAATCGTAATGCTTTTCCCTTAGAGGCCTGAAAGAAAATAAACCAACAGCTCTGTTTCTAAACATAGTGCAAACCTCGGTGCTTTCACAGCTGGCGCCTTGAACCTCAGGTAACTCCCAACGAAGTGTGACAGAGCAATGTCGGTGGACTAAACAAAAGGTAAAAAGGCCTTTTTAAATCTCCGTATGATTTTTCCAGCAGGGTACTGCTGCCAACCTCAGTCTAGAACCACATGGGTTTACTCTTTCTGTTGCTCTATTAGATGTCAACCCAACGTGCAGCTGAATATGACCAAGGTAGCCAGCCCATCTCCAGTTCTAACCTGCAAAGCACCCGATGGGGCTAGTCAAAGAAAACTTCAGTTTCAAGGATCCTGTTTATAAAGAAATGTGCTTAAAAATGCACAAACATAATAAAAAGTATTAGACAAGGAAAAAACCCAAGTTTACCTTAATATGCAATATTGCTGTTCCTGGAGGATGAGCATCTGTTATTGATCGTAGAAGTTTTCCGCTGGCCAAATCCCACATCGTGATCTAGAAGACAACTCAATGCTTCAAACACCAATCTATTGCTCTTTTTTGGACTTAAGTATCCTGCCTTATGGAGAAATAATCCATCCCTGGTCTATAAACATTGCAGGCAAAAAACTATGAAGTTGAGACATAACCAAAGGTCGCAGCTTCATTAAAGCATAGGGCCTTTATTCCATCTTCTTCATCCTGCCCAACGTACTTTTCCCTTCAGATTTTAAACATTGTTCTTATACCAAGAAGTAAAAAATTTCTTCAATGAGTCAATCTCTTTAGCACTGGTAAAAATTATAAGAAAGGCTCACTGCCAAACCAACTAGTGATGTATAAGTCACACGAGAAAAGCCAAAACTTATTGCCAGTTTCAGAAGTAGAAAGCAATTCTAAGAGTTATCCAGGAACACGGTAATGAGAATAGGGAAAGCAGAATATAGTGTATTTAAAAAGCAGCAACAATTACCTATGCTACTATAAGGAATTAAATTTTGATATAACAGCCTGATAGGTTTGTAAAAGCTATTTATTTACCTAGACTCATAAATTAAGATATTAAAAATCACAAACTCTGGCTCAGTTGATAACAATTATTAAAAACTGAATAAAAGACTGAGCAATCTCAGGTTAGCTCTACAGACATGTCACTACAATTTTTGGTCTTTGAGATACTGATCTAGAAATATTGTGGGGTTTTTTTATTAATTAAACTGGGTAAATTTAATGCAAGTTTATTTTCATATCCAGATACTCATGTACAGAACTCAATGCAGTGAATTCCCAAATATCAACAAATGGACTGTAATAGCTGCATTTGCATTTCACCTAAACAATTGCTTACTACATACTTAGTGCTCTCATCTGTCCCACCCATGCCTTTCTCCTAGCTCCAGTGTTATCCCACTTCCTTTTTTTCCTCCAGATTTCTATTTAAATTCTAGTTAACATATAGTATAATACAGGTTTCAGGAATAGTATTTAATGATTCATCACTTACATGTGACACCCAGTGCTCATCATAACAAGTGCCCTCCTCAATACCAACCATCCATTCAGCCCATCCCCCATCCACCTCCCCTCCAGCAACCCTCAGTTTGTTCTCTATTGTTAAGAGTCTCTTAAGGGTGCCTCGGTGGCTCAGTCGATTGGGTGTCTGACTACTGGGTTAGGCTCAGATCATGATCTTAGGGTCATGGGATCAAGCCCCCCATCAGACCCCGTGCTCATCACAGAGTCTGCTTGTCCCTCTCCCCCGTTCCTCCCTGCTCATGTGCTAATAAATAAAATATTTTCAAAAATGGTCTCTTTTGGTTTGCTTCCATTTTTCCCCTTCCCATATGTTCATGTTTTCTTAAATTCCACATATGAATGAAATCATATGGTATTTGTCTGACTTATTTCACTTAGAATACACTATAGCTCCATCAATGCAGTTGCAAATGGCAAGATTTCACACTTCCTGATGGTTGAGTAATATTCCTCTGTGCGTGTGTGTGTGTGTGTGTGTGTGTACACATATACCCCACATCTTCGTTAACCACTCATCAATCAGTGGACATTTAGGCTATTTCCACTGTTTGGCTATTGTTAATAATGCTACTATAAGGCACCTGGGTAGCTCAGCGGGTTAAGCCTCTGCCTTCAGCTCAGGTCATGATCTCAGGGTCCTGGGATCGAGCCCCGCATCAGGCTCTCTCCTCAGCAGGGAGCCTGTTTCCCCTTTCTCTCTGCCTGCTTCCGCGCTCTCTGTCAAATAAATAAAATCAAATCTTTAAAAAAAAAAAAAAGCTACTATAAATATTGGGGTACATCAACCCCTTCGAATCAGTATTTTTGTGTCCTTTGCGTAAATACCTACTATTGCAATTGCTGGATCATAGCACAGTTCTATTTTTAACTTTTTGAGGAACCTCCATCCTGTTTTCCGGAGTGGCTGCACCAGACTGCATTCCCACCAACATGTAAGAGGATTTGCCTTTCTCCACATCCTCACCACATCTGTGGTTTCCTGTGTTGTTAATTTTAGCCATTTTGACAGGTGTCAGATGGTAGAGAGATACTAGGCTTTTTTAAATTGATTTTAACATTGTCTTATGGACAAAATAAAAGTTCACATTTACCTGTCCTTTAGCAAAGCCACAGAGAAGTCTTGAGCAGTCATTGTTGATACTGAGGGCAGAGATGGCTCCATACTGACCTCCAACACTAGTACTACCCAGACAGAGTCGCAAAGCTTGATTCTGATCTAAAGAAAGCGAATTTGTAAAATCAGGTGGAAGAAATGAAAGGAGGGGAAAAACATGTATTTAGTATCAGCTTGTTTTCAAAGACTTGGGAGGTAGCAAAAATCAAAAGAATCAAAGGATGAAGTTATATTCATATGTATTTATTGAGCATGTAGTAGATGCAGGGTACTGAATTATATACTAAGGATGAAGAAAAAACCAAGATCTACAAGGAAGCTGTTAATGATAAGTAAAAAAAATCCGTAATCTTTATCTCTTCGAACAACTGAATGATCTTTCATCTGTCTCATTCTAAAACTGTATTTCTTGCTGTTTTCTCAAGGTAAGAGAATATCACTTTTTAAAGCAGCTTTAAAATTTCAAAAATCAAAATTTATTAATTCAGAATTTGGCTGAATTTACATTATACGCAAAGAAAAGGTTTCCTAAGCAAATTAACAGTGCAAACAAAATTAGAGTAAATATTTAAACTACTTAAGAAAATTATTTTCAATCATCAACATTTGATATGCTAAAAGCAAACAGCTCAAATCTCTACTGGATTAAGTTATTTAAGGGTAAGGATCTTGCCTTAATTCCAATTTTCTCTAAGAGGCATTCAAATATTTATTAAAACTTATTATCTAATAATTAAAAGAAATTCCTCTAAGGCATCTCCTAGGAAATGCTTATTTTGTGTACAGTTCATTATCGTACCCACTTGAAAACAATGAAATAAAAAATTCAAGTATAAGAAGGCATGCCTACAAAAATTAACTGTTTAGGGGGAAAGAAAGTCACTATATTTGCACAATCTGGAGTTCTCTGAACTCACCCAGCAATTGTTTGTGCTTCCCTTAACTACTTACATGCTATTCTTTGGCGGTAGGTATGTCTTACTTCCACTATTAGACTATGTCCTTTCTAAGGGCTAAGATGATAAGTGAACTAACACTCCCGAAAGACCAAGCCTGGTGCCTTGCATCCAGGAGGCATCTGACAATCATTTGAATAGCTTCCACATTTGCTTCTAGTTAGTTAACATATAGTATAAGGGTAAACCTAGTTATCGGAAAGAACCTAAAGACATTCATTCTCAGATCTAGGGAATACTACTATGTAGAACTTTTGCCCATCCAAAGGGAATATTTGTAAGAACACTTTTCTGTGTTCATAAATTGTCTTTAGGCAACAATGTTCGGTACACACACACACCCCACTACCTCAGGTCATATATGGAGGCAACAGATGGAATGAAAGTTAAGAGGCCAAGGACAGAAATTCCGTACCAGCCTCACAAAGAAGCCCTGTGAATCTGGGCCACCTGCCTTCCAGGCACAGAACAGTGTCTGAATAGCACCTGCTGGGATCTTTTGTAATCTGTGCTTTGAGATCCAAACTGTACATAGTTCTGACCCACCCATACTTACGGACACTCACTACTGCTTTCAGATCTAACAAAGTTCAGACTTTGCATTTTTAAGTATTCTTATAACTCAAGGAGAATAAGAATAGGAGAATGAGGGAATATGATAAAGAATAAGGGTAAGATTAAGGGAGGAAATAAAGAAAAGAGAGGAAGAAAAACTTCTAGATTAAAAACCCAAACAGGATTCTGTTTTCCTATGGGTCCTGTGTACTAAAAACTAGCTGCAACACAGGGGACCCAATTATCAAGCTTGGTCATTCCTGAAATACGTATGAGATTTACATCCCTCAGGACTGTGTTAATAAAATCACTATGAACTTTTTCACTTGATTTTTACAATGTATTCATTATCTTTATAATGTCCCTTTATATGGTAGGCATGGCAGTGAGGTGTTGGGACAATGTATAAAATATACTCTGGTTTTAACTCCACAAAGAGACTTGTCAATTCTTACTGCTATCTTTTTATATTCTATTTACATTCTATATTTATGGTACTGTAGTAACAAACCCGCCATCATGCAATTTAGACTAAATTCTGAAAATGCAGAATTTCTGTGTAAAGAAGAAACCAGAATCTTATGAGAGAAGCTTCTTCTGCTGGGGTAACTAAACATTCCATATCCCAGATTATTCTGGACACTTCTGGAAAAGGGCATTTGGTAAAAATAAAAATAAACCTCTTCCAAACACTTGAATTATAAAGTTATATGGAAAGAACAGAAGGACCTGAATAGAAGCAAGAGAGGTTTAAAAAAAAAAAAAAAAAAAGATCAGAGCTCTCCATACTGCACTCCTCCAAGGGGCTCTTGAATGCCTTAATATTTAAGGAAAAATTCTGTTTTCCCCTACACTCAAAGTCCGCTTTATCTATTGTTGGGAGAAACCATCAAATTAGCAGTACATCTAATTTCATTTACAGAGTCACATAAAATCACATTTGGTTGGCATTGTCAACTTAGTTTAAAAAAAAAAATTGGAGCAGGTCCTTATAAAGCAAATAACCCTAGGCAAGAAATATGAAATGAGACTATCAGTTTTCATATAAACTTCACAGAGTTGGCACAGAGCTTAAGTAAGAAAATGCCTATGAAAAATGTGAAAACTATCAAATGTTACAAAAATGCAAGGAATTATTATTAATGATAATAAATAGCTTATCAACTAAGGCAACTTGAAGCCTAGTTATTGCAAACACTGCAATGAATTATACCTATTTCTTTTATTCATCTATCTATCAAAGTATACTTTGCTTAGGGCAGATCTCAGCATATTCTGGGCTTAAAAATCATGTGCTAAATAGGAAAGAAAGGCCACAAGTAATGTATAAATCTGTAATAGCCATAAAATCTAAATCTGAGCATACTTCAAGAGAATTTCTGCTCTTTCCATATACCAAAATTGACCCAATCCTCTACTTCTTCATCCCTAATTTGTTTTAACTAGTTCCCAAAGACCTTCAAAGAAGGAAATAACTAGATCCTAGAAGAAATCAAACTTAATCGTGTGTACAGAGCTCTCCTATTGCCAGCATTCATCATTCTTCAATACTACTTTTTTTACCCTTTGTGCATATTAAAATATTCTCTAAGACCAAAAGAAAAGAAGAAAAGAGGTAGTAGAAAACACTTTTCATTAAAGATCATAAAACAGTAGAAGCACTTTACCTGACCTCCACCTAACAAACACACAGAATTAAAGTCCTCATCTCCTCTGTAAAGCTCACTGACGGAAGCCCAGGACACAGTGAACTCCCATGGCTAACTGGCTAGCTGTGTTCATTTCTAAACCTGCTCATGCCACTGTAACATTACTGGACTTTAAAAACTTAACTAAATGGTAGGTGAACTGATGAAATAGAGTGAAAAATAAAGAGCTATTGTTCCCATGAAAACTAAATGAATGCTCATGAAAAACTTGGTAAAGGTCTTTCTTTGAAAACCTGTCATGACATAAGATGTGGACAAGATAACTGTCAAAGACTGAAGAGTTGTTTGGTAAGAATCTACAATTTCATCCTCCTCAATTGATTCACAGGTGCCTAAGCTTCTACCCTTTTAAATTAAAAGTGCAAATTTTATGTGACTCATTAATGATGCAGTTTATTTCAAAAAAGGAGCTGCTGACCTTCAACTGGCAGATACAAACTCAAAGAAAAGGCTTTGGACTGTATCAAAAAATTAAGGAGAAAACATTTGTATATTTTCAATCAAAAACAAAACACTGAAAGTATGCATGTATTTATAATTTTTAACATTCCCTGCTTTAACCAGTTTCACTTAGCTGTTTTTTTTTTTAAGTAAGCATTTCATAAGAAGGCATCAACTGTAACTGACAGCATTCTCTTTCAACACTAAAAAGGTCAAAAGAAAAAACAGTCACTCATGCAAACCAAAATTACTATACCTTTTCCTTTGAATCCATGGAGAAAAGATCAAAAGAAAGAGAAAAGCAAGAAATCAGTTCAAAAGTTCAGAGAAAAGACAGGTAAAATTTTAAAAATGTAAGTGACAACCTTTAGTTATCTCTGGAAATGATACTAAATGTGATTAACCAATTTGTGATTATATATTGATTATAGGAAAGAGAAAATGCATAATATCCAAATCATACAGCACAGTAAGTAAATCAAGTCCAGAAGTTTGATAGAAACAAAAACAACTTCAAAAAGATAATCTACTAAAGTATACTAACAACCCCCCCAAAAAAAAGGAAACTAAGGGCCTTGGAATAGGGACACATCTTTATGAAGATTTGAATTATGAGATCCTGTGTAATAGGATAAAAACAGGATACGTAATAAATATCACATACCTATAGTCCATTAAAATAGGCAACATACATCAGCTTTAAGAAGCTTACAATGAGGGGCACCTGGGTGGCTCAGTGTGTTAAGTGACTGTTAAGTGAGTGCCCAGGGTCCTGGGATCGAGCCCCGAATCTGGCTCCCTACTCAGCAGGGAGTCTGCTTCTCCCTCTGCCTACTGCTCTGCCTACTTGTACTCTCTGTCAAAGAAATAAAATCTTAAAAAAAAAAAAAGCTTACGATGACCACCATTTTAATGACCCAGGCCTCTATTCCAAAAAGAACCTGATGTTACTTAAAACAATTCTTCTTCCTGCTACACTTTTCCTATCATCAACAAAGATATTTAAATGAGATCAGATTTAACCCAGACTTCTAATCTAGACACTTCATATTAGCATCACTCTGCCATTTGTTACTGTCATGGCAAATTTTAACCCATTTGTTAAAACTCACTGTCCAAATAATCAGATTCCTACAAAAATATTGAGTAAAAGTTACTAAACTGCATGATTAAAAACTCAAAGCAAAACCAGAATATTATGATTCTTTCTCAAAATGTTCACTTTGGCATGCTTCCTTTTCCATGAGACTGTAATGAAAGATTACCATTTCATATCTACAACAAAGCTGTTGAGACCTTAAAAAATTAAGAAGCAGGGCCAAGGAAATTAAGAAGACAGTAGCAAAAGACAATGTACTCTTCTCCTCTATTGGGTTTTTATTTTTTTTAAATATTCATTTAATTTGTTGCAGTAGCTCTACATGGGTTTGATTATAAACAGATACATATTCTTATAACCCTGTGGTAAGGAAGGGATGTTAAAGAGGACGGAGTTGAGGAAAAGTGAACATTGGTAAGTGGGAACAACAACAACAAAAAAAATCAACGTGCATTCTGCGGAGAGAGAAACATATACGTTATACTCAATTCTCATTCATCTTAGTTCTTCTTTTCTTCATATATCTTGGAATTTGCCTCCTTTTCTCTGAGGACAGAATTATTGAGAATGGTGAAAATGCACTGATCTAGGATTCAGTATTTCTTGATTCTGAACTTGGCTCTACGTATCTCTCTTAATCTCTCTAGTTCTGTCACCTCATATGTAAAATAAGGAGACTAAACTAAAGGTCCTTCTAAGATCCTTTCCCCAAATCCTTTCAATCTAACACTAATTATGCCTCCCCAGGAAAATAAGCACTCCTACACCTGATAGGAGAACAGGCTGGTAAAACTTCCTGGAAGCAATTAGGTTATATAAGAAGTGTTTAAAATGTTCCTAATGAATTAAATTATGAAACCTGGAAAAAATAAAAATAAAAAATAAAATGTTCATACCCTGACTTTAAGGAATTTCACCTTTGGGAATTTGTTCTAAAGAAGTAATCATGTGCACAAAAATGCAGTTACAAATATGGTCATTGCTGTACTGTTTGTCTAGAAACCCAAATGTCTCTGTGTAGGAAGGAAAGGGTTAACTAAATTATGGTGAGTCCATTTAAAAGAATATTATGTAGTCATTAAAAATGGTGTTACAGGGTGCCTGGGTGGTTCAGCAGGTTGGGCCTCTGCCTTCGGCTCAGGTCATGATCTCAGGATCCTGGGATTGAGTTCCGCATCAGGCTCTCTGCTTGGCAGGGAGCCTGCTTCCTCCTCTCTCTCTGCCTGCCTCGCTGCCTACTTGTGATCTGTCAATAAATAAATAAAATCTTTAAAAAAAAATGGTGTTACAGATGAATATATAATTATATGCAAAGATGTTCATTATGAGGAAAAAGCTGGTTAGAAATTACCATGATTCCATTTTGGGTGTGTACATATATACACACATGTACAAAAAAAAGATTAGAGGGCCATACAGAAATGTTAGGGATTATTCCTGGAAAGTAGAGTTTGTCATACTGTATCTTCAACCTTTTGTTCATACAAATTTTCTACTATGAACACATATCCATTATGAAATAAGAAAAAAGTTATTATTCAAAGAATCAATTCTAAAGTTCTCTCAAGAGAATTATATTTTGTGTTCATTCTTCCCACTCCCAAAAAATAAAACTCTATTATTTAAATCAATCACCTCTGAAAAGTCTAGGTATTAAACTCACATGATAATTAAGATTTTTAGCATATTTATAAGGAGGAATTCAAACTGTTCAAAAACGAGAAAACAACCAGTTTTTCACTCATATGGTAAATAATGATTCAAGGCCAACAGAGATCAAATTGTTGTACTGTAGTACTGTGTATTAAAATGTTCCCACATAATCCTCATATAATACCCTGTAGATTCCATATGAAAATACAATGTTATTGGGAATTCCATGTAAGAGATGCAAAAGACTGAAGATGCAGAACATTAAAAATGACAGAAAAATATTATCTGATAGTTTAAAAAAAAACAAAACAGAAGATGATGTTCTGCTCATAGTACTGAATTCAAAAGTAAAGCAAAGGGTAAGGAAACTTGGGCCAGTTGGTCTCATGTAGGAAAAAAAAGAGAAAATACTTAAGACTATCATCTACTATACAAATGAATGTTAAATTTTCTTCACTATCAATAAAGGAATGTGATTATGGGCTAGAAATTTTTCAGGTTAGAGGGATTTACAATGTAAATGAAAAAAAAAGCTTATTGTCAGTTTGAGTTATGAAAAACTACTGAGAAAAACTGCTGAGTCTCTTTTCCTGAAGATCTTTTAGAATACCTGCTAGGATATGATTTAGAATAAAAAATCACCAACACCACAAACTGAGGCAAACAAGAGGACAACCCAAGGTCCCTTTCAACTTTATATTTTTTCTGTCCAGGTCTGCAGAGTCAAAGATATGATATGATAACTTACAAATTCATGAAGAAGAAAAACTTGCAATGAGCAACTAAATGAACTTGGGCCAACTAATTTTAACTACAAAACTACTGACTGGGGTGCGGGTGGCTCAGTTCGTTAAGCATCTGCCTTCAGCTCAGGTCACGATCTCAGGACTCATGACCCCAGGGTCCTGGGATGGAGTCCTGCATCAGGCTCTTTGCTCAGCGGGTGGCCTGCTTCTTCCTCTGCCTGGGGCTCGCCCTGCTTGTGCACTCTGACAATAAATAAACTGCTGACTTACTTTTCAAACTTTTGATTTTTTTTTTTTACAAGAAAACAGAGTTTACAATTAAACTATTAAAAGATACAAAATCCAAAAGGATACTTAATATCTACAGTATGGAAAGTACTTAGAAAATTTACCAAATATTAAAGCCAATCCATGAGATGTACCCACAGCTATCAGACTGGATACTGCCTGAGAACAAAAGGGAAGATTACATTTTGAAATATCACATCAAGGATCTTGAAACAATCCAAGTTGAATTTGTTGGTCTTCTTTCCTTTAGGCACCAGATGACATACCAACTATTATAAATAAGGAGAATTTCATCTAGGAGGCAAAACGGAAATGAAACTCAGGACGTTTTATTTCTGGGAATCCCTCTAAATTTACTCCAAGGGTAACAATATCAAAATATCATATGTTCAACATTATAGGCAAAAACACACCACTTAGCTTCCTCTAACGCAATTTAAAAAAAGAAAAAAAATTTCAAGGGTCCAGACAAAGTAAGAGGCACTTTGCTACCCAACCAAGAGCCAGCTATGAGGTGTGGGAAAGGGGTGAGAAAGCCCTTCGGTTTATTCATAGGAGCCAAAAGGCACCAGAAATATTCAAAATTCAGCCCACTTCCTCACCAATTGACTAACTAATAAGAAAGCTACAGGACGCAGCTGGAAGTATTCAAGAAAGGAAGGCACTAGTGTGCTTTCAATATCCCCCAGTTCTCTATAACCGCGCCACAGATTTACTGTTTGGCAGGCTTGGCAAGGGAGTTCAGAACTATTAAATGTACTATTTACCACAAAGTGATTTCACCAAATGCTCTTTTCCACTCCCTTATAACCAAAGGGAGGCCAAATCACAGAAGGAGCAAATTTACTTGGGCATGGGAGGACCACATATAAATAATCCTGGAAAAGGCTAATCATTATTCCATTATATGCTTCTCAAACAAAAGCCGAAAGAATAATACACTAGAAAGGAAGAGAACATTCAATATAGAAAATTTTTCAACTTGACTACTGGCAGTAAATGACCTATGAATTTATTATCATAATAATTTATGCAATAACTTTGAACATTAGAAGAATAAATCTAAGAAAACCTAATCAAATTGAAAGCTTACCTTTAAAGGATTAAAGTGTACTTACAATTGCTGTAGGCAAGCCAGCATCCACTTTGTCCTAGGCAAAATTAAAAGAATATTTGAAAAGATATTCTCATTTTTAAACAGAAAATGATGTAAGCCCCTCTTTTCACATATACTTTAATCCAAATCAATCCAGACAAGAGATGGAACCTTCATTTTTGCCCCCAACTAAGAGAAACCACAAAAGTTGCACATAACAACAAAATACAAAGAGCATGAGAGTGGATTATTTTATTTTACTAACTGTAACAAATGCTTTAGGAAAGATACTGATTATAAATGAAAACAAAGAAAAAGAGGAAAGAAGTTCCATTTTCAATAATGTGAATAAACCGTAAGCACTACAGGTTAAAATAACAGCACATGAAGATTTTAGAAAAGGGAAACACGCTACAATATTCTTCCTCTAAGTTTCCTACCCAGCAGATTATCCAATAACCCCTCAATTAAACCCAAGTAGGGTATATTCAGTCAGCTCTTAAGCATAAGAAAATAAAAAATTAACTCTATATAGTAACATATGACCTTGGAAAAGTCACCTAACCCTCTGGTTATTAGTTTCCTCCTCTGTTAAAGGAAATAGCAAATACTGCCCTACATACCTCAATGAGTTGTCCTGAGGATCACATTAATTGTAAAGTATCATATAAACATAAAGGTATCCATGTGATACTTTTATAGCTTTAAATAATAAGAGCTCACAATGACCAGCAATGTAGTAGCAAAGAGCTTTCACATACATATATTACACTATTTGCTTCTCAAACTGCAAGGAACAGATAAGACATGTATTATTCTGACTTTCCAGATTAAGAAAACACAAGTTTTAAAAAGCATAACTGACTTGCCCAAGGTTATTCCAGAAGTGGCAGAACTACGTCTCAAACCCAGCTTCAGTTCCCAAGCCAGGCCCTTTAATTAATATCACTCCCACATTTCTTTTCTGTCTGTCCTTGCCAATGTGGTCAATTAGTCATCAGAATCTCTCAGAAGGCAGAACCGATTTTATACAACTTTATGGAGCTTCCTGGGAGCTAACTCAAGAAAATTACTTCAGAGCACAGGAATATAAGGAAGAACAATGTCAAGGCTGCTACGTTCAATGTTCTGGAGAGCAGGATATACCCAACCTTGTATGGACATGTGTGTGTCAAGTACACCTAACATGCCTGACAATTAAGATGCATGCAATAAAATGAATGATTGATCTGTGTCCTGGATAGGGAAAAAGAATGAGAGAGCAGATGAAGAACATAAAGTAAATTCGAAATGGAACCTGAATAATGAAATCAGAAAGTCAGCTGGCTTTAAAGTTAAAAACAGAATTCATTGTTATACACCACTGAAAAGAAATAAAAGAAGATTTTTAAAAAGTTAAAAACCCCCCAAAAAATTAAATTAAAAATATAAAAAATAAAAACAACAACAACAAAGAAAAAACCCAGAGATGTGGAAAGCATTTTAGAGATCACAGAATTTTAGTACTGGTGTTGCAACATCTTTGAGTAGTGATTCTCGAAAGCCAGGCTACAATTAAAATCATTGAGGATACCTGTTAAAATGCAGATCCCTATGCTATACTAGGAAAGATGCCAATTCAATAGGTCTGGGTGGTGCCCAAGAATCTGCATTTTAATCGGCATGCCGGGAGCTTCTTATATGTTGGACACATTCTGGAACACTGTGCTAAGGTACCTCTATTATCTTGGGTGATCATCAAAGTAATAGATACCCTTTAAAATGATTTTGCATTAGTTTAAAATACAATCATCTGTCATAGTACTTTCATCTGTGAATGAGCTAACTTCATTCACAACTCCCAAAGTTTCATGTCTCCTACGTGTTCTTCATGCATGGGCTGCAAAGCCGTGATGAGCGAGGCCCCAGGCAACCCTAATAACATAACCATCATTATCCACATGGCTGAAGGTATTATTGAACAACTATTTAGGAGAGATACCCCAAAATATAACTAGCTTTACATGTTAATAAGCCAACCATCACAGAAGTGCATACAATTTAAATTGAGCTGGTAATCCAAAAGTAGGAAAGCAGTGTATGAGCACTGTCACAGGAAAAGCAGGTTTCATTTTAACAGACCAAAGGAGCTCAGCCATAGCAATGAAATAAGAACAGAATGCAAACACTCTGGGATTTATTAGAATTTTTCCCTCCTCTTTAAGAGGGAGAAGAAACCCTTTTAAATAACAGATTTATCTGATCAATGTTCAGTGTCTGAGTTTTAGTTCAGTCTCCATTATTCAAAATATTTTTAAAACTACACAGGTGGGTCAAATGACTGTTCTGGTTCATCTTGATCTTGAAAGGAATGAATTTCATCACCTACATAAGGATTAAATTCAGAAAACGTCATGGAAATGTAATCCTCAACAGGTGGTTCCCATTCTAGCAAATCTGAGTTACTCTCCACCTAAAAGAGGAAGGACAATTGCCCAGGTTTCCTCCATGGCTTGACTATCTCTCTATTTAAATTGATTTCATGATATATGAGCTGGGTCAGGATATACCAACTGCCCACAGAGAACACTTTCTTCCTTTCTCGCTTTGGTTGGTTTGGTTTCTACAACAAAAGCTTTCTCAGATAAACATGACAATTGCAATGTGATTATGATGTTGTGATGCCACTCCTTTATCAAGCTCTTACCCTTCTGGAAAATTAAAACTGTCCAAACTGAATATGCAGGATACCAATTAAAATCCATGAAAACATTAAAAAAGTCAAAGTTCCTGGGATATGAATATGTCATCACTGTCATCCTCATTATTACACATAGGACCTACACAATCAATTCAGAAAACTAAAACTGAAAGACCACATAGAATTAATAGGCTTTGAGGTCAAAGGAAAACTTGGTAAGACATACCAGAATCAGCATCTATTGTCTTAATGATTAAACATTTTTGCATCAACTCAGTACTCTAAAAAAATTTTCAAAGAAGACCACAGACATTCTGTTGCAGCCATGACACACTGGCCACATTCACCAATACCACCTCCATTTCACAACAAAGCAGCACAACAGCTGGAGCCAGAAACCCCAATTTTGAGTAATTTGTTCTGCTATCTCCTAACCCAATGATCTAAGACAAGTTAATATATCACCTCTCTGAGCCTCTCTTCTCATTTGTAAAATAGGATATGGCTTTCCTTACTTTCAAAGTTGTAAGAGTAAATAAAATAAGGTACATGAAAAGGGTTTTGTGAATTACAAGAAAATCACTCAGTTGTAAAGGATTCTGATCAATCATTTCTCCATATGAAAAGACTAAAAAAAACAAGCACTCTAACTCAACCAAATACACAAGATGGCAACTAAACTGAAAAGGAATTTAAAGAAAAGGCAGATAGTGTTCCTTTTAGGCTTGCTGCCATATTTCATTTAGGCACACCAGAGACTCTGAGCAGACCTTTATTTCATGGCTGCACTAATTTCTACGTCAAGATGTGTAGCCATGTCTTATGAGTCAAAAACAATCACACAAAACCCATGAAAGCCAGATTCTATTTCTTTTTTTAAGCCTCGGGCCAAGAGAAGTGCTGTGCTTTGTTTTATGCTCATTCCTACTTCATTATGCCATTGCAGGTTACAAAGCTGGGGAAGAGAACAAAATACTTACAGCTGCAGACACTATCTGGGCAGAAATTCCCTTCAAAAGTGAATGTCGCATAACTGACCCATGGAGTGAAAAAGAATCAGGTAATTTCTTCTTCCTAAAAAAAAAGAAAGAAAGAAAAGAAGAAAAGAAAATGTTTAAGAACATAAAAATTTTTTTTGAAAAACCAGGGTCTCAAAGCTTTGAAAGTCCAAAACACACATAAAAATAAGAAAAATAAGAAAATTAGAAAACAACACTGACTGTAATTTGTTAGCTCTGTTTGCAAAAGCGTGTAAAGATTCCAACAGTCCTACATTAAGATGTTGTACTAAACCCACCCTGAACCTCAGAGAAGCACAAGCAGGAAAATGAATAAAGCCACCATTCCTTTTTCACTGATTCAAACTGCTCCTCACCCACCTTCAACTATAGCAAGACATTCAACTACTCACCAGAAGACTGCCTATCGTGCCCTGCACGTCTACCTTACCTCTACCTACCTTCTACCCTTGCCCACCTTTCTTGCCCTCCTGTCTTTAACTGCCCTCTCTCATTCTTCCACCAAGCACCTCAAAATCCCCACTCATTAATTCTTTCTCTGCTGCTCCTATTAACAGCTCCTTTCACTTACCCAACTCATCATCATACAAAAAATAATTTTTAATTTTCTCCCAAACACTGAGCACCTCATCTCTGTGACTGAAAGTATGCTCTGGGGAGACAAAAATAAGAAAGTCAAAGTTCCTGGTTTCAAGGACCTCGCATCCTAATAAATAGAGGGATTCATAAGTAACTTAATCTTTTTTTTTTTAAGATTTTATTTATTTGAGAGAGAGAATTAGCAAGAGAGGGAGAGAGAATGCAGAAGAGCAGGGGGAATGGCAGAGGCAGAGGGAAAAGCAGACTCTCCACTGAGCAGGGAGCCCGAGGCCACTTGGGGCTTGATTCTAGGACTCCAGGATCATGACCTGAGCTGAATGCAGATGCTTAACTGCCTGAGCCACCCAGGAGCCCCATAAGTAACTTAATCCTAAAAGATAAAGGTTAGAAAAGAACAACGGATAAAGCACTACAGAGATGAAATAAAGAGTTTAATCCTATTTATTAGGGGGCTATCAGAGACAGCTATAGAAAAGAGATGTCTGATCTGGCCTGGATGGATAATGAGGAGGGTGGCAGGCAACAAAAAGGCACAAAGAGAAACATGAAGATGTCTATGTGAGGGGAATATAAGTACACAAAAGGCACCGACCATAAGGATGGGTGTGGGGATGTTTAGAGATTAAGTCAAAATGGTAAGCAGGGTCCAGACTAATGCTATGCAAGAGTTCTGACATTAAAGAAAGCAAAAACAAACAAACAAAAAAGACACCATATATATTTTCTTAATTTGAGTACAACTGACACACATTAGTTTCAGATGTACAACTTAGTGATTTGACAAGTACATATAGTATGTTGTGCTCACCACAAGGGCAGCTACCAGCCTTTCCGTTCCATCACCATTACAATATCACTGACTGGATTCCTTGTGCTGGGACTTGTATTCCTGTGACTTACTCATTAAAAGACATTGTATCTTTGAAGCAGGTAGAGACCAGACAGTCAAAATCACTTATCATGGTTCCATAAAATTCTAGATTTTCTACTTTTGCAAAAAATCTCAATTAAAAAAATTTTTTTAAATTAACATATATTATTTGCCCCAGGAGTACAGGAATCATCAGGCTTACACATTTCACAGCACTCACCATAGCGCAGACCCTCCCCAGTGTCCATAACCCAACCACCCTCTCCCTACCCCCCCCCAATATGTTTTTGATAAAAGACTGTGTTGCATCTACAGATGGGTTGGAGAGGGGGTATAGCTCAGTGGTAGAGCATTTGACTGCAGATGGCTTGGAGCAGTATGGACATTTTAATAATATTAATCCATGAACATGGGATATTTTTCCATTTATTTGTGTCCTCAATTTCTTTCAGCAATGTCGTATAATTCCCAGTGTATAGCTCTTTCACTTCTTGGGTTAAATTTATTCATAAGTATTTTACTGTTTTTGATGCTACTATAAATTGAATTATTTTACTCCTTTTTCAGATATTTCACTGTTGGTGTTTAGAAACACAACTGACCCCAATTAGCCTAAGCAATCTTGAGAAAGAACAAAGCTGGAGGCATCACACTTTCTGATCAAACTCTTACAAAGCTGTACTCAACAGTATGAAAGAAAAATGAAACAAAAATCAGTACAGTACTAGCATAAAACTGACAAAGACACCAATGGAACAAAATTGAGATTCTAGAAAAAAAAAAACACAGCTATATATACATTCAACTACTATATGACAATGAAATCAAAAACACTCAATGGGGAGAGAATATAGTCTCTGATAAATGGTGTTGGGAAAACTAGATAATCACATGCAGATGAAACTGTACCTTTATCTTACACCACTCACAAAAATTATAGGAATTAAATGAATTAAAGACTTGACTATAAAACCCAAGACATAAAACTCTTAGAAGAAAACATAGGGGAAAAAGCTCCTTAATGTTGGTCATGGCAATGGATTTTTTTTTATAAGTCACCAAAAGCACAATCAACAAAAGCAACTGTAAATAAATGAGACTATATCAAACTAAAAAATTTTTGCACAGCAAAAGAAAATCAACAAAATGAAAAGACAACCTACGGAGTAGTAGAAAATAGTTGTAAATGGTTTATCTGGTAAGGGGTTAATATCCAAAAAATACAGCAATACTCCCTTATCTGCATGGTTTCAGTTACTTGTTGTCAACCACAATCCAGATGATCCTCCTTCTGAGGTGTTGTCAGAAGGTTAATAGTGTAGCCTAACCCAGTGTCATGCCTATGTCACTCACCTCACTTCATCACACAGGCATTTCATCATCTCAAGACATTATAAGAAGGGTAGGTATAGTACGATAAAATATTTGAGAGAGACCACGTTCACATAACTTTTATTAGAGTACATTCTTATAATTGTTCTATTTTTTTACTGTTGTTGTTAATCTCTTACTGTGTCTAATTTACAAATCATACTTTATTATAGGTATATACAGGAAGAAATGTAGTTTATATAGGATTCAGTACTATCTGCAAGTTTTAGGCATGCACTGGAGGTCTTGGAATGTATCCCCTGTGGAAAAGGGAGACAACTGTCCAAATAGCAAAAACAAAACAAAAAAAACAAAACAAAAAAATCAAACAATTTGAGTAAAAAATAGGCAGAGGATCTGAACAGACATTTTTCCAAAGAAGACATACACATGGCCAACAAGTACATGCAAACTGTTTAGCATCACTAATCATCAGGGAAAAGCAAATCAAAACCACAATAAGATACTGCCTATTGCAATGGCTATTATCAAAAAGACAAGGTGGCTCAGTCAGCTGGGCATCTGTTTTCGGCTCAGGTCATGGTCCCAGGGTCCTGGGTTCAAACCCTGCACTGGACTCCCTGCTCAGCAGGGAGTCTGCTTCTCCCTCTCCCTGCCCACCCTGGCCTGTGCTCGCTCTCACTCTCTTTCTCACTCTCTCAAATGAATAGGTAAAATCTTAAAAGAATTCTAAAAAGGCAATAGATCACAAGTGTTGGTGAGGATGTGGAGAAAAGGGAATCCTTGCACACTGGTGGGTGGGAATGTAAACTGGTGCAGCCACTGTGGAAAAACTCTATGGAAGTTCCCCCCAAAATTAAAAACTGAACTATCATATGGTCCAATAATCCCACTTCTGGGTAGATAGCCAAAGAAAACAAAATCACTATCTCAAAGAAGTATCAGCGCTGCCATGTTCATTGCAGCATTATTCATAATAGCCAAGATATGGAAATAATCTAAGTGTCCACCGTCAGACAAATGGGTAAAAATAAGAGGATGGACAGACACACAAACACACATGCACACACACACACAGGAATATTATTTAGTCATGATAAAGAAGGAAATCTTGCCATGTGTAACAACATGAACGGACCCTGAGGCATTATGCTACATGGAGTAAGTCACACAGAAAAAAGACAAATACTATATGATCTCACTTACATGTGGAATTTAAAAAAGACTAACTCATAGAGGCAGAGTAGAACTGTAGTTACTAGGGGCTGAGAAGTGAGGGAAATATGGAGATGTTGGTCAAAGATACAAACTTCAAGTTGTAAGATGAGTCAGTTCTAGGGATCTAACGTACAGCACGAGGACTATAGCTGACAATAACGTGTTATATACTTGAAAGTTACTAAAAGAGTAGATCTTAAATGCTCTTACCAAAACAGAAGGGTAATTATGTGAGGTGATGAAGGTGCTAACTAACCCTACTGGGTAATGATTTCACAAACAGTATACCAAAGAACCACACTTATACCTTATATTTGCCTAATGTTATATATCAGTCATATCTCAATAAAGCTGGGGGAAAAACACATTTATCTATTTGTAGGAGATAGTGATGAATAGGTTAATATATCCAGCAATGGTCCCTATCCCACAAGAGTTGACAAGCTAAGAAGACAGCACTAATACAGGCAAAATTTAGGAAAGGAAAAATACACATGACTTTATCAACATTAAAGTTACACATGAATTCTTTTTTTTTCTTTTTTTTTTTACACATGAATTCAATAAAGTATTTACATTATCCTTCCTCCACTTCGCTTTCCTTTTCATGTGCTCTCCAAGAATTTGGGAGGTGAAAAGCAGCCAAAATGAAGTTACTTAGGGTTAGAAGTCCTTTTCCCAAATCTTTAATCATTTTGTGATTCTCCTCTGAACCCATTCCAAGGCAATGAAGGAATGCTGCAGCTGACCTTAGAGAGTGGGAAGAAGGGGATGGAGAGTACAGAGACTATAATGGCGGTGAGGTGAACCAACTCTGTGTTTCTACCACAGACACTGTGCCAAATTTGACTCATGCTCCCTCCAAGGGCTCTACTGCTTCTGGTGGGGGGGGGGGGGGAACCCTGGCTGTTATTATGGCTTCCTACTGGAGGTGCAGAGGACAGTGGTCATGGCATCCATGTGTTTAGCCTCTCCCCTCAACAGTGGAAGACCTGTAGGGTCTAACAAGCAAATTATTTCCACCCAAGTGGGCCTTCTATTCCCTATGCAGGGCTTCAGCAGACCATACTGTAGCAGTTATTTACATTTTAAATGATCAATACTGCAAGTACATGCAAGTGTGATTTAAGTGAATACTTACCTTTTTAAGTTGGTCCTGTCACCACTATCTGAACTTGCCACAGACGAAGTATCATAGGAGTGAGAATCAATAATATCAATGTTTAACAATGTAGGGTCCTCAAGAACAAAAGACTCCTCTTCATCATCAGTCTAAATTGGAAGAAAATGGATCAATAAATTCAGAATTCCAAATACCCTGTAAGTCAGACAGGCATTACAGGTTTCTTGAAAACACTCTTGTGCTCATTTCTGCTTTTTTTTTTTAATCTTTTTTCTATGCATCGTTATTGAATGAATAACATTCAATAATGAATCTAGATAGATCTCTGTCTCTACAAAGAATTCATTCCAAAAATTTCTACCTTGTACCAGGAAGAAGCAGGAGCAGTTATGCAAATTATTGTTAGCAGCAGAATATTTCTTAAAATTCGAACCTCTACAGATGATTGACTAGTTAACTAACAGCCAGTGGCTAATTAGAAGAAAACAAATATCACCTTACTACAAACAGTACACCATGAGAAATATGACAAACAGAAGAAAGGCATCCTGGGTTTGAAAGAACATCTGCAAACACAGTGATTTCATAAAACGGATTTTGCTCGTGGAAAATGTACTCCTGGATTATATGAGCAGGAGTCATAGGTGATCCTAGAAAGATCAGCTGGGACCCAAACTGTAAAAAGCCTTATATTCCACCATGCCAGGTGACAGCAGGGCCCATGTCCTCCTTGTCTACCACAATATTCCCTAGTGCCTAGTACTACGCCAGACATACAATCAGTACTACTCACTGAATGAAACAGGGTATTATATAGAGTAGACAGTAGGCAGGCAACAAAGATGCTTAAGAAGTAGGCGCACATGACAGGACCTACCTTTTACAAGGATAAGTGGGGCAGCAGGAAGACGGATAAGGACACTGGAGGAGACTGAGACAAGGAAACTATTAAGAACCAGTAAGAAGGTAGGGCAATGTCAAGGAAAAAGAGAACAGAGCCTAAGAATTCGGAAGAAGAGGTCAAGAGAAGGAAAAATTAAAGAAATATTACTGGAAAACACAAGGTCCCTGTTTACCATTTAAACAGTGGGGGCTGGGAGGTGGGGTGGTAAAGGAGAAATCAAGAGGACTCCAAGGTTTCTAGCGTGAACAACCAGGCAAATGGTGATACTTGTTTCACTAAGAAAGCAGAAGAATGGCAGATAAGGCAGAAGGAGGAGTTTAGCTTTGAACAGGTTGATTCTTAGCAACAGGCATTAAAGAAAAATGTTCTGACCATACTCCTCTTTCGGCTGGACTGCATTCTGCCTTACCATTTCCATCGACACCCATAATGAGAGCAATCTCAACTCATTATCTCCACACTCTCCACTGTTGCTAGCTACTGACTACTGCCTCTGCTGAAGGTACTAGCCAAATCCATGGCCTATCTTCAGTTAGCATGCCCTTGTCCTGACATCATTTAACACTACTGACCATTCCCTACTTCTTGAAACTTTCTCTTCCCTTGGTTTCCAATACATCTGTGCCCTGCTACACCTCCCAACTTATAAGGCCTCTTCTAGCAGTCATGTTCTCTATTTTCTCCTCAGCCCAACCTCTAACTGATGCTATTCTCTGGGATTATATTCTTAGCTCTCTTCACTTCCAATTTCACACACTTCCTATATGAAGAAGCTAATCCATACCTATAGTTTCAAGTCCAATGTCAAGTTAATGATTCCAAAAGCTGTATCTTCAGTATCAACATTTCTCTTGAGGTTTAGGCCCATTTCCAACTGCTTTTCAGATATCTACACACACACACACACACACACACACACACACACATACACACGTCTGCTAAGAACAAGATTAGAATTAGCAAGGAGAGATTGTCTCTTGACAGCTATAGAGTAGAAAAAGGCTATAGGGAAAAGGAAAAGGAAATAATTCAGAAATTAGAACTGCAGCACCAAGGGCTTAAGCAAGAAGGTCAATCAGAATCTTATCTGATTTTCTTAAGCAGCCTGGGGATGTAATTAAAGAAAACAGATCAGTTAAATTAAGCCAGGGTTAAGGGCTTACAGAATACACGAAAGGAAAAAATGAAGTAGAGAATTAAAACTTATCAATATGGCTAAATTTAAAATTACTATCTACACAGCAGAGATACCAATTTTCCTGCACTGATATGTAAAATCTACACAATCCTATCAAATTTCAGTGTGTGTCTTTGTGTATAAACTAAAAAGTTATTCTAAAACTTACATGGAAATGCAAAAGACCAAGAATAAGCAAGGCAATCTTGAAGAGCAACAACAAGGATCTGAGACTATTAGAGACCAAACATTGGAATGTGATGGGGCAAGTGTAGAAAGACCAATGGAATTAGACCCATACAGACATTATCACCTAATTTAAAACAAAAGTGACACCACAGAAAAGAATATTTTTTCAGTAAATGGTGCTGGCTCATACCTCACACCATCACATACAAAAAATTCCAGATGAATTGCAGATCTAAGTTTGAAAGACAGAAAAATAAAAATTTTAAAACAAAATAAGATAGCATCATCATGACCTTGGAATTTTCAAAATATTCTTAAAACAAGACACACAAAAAACTAACCATAATGGAAAAACAAAATAAGCTGAACTACATTAAGAACTTCTGCTCATCAAAAGAAACCATTAATAGAGTAAAAAAGTGACCCACAGAATGGAAGAAGATATATCTAATAAAGTGCTATATACATCACATATAAAGACTTCCAACAAATAAGCTCAAAAAAAAAGTGAGCAAGAGACATGAAAAGACAACTCACAAAAAGAGACACCCAAATGGCCCAACCCTATGTGAAGGCACCCAATTTCATCAGTTTTCACGGAAATTCAGATTAAAACTATAATGTGATATCATACCTACACACCTACAAGAACTGAATGGATAAAGTGAAAAGGAGAAAATTCAAAAGTTGATGAGGTTATAGTTATGAGAACTCCCATATATGGCTGCTGGAAGTCTGTATTATTCTGTACAGTTCAAAAAACCTGTGGCAGTTATCTACTAAGGCTGAACATACCCATATCTGATGAGCTAGCAATTCTACTCCTATTCCTAAAAACAAAACTAACAGAAATATGTGTGTGTGTGTGTGCGCGCGCGCGCTCGTACCTAAAGACAAGAATATCCACAGTAATTTTTCATAGTAGCCAGAAACTGGAAATTATGCAAATGCCCATCAAAAGTAAAATGCATAAATAATGGTATAAAGAATTTTATGTATGGGAATGAATAACTACATACAAAAATATGAATGAATCTAAAAACATAGTACTGAGGTAAACAGGTCAGACACACAAAAGCCCATACTCCTTTATGTGTCTCGTAATTCCATTTATATGAAGTTCAAAGCAAGAAAGCTAATCAACGCTAGTAGAAGCTAGGATTGTGATTATCCTGGGCTTAGGTACTAAAGGGGCACACAAGGAGGTTCTGGGGTGTTAGTAATGTTTTATTTCCTCATATGGATTCTGGTTGCACAGGGCGTTCAGTTTGTGAAAATTCACCAAGCTACACACTTACAATTTATGCACTTTTTCTCTATGTACACTACACTTGAATAAGAAATTCAAAATAAATTTCTGGCTGCACAGAAGAAATGAACTGAAGCAGGAACTACCCAGACTGGGAGACAGGAAAGGAACAGAGACTTGGTCTTGATTAGGTCAAAGAACAAGTTTAAGGAAGTAAGCAAATGGGAGGCAAGGGGGTGGCTATGGTTAGAGAATGGAATTCCACAATTAAAAACCTCAGAGGTAGCACAGTTCCAGACAATGACAAGGCCTAGTACCATTATTTCATGCCCTAAATTCTGTGATTCGGGATGTCTCTGTAATCTCTAACTTTCCAGTCTATAAAACATCTGGGCTGTCCATTTCTTCCCAATCTCTCGGCAGGTCGGTATTAACGAACGTTATAGAATATATGCACGCATATATCCTGGAGTGAGTACCTATTCACATTTTGCACTTCTGCCCTTTCCATCATTTTTTTCTTTTTTAAAATAATTTTAATACTTTTCCCCCCAATAATCTTCATAATGTTCTACAACTTAAATTTCATTTTTGCTTTCACTTATCCATCTGCCTAGCTCTTTGGAAATGTGAAGGCTGGCCAATGACCAGTTCCATCTCTCTCTCAAAGTCAGAGACAGTCATACAGCATTTTACAATGCCAGCATCTAAAACTATGAGCCAAACACACGAGGCACTCGAATTACTACTGAGGATATCTGCTCAGAAGTATTTTCTCCTCAGTAAACCACTAGTGACCATACTTACTATTAGTCATAGAAAAGTAAATTGTGCAAAGATGGTTTTTCTTCACTATGAACTAGTTTCATTCATATGAGCATTTTATTTGTCATTTTTTTTGAAGATTTATTTATTTATAGAAAGGAGTTGGGGGAAGGGGCAAAGGGAGAGGGAGAATCTCAAGCAGACTGCCCACTGAGCGCTGAGCTCAATGCAGGGCTCGATCTCACAACCCTGAGATCATGACCTGAGCTGAAATCAAGACTTGGGAGCTCAACTGACAGAGCCACCCAGGGGCCCTTGGCCATTTTTATACAAATATGTTCAAATATGGCTTTATATACAACCTTCTAAGCTTACTTTTGTTTCACACTTAGTAAAATAACTGAAATGAGGATTGACCAAAATTAATCTCTTCATCTCTAAGTGAAAGTTAACTTCTCTATCAGAAAGCAGTAAATAAGTATCATTATAACCAGCTATTCTTTCATTGACCAAAGCTTTCCGTGTCAAAATTTCAAATGCTACGTCTTAATACCAATCATACATTTTTTAAGTTAAAATACTCAAAGTAACAGCAACACCAAATGGATATAAAAATATAAATTGAAGTCATACAAGAATAATAAAAGATACAGCTACAGAGAAAAGTAGTTTGTATCCTATGATGTGTTGGCTACAATTCCCAAAGTATAGGTGAAAGGGTAATAAAAAGATAATAGACCCAACTCACTCACAGCTATGGGGTCAGTGGGCATTTCTTTTAGGGAATGTCTACATCATTATCTTTTAGAAAACTATGGATCCAAAATAGATTCATGCATTTAAAAATCTTTCTCGAATTTGAAAATAAAAGACTCAAGAGGAGTCTTTTAAGCAAAAAAAGAGTCGAATTGTCATCAGATGTAAGATACATAAAAGTTCCCATACTTCACCAACATGTTACTTCCACAAAGTTCCTTGATAAAGCCTTTCTGACCTGCTACTTCAGAAAAGAATAACATCATTTCAAAACTCCAGGAAACTTTTTAATAAAGATGGTACTCATAAGATACACTCGTAAGACACACAAGATACTCATAAGATACTTTCCTTTACATAGAAAGGCGATGAGGTGCATTTCAAGTTTATATCTAGTATCAGAGGATGAGCTATTTGAGTATCACTGGTAGAGATTATTACTGAAACATAATACAAATCTTAGAAGTGATGTGAATCTAATATTTCACCTTGCTTACTAAAATATTTTCTCAAATCTACAAAGTATGAGGCATTTTACAGGGCATAGACATGAACAAGGAACGGCTTCTGCCCTTGAGAGGTTCACAGTCTAGATCACTGCTGTCCAACAGAACTTTCTCCAACAATGGAAATACTCTGCATCTGTGCTGTCCACTATAGTAGCCACTAGCCACGTTCCAACCAAGCACTTAAAATGTACCTGTACAGGGACACCTGGGTGGCTCAGACCATTAGGTGTCTGGCTTCAGCTCAGGTCATGATCCCAGGGTTCTGGGATCAAGTCCCACATTGGGCTCCTTGCTCAGCGGGAAGCCTGCTTCTCCCTCTGCCTGCCACTCCCCCTGCTTGTGTGCACTCTCTCTCTCTCTCTCTGACAAATAAATTTTTTAAAAAGATTTTTATTTATCTGTCATAGAGAGAGAGAGCACAAGCACGCAAGCAGGCAGAGGCAGAGAGAGAAGCAGGCTCCTGCTGAGCGGAGGGCCCGATGCGGGACTCGATCCCAGGACACTGGGATCATGACCCGAGCCGAAGGCAGTGGCCCAACCGACTGAGCCACCCAGGTGTCCCAAATACATAAATCTAAAAAAAAAAAAAATGTACCTGTACACCTAAGAGACTGAATTTTTAATTTTTACTTAACTATTACTAATTTAAATTTCAATCACCACATGTGACTAGTGACTCCTATACTGGACAGTGAAGATCTAGATATACACTATAATCAACCCAAAAGCATTAAAATCAATTCCATAAAATGACCGTGGCCATTAATATATACTTACCTCATTAAGTATGCTTTCCAGTGTCGGAGGAGTATCAACTTGAGGAATATCAAACTCCTTGTCATCAATCTAAATAGAGAAAAGAAATGAATGTTCATATAATGCTGCTTTCCCTCTTAGAATCGTGAGGGTGTTTAAATTTATTAGAACCATTACCAATTAAGAGACAAATACATCACTAAACTGATCATGCAGAGAGCCAACTCAATGATCCATGGTAGTAAGGACCAGGTCAAAAGACTACAGAACGGTTTTCTATCCCATCCACATATTCGGTGATTATCAAAGACAAATATGCACTGACGGCACCATCTTGACAGCCCCATCTGAAAGCTTCTGTTCAAGGACTTTGACATGTGCATTTTAAACAGGACAAAACAGCATGTCTCATGACAAGCCCCAATTTTCTAAGTGTAGAAAGCAATATACAAAATAATATACAAGGTCATAAGAAATATACAAGGTCTAACACTGCATTTCTTAGTTATTTCATAAATTATGGTGAGTAGTGATTAGGTCAAACAAATTGTGATTAAATATTCTCCTGGTCACAAAAGCTTATTTCTATCAAATCAATGGAGAAAAAATAATCACAGCACATGGGACACCTAGCTGGCTCAGTTAATAGAGCATGTGACTTGATCTTTGGGTCATGAGTTTGTGCCCCATGCTGGGTGTGGAGCCTACTTTAAAAAAACAAGCATTTTTTTAAAAACTCACTGCGCAAGATTTCTAAACCCACCACTAGTTCTATGATCCTGAATATTCATTTAACATGGCCAGCTGCACTTCGACTTTGTCCTCTCTAAAATGGATTATCAGAGTGTGTGAGGCTCAAATGAGAACATATGTTAAGGTGCTTCATAAATGGTAATAACATACACAAAAGAAGAGTGATATTATCTCATAAATCTGCATATAGACTTCTATTAATTCATGCAAAAATGAAAGACTGAGTCTTTAGGTCACAGCTCTAACCATCATCATCACTTAACAAAAGCTGAATTTTTACCAAATCATTTTTGAATTCCAGTTCCTTGTCCAGATCTATGTAAGAGAATTTTGAAAGCGAAGCTTCAAGATTGAAAGACTTATTCAGCTCTTCTTCAGTAGTCTTGGCGCAGAGGCTCTGTTCCACATTTTCATGGTCTGGTTCATTTTCCATGTTTACTTATAATAATTATAATTCAGGCAATCCAAGCAAGTTTTTGTTTGTTTTAATATCTGGCCTTAGATCATGACGACCTCAATGATGATCTCTTCAAAAAAAGGAAAAATATACATTATTTAGATTTTTCTTTCTTGATTAGACATTCTAAAGACTTAAGTGGTCAGACTTTTGTGGAAACTGATTCTTCATCAATCATCTGATTGTAAGGCAAAGAGAAATCAATATGGTTTGAGGTATGATATTGGGGGAGAGTTTCTATGGGAGTACAAAGGAGGAACATCTAACTGGGGAGTCTGGGAAGTGGCCTACCCAAAGTCATTAAGTCTGGTGATAATGATAGACTTGGGCTAAGTTTTCAGCCACTAGACTTGGTACCATACAGATTTATGTTTTAACAGCAGGAGAGTAATCTCGTGCCAAGAACTGCAATTAACCCCTCCCAAACCTCAGAGTAGATCTCCAGTTCCCCTGGAGAAAAACATACAGGATCTGTTTTGTTGGTGGCATCCATCCAAGGCTACAGATCTCTCAGGGAGCTTAGTGTAGACACAAAGGACCCAGGATAGCTAGCTAGCCACTTAATATGACACTAGCAAAGCTAAGTGTTCAGATCTATTATGGGAGACAATAATGATGCCAGAATAAAATAAGACCACGGCCAACTAGGGATTTCTAGGAAGAAAGCTAGTCATGGAAAAACATGAACATTCTCAGAGAAAACTGAAGTACTAAAGAAAAAGAAATGTATACAAATGTTTTACATATTTCATAGCTCTAAAGGATACAATGCAGTATCAAAAAGAAATAGTTGTCTGCCAAATCTCTAGAAAACTAAAAACATATTCAGGAAAACAACTAAGTTCAATGATCGAATTTGTCCTTAAATGTTTTTAGTTTGTGCTCTAATTAGGCTACAAGTGGCCAAATTTTTAAAAGTCCATCACTTAGCTCTGCCTGTTTAGAAATAAATAAAAATATGCAAATTTTAAAAAGCCACAGTAATAACGACAGTAAATGACAAAGGTCATTTTGTTTTCTAGATGAGGTGTTTTCCACAGTACCCAGCAACATGCAGTAACTCTCTGTGGAAAGTTTTTTCAAACTACACACAGTCTACTGCCCACCACCCTCCCAACCATATGAACTCCTCTCAATCCCATTCTTTAATGAAGTGAAGACAAAAGAAAGACCGACTACTAAGCCACCGGAAGAACTAATTGTTTAAAAAGGAGTTAAAAATTAGTTGCTGGTATTGTTTTTTTTTTTTTTTTAATGCCCAAAATTCACTGCCAATTTTATCCTAATAGGCTCCTTTTTAAAGTATTAATGATGAATTTCACTTTGTTCAAAGTTTCATTTTTATCAGTTTAAAAGAAATGAGTAGCTACTATTTGTAGAGACACGTAGACTAAGACAGACTTTTAGAGAGCTGAAACCAATTTTTCTCTCTAGTACATTTGGTATATTACCAAATACAGACTAATTTATTTCACATGTTACAGAAGATAGACTCTAAGGCTCGGTCCTACAAACACATGATACAGAATGCATTCCTAGAAGACATCACTGAGGGCACTCCATATCTGGCAAACATTTGAAAGTAGTTTTCCAATCTCAGGTACTAAATGCACTTCTCCTTTTGCAGTGGGCCAAGGGCAGAAGCAATATTAACATTTATATGCCTTCCTTCAAAGAAGACAGATGGACTCACAACAAACTCCTTCTTAATAACGCTCTCTTATTTGTATCACTTGGGAAAAATTATTACAATTAGTCAAGGAATGTTTGCAAACATGCATAGTCTAATTCACATTCAGTGATTCCTGAGGACAGTTATTCAGTTTTATTCTTACCCATTAAAATAATAGAAAAAACTGGGTGTGGTGTAAAACTATGAATTCTGTTACACTGGAAAGAAATGAAATAAAAAAAATAATAATAGAAAAGACAATAGCCACACTCCCCAAAACCCACTTTTATTTAAACGTTTTAATAACTGAAAACACTTCATTCTTCACTTTGGTCTTTGCAAAATAACTCGAGAAGTAAAACAATATTTCTCTGGCTCTTTTTTTTATACCTTCTATCTGGTCTTAGTTAAGAGGTTCTCAGGGCAGCTCAGCATCTGTGAACACCATTACCACATTTGAGAAGTTTTAAATGATCAAGCATCCCCTGAAGAAAGAGCACCATCCTGCCATGCTACCCTAGTCGATTTCCAATCTTCACTTGACTGAGCTCCCGTTATTGTGATATGCTGGCTAAATGCAAAGAACATAAGCCAAAGAGTCTGTTAAAAATCAGTTATAAGGGGAGCCTGGGTGGCTCAGGCGGTTAAGCGTCGGTCTTTGGCTCAGGTCATGATCCCAGAGTGCCGGGATCGAACCCCGCTCTGCTCAGTGGAGAGGCTGCTTCTCCCCCTCCCTCTACCGTCCCCCCAACTTGTACTCTCTCTCTTTTTCTCTCAATCTCTGTCAAATAAATAAAATCTTTTAAAAAATAATAAAATAAAAAAAATAAATAATAAAATAAAAATAAAAAGGTAAAATAAAATCAGGTTTGAATTTGGGTTTTACCAGTTCCTACCTGTGACCTTGATCAATCTAAGCCCTCTATTTCTACATCTTTTAAGATGAAATATTTCAGCCATTTGTGTTGTTTGCCCAGAGCAGCACCTCTTGCTGGGGGAAGGGCTCCTTCAAACCATGTGGTTCTTGTGGAGGCTGCCAATCAAAAATCCCCTAGTAACAGAGAGCGCATAATGTCGCCAGAGTGCTTCACTGGGATTCATTAAAACGGAACTGGTGAGGAAAAGCCACTTCCACTGTTCTCTAAACAATGAGGAATAAGGGTGGAGCAGCACGTCCACTCTCTACCTGGCCCTGTTCTGCAGAAAAAGAGGTCATTTATTCAATATGCATCAACTAAACACATACTATACACACGTCACTGGAGAGCCACCTCTGCTAACAGAATTTACATTCTAGGAACAGATTCTCTAGCAAGAATGAAGTCAACCTTCAAACAGAGGCAAGAGGTAAGAGTGTCCTGATACCACTCAAGACCCCCAATTCCAATCTTCTATGATGTTTGCTCTGGCCACAGCATTCTGGCAATTTGGCCACATAAGCCAGCATCCTCTCCTGACTCTCTTTCTTCAATCACTTACCACAGACAGTCCTGACTATTAGAATGCAACTATCTATTTTGCAGAGCTACCAGGAGGACTAAATGACATAATGACTGTAAAGCATTTAGAGTAATGCCTGGGCACAGAATTGGCTTTCAAGAAATATTTGCTATTATCATTTAAAATTTCCTCAAGATTTCCACATTCATCCAAAGTTAAAGATCCTGAAACAAGATTGAGTACTTTTGTAAAGGTCCAGCTAGTTCTAAGCATATGGTAAGGATACCTTATTAGAAGGATAAACTCACTTCAGCTCTCAGATTAGAAATTTCTTCAAGAGTTAAATGGTAGGGGTTTTATTTATTTATTTATTTTTTTAATTTATTTGACAGAGAGAGAGACACAGCGCGAGAAGGAACACAAGCAGGGAGGAATGGGGGAAGGAGAAGCAGGCTTCCTGCCGATTAACGGCTGAGCAACCCAGGTACCCGAGTATGGGTTTTATTTAAGATGAGTACAGCCCCCAGCAAAGCATCAGAGATGCTTCAGAAAAAGTCTAATTATAATAATAAGTGTGATATACTACTAAGTCATTCTAAAATGCTGCTTTCACATCAACTTCCTCTTTTATCATTTACCATACCTTTATGTTAGCCAACAAATTTATTCAACCCAAACAGACCTAGGAATCAAAAGATCACCATGCTCAGATTTTTTTTTTTTTTAAAGGAGCGTTCACTAGAGCAGGGTCCTTACATTTTTTAGAAACTGAGCTGTGCCTGAATCTCCCTGTGGTGGGCAAGATAATAGTGCCCAAGGATGTCTGTCCCATCTCCAGGACCTGTGACTATGTTGCCTTACATGGCCAAGGAACTTCACAGGTGTGATTAAATTAGGATCTGGACTTGCAGATGATCCACGTTGGCTCAATATAATCACAAGAGTCTTACAAAGTCAAAGAGGGAGGCAGAAGAGAGCGTAAGAGAACAGATATGACAACAAGCAGGGTCACAGGGACGCCTGGGTGGCTTAGTCTGTTAAGCCTCTGCCTTCTGCTCGGGTCATGATCCCAGGGCCCTGGGACTGAGTCCTGCATTGGGCTCCTTGCTCAGCAGGGAGCCTGTTTCTCCCGCTGCCTGCGCTCTCACAAATAAATAAAATATTTTTAAAAAGAAAGAAAGAAGGAGGAGGAGGAGGGTCAGAGAGATGCTATGTTGCAGGTTTTGAAGGAGGAAGGATGCCAGGAGCCAAGGAATTTAGGCAGTCTCTAGAAGCTGCAAAAAGCAAGGAAATGGATTCTCTCCTTGAGCCTCTAGAAGGACCCCAGCCCTGCCACAGCTTCATTTTAGCCTAGTAAGACCAGTGCTGGTCTCGTATACTAGTGAACTGAAAAACTGTAAAATGATAAATCTGTATTATTTTAAACTATTACATTTGTGGTAATTTGTTACAGCAAGAACAGGAAATGACTACACTAACAAACTTCAAATAATTTATTTCTGGTATCACTGCCGACATTCTGAAATACTAATCCCTCCCTCATCACTTGGTGTTGCCCAAATATTTACTGAGCAAGCTCTTTATTCCATACACAGACCAATGATGAAATGCTTAATATAGGACGCTTACTATTACACATGTTGCAGACACTGCCTTCAGATACCACTTAAGGGCTATCCTAGTACAAAGGCTGGCAATAAACTACTGATAATTTCCTCCTGAGACAAATTCTACAACCAGTTCTCCACCCAACAATCCTGTATCCAGTGTTCCTACAGTTCTCAAGGGGATGCTCACTAAGCTGGACAGTACCTACAGACAATGTAACAGTTAAAATCAATGGTTTCTTAGTCTCTCCCAGGATGAAATAACATGAATCTGACAGCAAAATGTAGATCGTAGAATCGTGAGGACCCAGGGTGTTGTCCTCTTCTGAGCACAGATAAACTATTACTTTAATAGTTCTGATTTAAGATTACCTAACATCTTGACAGTTCCTAAGGCTATTCCCTCTTAATTAATAAAGTTATTCCCAACCAATTAATAATAGATCCAAGGACCATTTAAAAATACATATATGTATCATATAAACATTAATGACCTCATTTTTAACCCGGACTAAATGAATAACAACTCCAGAATGTGACCAGTATTAGGCTAGGTTAATACGGAACTCTTCCACCAATTTTTTGTTGTAATAGTTATTTTGTTTTTACCTTGGCAGACCTTCCCTACTGTGCTCATATTCCAGGATCCTATTTAATTCACTGACACTCTTTTCCTCCTAAAAGTGTCACATGAGACACCTTCCACAGTACGGTGAGTCGAATCAAGTTTTGTTTTTAACTTACTGTATCCCCAAGAAGGTATAATGAAATCATGATATGGAAAGAATTTTACATTCCAACTTTGTTTCTGGCTTTCCCAATCCAAGTATTTTTCTTCTTCCATTTCTTTGTTTTGTCTTGTTTTATGAGGAAAAATACAATAGATGATTAACTTCTATTTGTTTTCTATTCTCTCTCTCTAGTAAATGGACTCATTTTGAACAACTCCCCAATGCCTACAGTATGAAAGTCCAAATTCTACCCACAACTATTCCGTCAACTAATCTTCGACAAAGCAGGAAAGAATATCCAGTGGAAAAAAGTGTGTCTTCGACAATGGTGTTGAGAAAACGGGACAGCTACATGAAGAATGAAACTGGACCACTATCTTACACCATACACAAAAATAAATTCAAAATGGATGAAAGACCTAAATGTGAGAAGGAAACCATTAAAATCCTAGAGAAGAACACAGGCAGAAACTTCTTTGACCTCGGCCATAGTAACTTCTTATTAAACACTTCACCAGAGGCAAGGGAAAGAAAAGCAAAAATAAACTCTCTGGACTTCATCAAAATAAAAAGTTTCTACACACTGAAGGAAACAATCAACAAAACTAAAAGGCAACCTACAGAATGGGAGAAGGTATTTACAAATGCCATACCTGATGAAGGGTTAGTATCCAAAACCTATAAAGAACTTACCAAACTCAACACCGAACAAATAATCTAGTTAAGAAATGGGCAGAAGACATGAATAGACATTTCACCTTTGGAGATATGTGTCACATAAAAAGATGTTCAATATCATAAGAAGATGATTTTTATAATCATAAAAGATACATAAAAGGATATCATAAAAAGATGCTCAATATCAATACATAAAAAGATGCTCAGTATCTATCATCATCAAGGAAGTACAAATCAAAACCACAATAAGATACCACCTCATCTCATCAGAGTGGCTAAAATTAACAACACAGGAAACAAGAGATGTTGACAAGGATGCAGAGAAAGGGGAACCTTCTTACACTATTGGTGGGAATGCAACTGGTGCAGCCACTCTGGAAAACAGGATGGAGGTTCCTCAAAAAGTACCCTTTCTTCACTAAACTTGTCTTCGCTAAACTTTCTTGTTAAAAAGAGAAGTGAAGGGGCACCTGGGTGGCTCAGTGAGTTAAAGCCTCTGCCTTCGGCTCAGGTCATGATCTTGGGGTCCTGGGATCAAGCCCCACATCGGGCTCTCTCTGGTCGGTGGGGAGCCTGCTTCCCCCCCTCTCTCTCTGCCTGCTGCTCTGCCTACTTGTGATCTCTCCCTCTCTCTGTCAAATAAATAAATAAAATCTTTAAA
>PISX010000463.1:29268-131440 GCA_004024625.1 Mellivora capensis | reverse complement strand
AAAAAAGAAAGAAAGAAAAGAAAAGTGAAGGAAAAGAGTACCTGATGGGGCATCTGGGTGGCTCAGTGGGTTAAAGCCTCTGCTTTTGGCTCAGGTCATGATCCCAGGGTCCTGGGATCAAGCCCTGCATTGGGCTCTCCGCTCAGCAGGGAGTCTGCTTCTTCCTCTCTCTGCCTGCATCTTTGCCTACTCTGTCAAATAAATAAAATCTTAAAAAAAAAAAAAAAAAAAAAAAGAGTACCTGAGACCTGCTGGGGGCATGGTGCTAAGTTACTATTATGTTACTATTACGAATTGTCAGGCACAACCTTTAGCTACATTCTAAAAAAGAAAAAAATTAATTCCCTATAACAATATACAAAATAATAGTAAGAACTATGTCTACGAATATCTATGTTATGCATAAAACCTAATATTATTACACGAAAGAAAGAAAGAAAGAAAGAGAGGGAGGAAGGAAGGAAGGAAAGAGAGGAGAGAAGACGCAGCCATGCTTCTTTGTATACTGCACATCACTGGGCTTGTTGACTTGCTTAGGTATGTATGTGTTCAATAAATATTTGCTGATTAACACAAGAATCGGAAGACAGGACTAACACTTGTGTTGCAAATTAAATGGAACAGTTTTATTACCTATAATTGTTAAGCTTCATAGGATATTATTTGACTCACAGCCTACAGGAATCTATGCCATAGTAAGCCAAGCTATAATTGAGCTCTATCTTTATGTAATCAGGCTTGTCAACTACTGCTGATCATATTCATCCCTCAGATATCAGCTAAAACTCTGCTTCCTCAAAAAGACTTTTTTATCCTGCTCAACTGAACAAGGTTCCCAGTTAATATGCACTTATAACATCGTTCTCCTTCTTCACTAAATTTGTCAAACTGCTATCATTTTTTCAGCATCTGAACCACCACTGCCTTCCCTGAGGAAGGAAAGGAAAACAGGTTCCAGGAGAGCAAAGAACAGATCTGCCTTGTTCACCACTGGATTCCTAGTGCTAATCAACCCACCAATCCCTCTCTTCCTCCCCCCCATAAGCAGCCAAGCAACACTGCATCAATGGCTTCGAGGGCTTCAAAATAAGGTATGGTTAGTCATTCTACCCCCAAAAAATTCCCACCTTGCAAGGTCCATTCTTTGCACCTAGATGAGACTTTTTTTTTTTTTTTTTACAATCCTTAACACTGATCTATTTAAATGATCATTTAGTTCATGTATAACATGACACAAACTCCACAACTGCAGATGTTTTGTGTTCTTTTACATTAATCTAGCCTACGAGGTCAGGACGAAAACAGTGGAAATGTATCATATATCCATTCCATTTATAGGAATTCAACTTATCTTCAGCATAGGTAAAGAGAAAAAAGCAAATTATTCACACAGAAATGGGGACTCTGCACACCATTCCACTCAATACTATAGACTTCAAGGTGAGCATGGGATAGGAGGTTGGTACCTGCGGTCCTTTTGGTCAGTCTCAGTTCCCGAATGCCTCATACATAATGATTCATTTCACCTGTGCTCAAAATCACAAATAGCACACCATTCCAACAGGGAGCAAAAACCTGAGAGAGATCCTGAGACATCCTGAGAGATAGGTAAGTCTCTGCCCTGACTCTTTCCCAGGTACTTCTCAGGGTTACTCAAGTTTCACTTTACTCATGGACTTCAGAAACAGACCCTATGTTAGATGAACAATGCCACTACGTACCTGGGTGAGATGCACACCTGGCCCGAGTTTCCTTCCAAAAATAGGCACATTTAGGCCCACAATGCTCAGAGCTGCCACCACAAAAAACCCAAACCTCTGTTTCTCTTTCTCTTCTCTTAGTAAATGTCTAAATAAGAGTAACCAATTAAAATTCAGAAAGTGTATATGGAACAACAAAAAGAAAACTGAACAAGGTTCCCAGTTAATATGCACTTAACATCATTCTCCTTCACTAAACTTGTCTTCACTGAACTTTCTTGTTAAAAAGAAAAGTGAAGGAAAAGAGTACCTGAGACCTGCTGGTAGCGTGGTGCTAAGTTACTATTATGTTACTAAGTTACTATTACAAATTGTGAGGCACAACCTTTAGCCACATTCTAAAAAAGAAAAAACTAAATTCCCTATGACAATATACAAAATAATAGTAAGAACTAGGTCTACGAATATCTGTTATGCATAAAACCTAATATTATTATCAGTTTTACATGTGTATGAGATAAATAAAATGAATTATAGAGGGAAAAATAAATTCTTTCCAGATTCCAGTAAGTCCCTACTATTATAAGAATTATTCTTCAAAGATCTACCCCCTCCCTTCAGAGAGCTTCTCCTAAGAAGCACATGGGTCTTGTGTAGGCTGGCATATACTCTCTTTTCTTTTTAACTAAACTGGTATGAGTGAATTCTTATAAGTTAAATGCAAAGAAAACGGGATTCCATTCAATTGTAGGTTGAGTAGATGTTGGCCTTCCTACTCATCTTAATTAGCTTCCAATTATTTAAATTGTCACCTCAATTTCTCTTGGTTAGGGGTCAAGATGGATGTAGAGTCACAAGATTTTTTTTTGTTTTGGTTTTTGTTTGGTTTGTTTTGGTAAAGAGCAAAAGGAAACTTCTCACTGAACTGCAGAGGAAAAACAAATTTGATTACAGTTAGAACATCCCCTCACTATCTTTCCATTGGGAAACTGCTCCTCCTCCACTCCAAATAAGTAATTTTAGTGATGCTACCAATCAAATACCCTATCTTCCTAGCCAGAAGAGTAAGCACATGACAGTCCTGTATCCATGTGGCCAATCATTGTCCTTCCCTGGAATTTCTAACTACTGAAGGTAGGCGTTTTCTCTTTATTCTGGGAAGATATTGACACAGGGGCTGATAGCATGAAAATCATTCAAACATTAATTCAAGATTCAGTTACGACTAGAACAGTCTGATCTTACAAATACATACAGATTACACCTGAAGCTGTGGCTCAAGAGGCAATTTAACCTCTGTGACAACTATAAACAGATCGAAAGTTAAACATACTTCCCTAAGTGTAAAACATCTCACTTTTCATTCACATATATAACTGACATATGGTATGAAATAGTTGAGATCTTCATGAAAGAAATATAGCTAAAAAGTGCCACCGGGTGTGGTGCATAAACAATGACTCTTGAAACACTGAAAAAAAAAATTAAATTTTTTTAAAAAGTGCCACAATGCCTCAATATCCTGAAGACAAAAAACATCCAACTGCTGATGCTGGTCCAGATACAAAGAAAATGAAGAATAATCAACACACTATTATCTTAGAGCTTTGAAAAGAATTTTTTCACATATAACTATGTCTTTTTGACATATATAGCCAAGAATCCAACCAGAACTCCCCCCCCCCACTTATCTTTACTTTGCTTTCTAATGGAACAGGCCAGCTGTACCAGAGGATTCAGAATTTACTCTCTGCTTAAATTTAACCATAAGCAAACCCATGTCTTACACAAACATAGGTAGATTCTCCATCCCCATTTGTATTAGACTTCAAACACACACCTGAGATGTAATTGCCTCCCAATCACAGACATTCGGAGTTGGTGTCCTGCACCTGACATGTAATTACCTCCCAATCACAAACATCTGGAGTTGGTGCCACAAGTCAACAATCATGATTGTTCTGCTTATGTTTTCCTTGGGGGTGGGGGGCAAGGAGGGAGTGTGGTAGAGGATGGGCATGCAGAGGACTCAAGCCTTCTGGTCCATTCTATATGAGTCCAATATTAGGAGGTTATGGAGGGGGCACGCTTAGATGAAGAAGGCTCCCAGCTGATCCTAATAACCCAAGACCATGGAACCTCCCTGGCTGACCCTACTTCATCCCACCCTAACCTCCCTGTGAAGCACACCCAAACACTTTAGGTAGCTCTGTGTCCCTCTTTTCCCAGGTACCACACTTGGACAACTAACCAGGACACAGGAGTGGCCTCTAACTTTAGAGACCCACGTGGTCTTCTGCTCACTCTGGAGCATACCTTGCAGTTAGAGACAAACTAGAACCAACTTCACAGGGCACCAATCCTAAGAGGTGGACACCTCACCCAGGCCTCGGCCTCACACTTGGGGAGCACACTCATCCCTATCTCTGAGGGAAGGACGAGCCCACACCTGTGCTCCAGGCCAGAAAAGCGGGTTGCACACCTGTTCCATCCTGGGGAGTACAGTGATCACCCGCCTCCTAGTCTCACAATCAGGGGAAGCGCGTGCACCTGTCCTCAGCCCCACATTCCTTACGAACAAGTGGAAACCGCCTGACGCAGGACACACCTCTCCACCGCACAGTAAACCCCACCCGGCCCGTGAGTCGGTCCTGTTAGTCCTCCTGGGGCTGCTCCGTCAGCCACTCCAAAGCCGCGCTGCCGCACGGGGAAAAGAGGGGGAAAAGAGCCGAGGCTCAGGAACGCGACGCGCATCCTCCTTCCGCCCCGGGGACATCTGCTCACTACTGTTCCCACCCTCTTGGCCGGCTCCCGGGAGATTCGTTACCTGCGCTCACGGCCATTCCAGCCCAGGACCCCACGGCCCGTATGACCCCACCCCCTGCTGTAGCCTCACGCACGCGCAGTATATACCACTGAGGTCCACACTTCCGCTTTCCTCCCCGCACTCTGGTCCGCCCCTCTGTACCACGCCCCTTTTTAAAGGGCCAGAGATACAATGTCTTTTTTTTTTTTTTTTTTTTTTAATTTATTTAACAGAGATCGCAAGTAGGCAGAGAGGCAGGCAGAGAGGGAGAGGGGGAAGCAGGCTTCCTGCGGAGCAGAGAGCCCGATGCGGGGCTCGATCCCAAGACTCCGGGACCATGACCTAAGCCGAAGGCAGAGGCCTTAACCCACTGAGCCACCCAGGCGCTCCAGAGATACAATGTCTTAAACCGGGGATTTGATGGGGGATTAACGTGTTGGGGAAAAGGAGAATGGAAACGGGAGGGAAGCACAGACGAATAAACAGCAGTCTTTCAGATGGGAAGAGAAATTCTCCGCCAGTCCTATGTCAATGAATTCATCTGATCTTTAAGAAAGTGAACCTACCTTCAGTCAGCCCAGATATGACAGTTGATTCCCAGATCTGGGAATTTGAAACCACTAAATTTTTACTAAATCTTTTTAAAGACAAACATAGAATTCCCAGGTTTTTATTTTGCCAAGTAAGGACAATAAATGCACACTAAAAAACGACTATTATTTTCTAACTTATCAACACTGGTCCACAAAAAAATACATTTTAATATCAAAAACATACGAGAGACACACTCTCGAATAAAGGAGATATCTTTTAAAGCAATAAAAATGTATGTTTATTTCTCTCATTCCTCCTGAAGAAAGATGTAAGCTTTCAGGACAGACTGGATTTTAGAGCCACCACTGTAGATAACACTAGGCCCAAGTCATAGATTTTATGTCTGCTGGGTCCTTAGTGAAGCAAATGAATAGAGGAAGAACAGAAGATGCTCCTGGAAGGCGATTTAGAAAAGATTCAGTTGGACAGACATTTATTGCACATCAGCTAGTCTCACTATACTTCTGGGCCTTCAAAGGACTCAGAAGTGAGTAAGACACAGCCCTGCCCAGGCGCTCTTTGTCACATAGACATAGTTACAGTGCAAGGCAGGCTGTTTTGAGGGCTATTAGAAAGGTAGGAGACCATCACTTTAGGATCACAGGTGAAGAAAAATGATGGAACACTTCAGGGAGGAGGTGGTATCTTATTAGGGCCCCCAGAGAACTTCAGTAGACAGAGAACAGGGAGAATGCCTGGCTGAGGGAACAATGGGATCAAAGACAGTACAGATCAAGATCAGGGACTAGCTGCTGCTTGATGTGGCTGTGGCGTGGGCAGTGGCTTTCAAGCTTTTTTGATCATTATAGTAAGAAATATATTTCAGCTATGACTATATATATAGTATACACACACACACTATATGTAGTGAAAATTATTAAGGGGAAACTTCACTAGGGGCGACTGGGTGGCTCAGACGGTTAAGCGTTTGACTCTTGATTTCTGCTCAGGTCAAGATCTCAGGGTAATGAGACTGAGCCCCACATACTCAAGAAGGCTGCTTAAGATTCTCTCTCTCCCTCTTCCTTTTCCCCTCCTCCCACCTCCCCCAACCCCGTTATTGCTTGCTCTCTCTGTCTCTCTAAAAAAAAAAAAAAAAAGGAAATCACTAAATTGAAGGCAGGAGACTAAAAGGGGAGGTTGGAAGGGGGATTCAACTACTACAACTACTACCGATAAATTGTCCATTACATACAGATCCAAAGAGAGCACTATTCAGCAGGAGAGAATCATCAATTACAGGACCCAACAGGGAAAGACTACCTTGTATTTCCTACAAGAAATCAACTACCCCTGCAACTGAGCCAATGAAAAACCTGAACTCCTGCTTTTCACCAATGGACTTTCCTTTAAAATAATCCCTCCCAACTTCCTCTTTCTTTTCCATCAAATAAGTTCCTTGGGTTTGTTGAACTTGTCTATAGTTTTACCATAACTTCCTTGTCTGAAATTACAATTCTTAGTTATTCCCTAATAGACCCATTTTTGCTGGTTAAATAACTTTTATTTTTCAGGTTAACAATATACATACATAGTATTACATATATAATATATATTACAATTTTATATACTTTATAATATTTATATATATACACACACATATATGTATACATATACACACACTGCATGCATATGTGTTTGTGTGTAAATCCTAGTCAGTAATTGCCTTTATTATATGCAATGTAACATGCATTTTATATTTTATTCTTTTTTTTTAATGCTGCTTGCTAAATTGATTTTATGACTCACTAATGCGTAGCAACCCAGAGTTTGAAAGCACGGCATAGAATGTGTTAAAGTTACAATAGGACTGGGACCAGATCCAGGAGGACATTGAGTGCCAAGCTGGGGGCATCTGCTCCTCTGGTAAGAGGCTCTGGAGGTTCTTAAGCAAAGGAATGGCATGACTATAGCTGTGCTTTAGAAGTCTGAAGACCTGCCTTCAGTTCTCAGTATCACATTTTTAGAGGAAAACTGTTAAACAGGAGCCCAGCTGAACAGAGTAAGCAGGCTGGTGAGATCAGAAACTGTGTCTAACAAGGAACTGTTAAAAGTGTTAGGCAGAAAGGAAATTGGCAGAAATGGGGGGCTGGGTTATGATGAGGGGAGGTGGGGGAAGGTTGCTCACTGACCTTTTTAAATTATCTGTATAGCAGTTATAGACATATTCTGTGAAACTCTAGGAAATAAGTCTAGGACCCTTCCTGGATGTTGTAGGAAAGTGATTACAACTCACAATAAGAATTATTTTAGGACAGTCCAACCCGACATGCTATCTTTTACAAGACTTTGCATTAATTAAAAAATGGAAATATTGTATGCTTATTATATGAAGCTTGGAAAATTCAGGAAAAATAAAAAGTATAAATTACTCACATTTCAGGAAACAGCCCTCACCATTTTGGCTTATCTTCATTGAGTCTTTTTCTTCACACGTTTACATTTTTTGACATATTCTATATACTAGTTTTTTTGTTGTTGTTCAGTGTCATATCTTTTTATTAATTTTTGTATAAACATATAATGTACTATTAGCCCCAGGGGTACAGGTCTGTGAATCGCCAGGTTTACACACTTCACAGCACTCACCATAGCACATACCCTCCCCAGTGTCCATAACCCAACCCCCCTGTTCAGTGTTGTATCTTGAGCACTATCCGCTGTTAGTAAAATTCATCACAAATGTTATTTGTAATGGCTACATAATTGTTGATAATATAGTTTGTTTCTCTATTTCTGGACATTTGGGGGTTACCTATCTTTTCACTGCTAACAAGAACACTGACATCCTTGTACAGAGATCTTTGCCCACATTTAAAAATTATTTCCTTAAGACACAAACCTACAAGTGAAATTACTGACTCAAAGGCTTTGAAAGCTCCTCAGCCTGTGAATACCTTCTGCCAATTGCTTTCCAGAAAAGTCAGGCCAGTTTTCGTTCTCAACAGACGTGCTAAAGGGTACCCATCACACCTACCCATCAGCATTTATTTTACCTTTTAAAAAAAGCTTTCTGGGGTGCCTGGGTGGCTCAGTGGGTTAAAGCCTCTGCCTTCGGCTCAGGTCGTGGTCCCAGGGTCCTAGGATCGAGCCCCGCATCAGGCTCTCTTCTCAGTGGGGAGCCTGCTTCCTCCTCTCTCTCTCTGCCTGCCTCTCTGCCTACTTGTGATCTCTGTCAAATAAAATCTTTAAAAAAGAAAAAAAATAAAAAAAACTTTCCCAATTTGATAGAGGAAATGGCCTCTCATTTTAATTTGTATCGGGTTACTACTAAGGCGGAATATCTTTATAAATTTATCAACCCTTTATAGTTATTCTGGGAATACAATTTCATTGCCTATGTTTGGATATGTGATTAGCAAATAGGACTAAGAGAATTGTTGCAGACTTATGAGAAAAAAAACAAAAACAAAGAGGAACTTTAAAAATAAATAATGTGGTCACACCAAGTTATAGCCAGACTATATTGTGGTATACTGCACAAACAGAGGTTAGTAGGAGAATTGAGTCATCACAAGGCATGTGGTTAAATATGTCTGTGCTCTTGCAATCGGTAAAACATGTGCAGGGCAATTTCGTTTTAGCAACATATCATTCCTTACATTAAATCAACATTATAAATTTTAGTTTCTTCATTTGATTGTTTTGTTGTTTTTTTTAAGTAAGCCCAACAGGCATCTTGAACTCAACCTGGAGATTGAGGGTTGCACGCTCTACCAACTAAGCCCGCCAGGAGCCCTTTGTCTGTATTTAATCTATAAATTTGTTTTGGTTCTATAGATACACAAAATCTGTAAAAAAAAAAAAATAATAATAATAATAAGGGGTCATTTGGGGCACCAAGGTGGCTCAGTGGGTTAAGCATCTGCCTTTGGCTCAGATCATGACCTCAGGGTCCTGGGATCGAGCCCCACATCGGGCTCCCTGCTCGGCGAGGAGTCTGCTTCTCCCTCACCCATTCCCCCTGCTTGTGCTCTCTCTCTCTCTTGCTCTCAAATAAATAAATAAAATCTTTAAAAAAAATAAGGGGTCTTTTCCTTAGTTTTGTGTTTCCATACATATATATGTATATGTTTCCATGCCTATATAAGTATGCAACATCATAAGAAATAAGCCAACTTTAGAGATCTGTGAGAATCTTTTTCTCTTATAAGGAAGCTGAGCATTATTTAAGTTTGAGCAACATTGATATATGAGGTTCCTTAAAGTTTCACTTGTAATTATCTAAATATAGGCAGTAGAATTTTTCTTAAAAAAGTAATAATTATAATATTACATGTACATTCACTGCACTAGAATTAAAATGAAAAAAAGAAATCAGAAGAAAGAATAAAAAGGTAAAAAATGGTATCAACTTCTTTATTGGAATTTTTTAATGGAGAACGTTGTGATGATTTTCTTGCCTTTGGAAAGAGTACTAAAAATTATACTATGTTTAGGGTTCAGAGAGTGTATTTTGGCTTGAAATGTACCATTCATCAAAGTTAATTTAGTACAGGTCAGTAAAACTTACACAGAAGAATATTTGGATTAGGGCACCTGGGTGCCTTCAGCTCAGGTCATGATCCCAGGGTCCTAGGATTGAGTCCCATATCGGGTTCTCTGCTCAGCAGGGAGCCTGCTTCCTCCTCTCTGCCTACTTGTGATCTCTCTCTGTCAAATAAATAAATAAAATCTTTTTAAAAAAGAATATTTGGACTTGTTAAACTTCTCTTTTTAAGTAAGACGTAACAGTTGAACAGATAGTAATCAAAATGAAACTTCTGAAATAAAATCTTAAAAAAAAATCAAGGGGCGCTGGGGTGGCTCAGTGGATTAAAGCCTCTGCTTTCAGCTCAAGTCATGATCCCAGGGTCCTGGGATCGAGCCCCACATCGGGCTCTCTGCTCAGCGGGGAGCCTGCTTCCCTTCCTCTCTCTCTGCCTGCCTCTCTGCCTACTTGTGATCTCTGTCTGTCAAATAAATAAAATCTTTTAAAAAAATAAAATAAAATGAAACTTCTGTGAACTGGTCTTAGGAGAAATTTAACTGATGAGAAACCCCCCTCATGTGTTATAAAGCCTGGGATCATGGGAGTCAGTGAGGGAGGGCAGGAGCTAGAAGGGAAGCAGCACCCTGGAGCTGTTGCTGTTGGATGATGTCCCAATACACAGTCCTTCTCCAGCTCTCCCCACAATAGGGAAGATGGAGAGAATGAGCCAGACATTGCTATTAACATTGCATCATGAGCAGGCCACATCTGTCCTGAAAGAAGAAATGGCTGGTACCTGGGAACAAGGGGCAGAGGCTGGGAGATGGGTAAGTGTGTCATTTTTTCCTTGCTCACAATCACAAGATAAATTGGCCCCTTTTAATAAGGGACCTGATATACAAAGTTCTTAAGGGAGTCAAAATATCCAAGAGAAGTGAAATTGGGTATATTTGTAAGTTACTCAAGCTTATCTAGTTGTCAATTTCAGGTTCCCTCTGTCTGGAATGCCCCGCCCCCTACCCCAAGATAACCATGTGGCTCACTCCCTCACCTTTGGGACTTTGCTCGAATGTCACTGCTTTGGTCAGGGCAATAAATACAAGGCAGACGGTGGAGAAGTATTCTCCATTCCAGTCTCAGGAACCCAGATTCTTTCCGTTGGGTGACACTCTCAGTTGAACACATGGCCTCCAACTTCTCCAAGGCTGGGGAAGGAAAAGGCCCATTAGCTCTCAATGCGTTGGCCAAAAAGTGACATGTGCCCCTTCTGCTCGTTGTCCATTGGCCAGCATCAGCCACCTGCTCTACTACAAGGGAGGCCAGGAAGTGTAGGGGAGCCTTCAGAATGTCTGCAGAGCACATGCAGCCTGTCGCATGGTCATCTCCATAACATCTCCCCTTACCACCTCTCCCTCCCCCAGCATTCCCTTTTAGGCTTCATTCTTCTCTATAGTACTCACCATAGTCCAACATACTATTTATTTTATTCTTTCATTAAGTTCCTGTCTTTTCCACTGGTACATAAGCATTACGAAAATTCATAATTTTTGTCTGCTTCACTTACGGGTTTTTTTTTTAAACATTTTATTTATTTATTTGACAGAATGAGAGAGAAAGAGACCACAAGCAGGGGGAGCAGCAGACAGAGGGAGAGGCAGACTCCATGTTGAGCAGGAAGCCCAATGTGGGGCTTGATCCCAGGACCCAGAGATCATGACCTGAGCCAAAGGCAGACACTTAACCGACTGAGCCATCCAGGTGCCCCCTCATTTATGGTTTTATCCCTAGCATGTAGAATAGCACTTGGCATATGGTTGGAGCTCCATAATTTTTTATTAAATAAATGAATGAATTCTGCAATGTCTATATTTGTATATAGAAGGGTATCATATACACAGACCTGAGGATGCTTCCTAAGGAATAAAGGACCCCCTTACAGCATACACAAGCATCTACTGAGTATTGACAAGATAGCGTGCTTGGTGCCAGGATCACAGATACGAGAAATAGTCTGTGATATCTAGCCAGCAAGAAACAATAAAAATGCAATACTCGTTAAGATCCGTAATAGTGGGACGCCTGGGTGGCTCAGTTGGTTAAGCGGCTGCCTTCGGCTCAGGTCATGATCCCAGCGTCCTGGGATCGAGTCCCACATCGGGCTCCTTGCTCGGCAGGGAGCCTGCTTCTCCCTCTGCCTCTGCCTGCCACTCTGTCTGCCTGTGCTCGCTCTCTCTCTCCCTCTCTCTGACAAATAAATAAATTAAAAAAAAAAAGATCCGTAATAGGAATAAATTACAGGAACTCAAAGGCCAAATTCTTCTGAGCTTTAAAAAGAATCAGATTTTAGGGGTGCCTGAGTGAGTCAGTGGGTTTTAAGCCTCTGCCTTTGGCTCAGGTCACGATCCCAGGGTCCTGAGATCAAGCCCCGCATTGGGCTCTTTGCTCAGCGGGGAGCCTGCTTCCTTCTCTCTCTCTGCCTGCCTCTCTGCCTATTTGTGATCTCTGTCTGTCAAATAAATAAATAAAATCTTTTAAAAAATCAGATTTTAGATCCAAACATTACTAGAAGAGCAACAACAACAAAAAAGAAGCAGTGGGTGGGGGGAAGAGGTAGGGGATTCAGGAGTCACAATTGCTTCCCAAAGTCATAAAAGAAATAATATCTATATTTTCTGCCATTTTGTCTTCTTGACAACAACTTGTCACCCATTCATTCTAGTGCCTTCCCATATCCCTCGTCCCTTCAGCCTTAGAGTATGTAGTAGCCCACATACATTCAATTCAGAAACACTTGGAGATCTCGTTATTTAAAAGCATTTCTCCCTCTAATAATGTCACAGTTTCAGAAATGGCATCATTTGAAATCTGCTTGGAGTATTTTGTCTTCCAGCCCCACCCATAGTTTTGCAAAAAACAAAGTACAGCATTGACCAGCCTTTTGAACTGAGGACGGGCATCACAGCAGCCCTGCTGGAACTCAAGAGCAAAAAGCAGATGGAGACGAAGGGCCAGGGCTGGGATCTGGGCTGTAAAGGAGACCCTAGGCAGGCACTGAAGAGGACTGAGCATTAGAGCAGGGAAAGAGCAAGGACAGGAGTAGAGAAGATGCAGAAACAACAAAAGCAACAAAGGCAAATTTGACCTATTTCACCATTTTGCACGAGGATAGCCTCTTTTACACAGAAGGACGCACACACTACCTCTTTAACACAAAAGAGGAAGAGTTGGGCTCAAATGAAAGAAAATTCAAAATGAGAGCAAAGTTCCACCGCATCAGCGCCCAGATTCCTGTCTCACTGTTGCACTGTGGAAGGCCTCAATTCCCAAGTCTATCTCGTGGTCCAAGGTGTCCATTCCAACCATCACATTCACCTTCCAGCTGTCCAGGAAGAGAAAAGGAAGGAGGAAGGTATATAATTATCTATTGTTGTATAACTACTCTAAAAGTTACAGGCTTAAGACAGTAACATGTATAGGGTGCCTAGTCAGTTAGGAGTCCTACCCTTCATTTCTTGATTTCGGCTCAAGTCATGATCTCAGGGTTGTGTTATCGAGCCCCACTGTGGGCTCCATGCTCAGTGCAGAGTCTGCTTGAGATTCTCCCTCTCCCTCTGCCCTTCCCCCAGCACTCCCACACACACACTCTCTCTCTCAAATAAATATATAAATTAAAAACAAAACAAAACAAAACAAAAAAACCAGTAACAGGTATTATCTTACAGTTTTTGTAGCTCAGGAATCTAGGTGTGGCTTAACTAGGTCCTTCTCCTTAGGATCTCCCACAAGTTTGCAACCAAGGTGGTGGCTCAGGCTGCAGACATCTCAAGGCTCAAATTGGGAAGGATCTAGTTCCAGGCTCATGTGCTTATGGGCGGGATTTGCTTCCTGCAGGCCATTGGACTGAAGTCCTCAGTTCCCACTGGTTGTTGGTCAGGGGTGCCCTCAGTTCCTTGCCACTTGGGTTTTTCTTTAATAAGGCAACCCACACCATGGCAGCTTGTTTCATCCAAGCAGGCAACCAAGAAGAGCCATCAAGAATGTGAGCAAGATGAAAGTCATAGTCTTTTGCAAGCCAAGCCTGAAAGTGACATCCCATCATTTTTTGCTACATTCTATTTGATACAAGCTCTAGCTCCAACCACACTCAAGGCAGGGGACTACACAAGAGTACAACCACCTGAAAGTGGGATCACTGTGAGCCATTTTAGAAGCTGGAACCAAAGAAAATTATGCCCTCTCCCTTCAAAGACTCTTACTTGAAATTGCCTTTACTGGGCCTGTCCTCATCTAGCTGCAAGGGAGGCTGGGAAATGTAGTCTTTATTCTGGGGGACGATCAGCCCAGCTAAAATTTAGGGATTCAATCCTGAAGAGGAATTACAGATTTCTGGAGATTAAAAGGCTTAGTTATTTGATGAACCAGCCCCAAGGCACTGGGAAGGAAGATAAACACGGCCAGGTAGAACTACAAAATCAGAGTTCAAATCCTACCTCTGCCACAGCCTCTGCTGAGTGAATTATTTAACCACACTGAGCCTCACTTGTATGTTCCGACCAAATGAAATGACCTACCTGAAGGCATTTTGCACTTGAAATCTATTTCAGAGGTAGCTTATTCTCCCAGAAACTTTTAAGCCAGGCTCTGACAACTAACCAGCTTGTTGTGTGACGCCATTTTCATCATCTCACTTCTTCCAGCACAAGTTCCCTGTCGGTAAAAGTCAGCACTAACACCTGCCCTACCTATCTTAACCGGTTGCTATAAAGATAACGTGTGTGAACGTACTGATTTTTTTTTTTTTTAATTTAATTTGAAATGCCAGACAAACTTAATGTGGCATTGGTGGCCACCAGGTGGCAGTGGGAGGTAATGGGTTTGGGTTATGGCCCATGGCCACCAGATGGTGCTGGCATTCAGCAGATAACACCCTGGCTTGGCTGGGAGCCTAAGTAGGAGCACCCCGAAGGGCTATTGGAGATGGCCAGTGTAACCCCCTCATCCTACAGAGGAGAGAATTGAGACCAGAGCAGGGTGTGTGGAGGAGGGAGGGAGGTGTTTCACAGCAGTGAGGGCTGGAGACTCTCAGCCCATCATGGCTCTTATCCCAACATGGTGATGATTTTCTCACGTTCTCTCTAGACTTGCTCTGGAGACCGGAGGTGACCACTGTCTTCCTGTTCATGAATTTACCAAGTCTTAAAAGCCTGAAAGGGGCGCCTGGGTGGCTCAGTGGGTTAAACCGCTGCCTTCGGCTCAGGTCATGATCTCAGGGTCCTGGGATCGAGTCCCGCACTCTGCTCAGCAGGGAGCCTGCTTCCCCCTCTCTCTCTGCCTGCCTCTCTGCCTACTTGTGATCTCTCTCTATCAAATAAATAAATAAAATCTTTAAAAATAAATAAATAAATGATGTAATGATTGAGACTGACTTTCATTATTTCTTAAAAAAAAAAAAGGCCTGAAAAATGCCCACGAATATCATCTGTGTAGCATAGTGGTTACGAACATGATTTTAGAGTCAGACTTTAATTTTTATCTGTATAACAGCCTCCTCACTGCAAAGTTAGGGTAATAATTTCTGCCTGATAAGGTTGGCGTGAAATTAAGTTAAATGAGATGAAATATGTGAAAGAATAGTAACATTAATGAGTACAAAGCAGTTTACATGTATTTAATTCATGTAATACATAATATTTAATACTTATTTTAAATGATTTAATCATTATGGAATCACTATGTATTAGTTATTGTATACGTAATCCATAATATTTAATTCTCACTGTAACATTATTAAGTCCATTTTACAGAGGAAGAAACTGAAGCATAGGAAGGTTGTAACTTGCCCACCACACTCATAGCTATAGGTGAAGGAGTTCAGGCTTAAACCTGTTTTCAGAGCCCATGCCCTTACCCTTAGTAATCACTAGTTGTTTGGAAGAGAGTAAATACCCAGTAAATGACAGATACAGATCTGTGGAGGCCAAGCTAAAGACTCCAGCTTGAGGGACAAGGGTTTGGAAGAGAACGATAACCACCATTCATCTATGCCTCCAGAGCAGTGGGAATAGCACACAGCTGGGAATAGCACACAGCTGGAAGAAAAATGTTAAGTACCCAAGTTCATAAAACAAAGGTAACTTACAAAATTAAAAAAAAAAAGATAACTCAAACACAGCTGGTAGGATTTAGACTTCAGATACAGAGAGAACAGGACTCAAATTCTGATACTGTCTCTTGTTAGACCTAAGGCAAGTTGTTTAACATCTCAGAGCATCAAGTTCCTCATCTAAAAATAGAAGCTAATACTCTACCATGCAGAATTACCGTATTAGAAGCCAACGTGGTTAAGAGGCATATTTTTTAGAATGTGCACAGTAGGGCAGACATTTGATTATTACGGTTCTTTTCACCCAACAAGTATATATTGTGTTGGTTGAAAGGGACTTAAGATGCTAAGATATTGTTGCTTCCTTCAAGGAGTCTATATAGGAGAGACGATGGGTGTTAAGGGAGGGCAGATGTTTTTCTAGCAGTAGCAATTGTAGAAGTTTTCATAGATACGATATTGAAGGACACAAGGAGAGCATTCTATAAACTTTATTAGCAAAGGTAAGGGGGCCAAAAAGAGTGAGCATGTTCAGGGAATAGTAAGCAGTTCAGACTGGAAGTGTGAGTCAGTTTTAAGAGTGTGGCAGCAGAACAAGAAGGGAATTTCTGGTTAGACTTGGCACGTTAAATGTATGCATTTGACTCCACTCCTAAAATGACAGTAAAAGAATAAAGTGTAAACCCACAAGAACTCTAGGAACAGAGAAGAGACAATGGCTGATGGAAGATGTCAAAAAAAATTAGACAATGAATAGTGGTTGGATGAGTATTGACTGACTTACTAAAGAAAAGAAAGCCGCCTACGGGGCAGGCAAGGGGTGGAGAAGTTTTCAAGAAGGAAGCCAACTTAATATGAAAAATAAAAACAAATAGAAACGATTAGAAAATAGAGGTGCCAGATAACACAATAGCTAATGGGATGGAGCTGGGCTGAAAACATAAGCATGAATTGAAAGTTCGATTGATTCCTTTCTCCCAGCCCTCTATCCACATGGCTTTCCCTACCCAGCCAGCAAAATACGGAGGTATACTCTCTGGAGAGGCCGAAGGAGAGAGGCTCTGGACTTGGGGAGGACACCAGGAGAGGCAAATGGAAGAGCTAAGTCACTATACTGAAAACAGGGGCATTAAGTGAGAATCTCCATTCTGAGCAATGCAACCACCCACCTCTTCCCGTGTTGGGCTTCTGGAACACTGGAAGCCAGGTTTACGTTCTAGAAGAAAATGGTTAGGGAAGAGTCTACAAGGTAAGCCAACTGACCCAATAGAATGACCTAGATACTGACATCTGGTTGGGGGTGGGGAGCTGTGTCCAGTAAAAGATCATCTTCCTACCAGATAATCCTGTGGTGTGGTCCACCAGTCAACATACACACATTGAGATTTGCATACACGCAAAGAGATTTCAATGTACTCATAAGAAAAAGACAATTTACAGAGAATTTTAGCAGCAAAATTAATATCCTTGGGGGAAAGAAACTCATCACACCCATGAAACAAAATCAAAGAGCTATAGAAAAAAGAAACTTTAGAGGTTTTTGGTTTTTTTCAAAGACCCTTGGAAATACAGATAGCTAAAAATTGTTTAATTGTATAGGTTTAGAAGAAAAAACTTGAGGAAATCTCCCAAAAGTAAAACAATTGAAGATTTTCTAAAAAAAAAAAAAGAACAAATAAGAGAAAAAAGAAAAGAACACTAAAAGAGTATTCCAGAATTCTCACTATTAGAACAGGAGTTCCAGAAAGAGGAAATTGAGAAAAGTTTGGGAAATAACTGCCAAAGAGATAATTCAATTTTTTTCTAGGACAGTTCCTGGAAATCATATTAAGGCACATCACTGTGATATTTCAAGACATCAGAAGTAAAAAGCAGATCCTCGAACCTTCTAGAGAGAAATATCAGGCCACATATAAAGGATTGGGGTTCAGAATGTATCAGACTTCTCAAAAGCATTGCAGAAAGGGCATGAGGGATCTCTATGGGATGTTCTGGAAAATGTACATTTAGAAAATGTTCTAAAACTGGTTTATGATGGGTGGTTGTATGACTTGGTAAATTTAGTAAAAATCATTAAGTTGTGCACTTGAAATGAGTAAATTGTATAAAACCAAAAATGTATCTCAATAATATTGCAAAAAAAGGAATTCATAAAATAAAAAATGTGGAGTTACTTTATAAGGCACTTAAAATACAAAAAAATGTATAAGCATATTATAAAACAGCTACTAAAACAATCCATGTATAAATATGAAACATATCATTCAACTAAATTACTACATAAAGTAAAACAAAAACAAATACAAGCAATGCTAGGTGGAAGCTGGAAGACAATAGAGCAATTTCTTCCAAATTTTGAAAGAAAGTTATTTTATATATAGAATTTTCTTGCCAGTCAAACTGTCAATAAAACATGAACAAAGTTATTTGCAGACATACCTGATTTCAAAAAGTATGTTTCTGAGGTATCCATTCTCATAAAGCTATTAAAGGATATAACGAGGAATAAATCAAGAAAGAAGGCAAAGGACCCAAGAAAAGGAGAGAATCTAATACAGGAGAAAGAATGAAGAACTTTTTAGAAAGATGATGAAGGAAGTTCCAGGATGACAGTCGTGCAGCAAACCTCAGAAAACAACCAATCCAGATTGAAGCAGGAAAACCTCAGGTTTCAGGAGTGAAGTTTCCAAGAAAATAATGAAACATAAATATGATTTATTTAACTATGTAGAGAGAGTTCTAGCCTATAAGAAAGATTAGGGATGAATCAGTGATAAATACATAGAAAAGTAAGCAAAGAAAAAAATTATCAACCTTAGGAGAAAACACTATTAAAAAAAAAAAGAAATGTAATCATACGTAGTTTATTATGTCACTCAGCTGTGAGTAATATTTACCTAGTCATAATATAAACACTAAGCATTGATTCAACTAAAAATCCTCAACAACCCTGGGAGAGTATGTGTGTGTGTCAGGGAAATGGCAGGTAAGAACAATAAATTCCCATCTTCCCATGGAAGTTGTCTTAGTTTGGATTTCCCCAGCGGCAGACTCTGAGTCAAAGATTTGCCCCCAAGTAGTTTATTTGGGAAGTCAGGGGACACTTAGAGAAGGTGACACGGGGAAGGCAAAACAAGCAATAAGGAGTGTGGGATTAAGCCTGATACCACTGTGGGTTATTGCTCCTTATTCCCATTGGGAGGACTCTGGGAAGTGGGGCAAACACACATCTCAGAATTATTCTACTGGAGGGGGAGGGAGCTGACGTATTCATACACCAGCCCCTGCGAATCTTTAGCTGAGAGCTGCTGGTGGTGGGGGAGATGGCATATTCATTTCCTAGAACATCAGCCTGCTGCTCCTGGGTCACAGTCCCAACGCCTTCGGGCGCAGGCATGCAAGTTGGGAGCAAGAAGACTGCCTCATGGGAGGGTCTAAGGGATACTGGTGGGGTACTGACCGCATCTAAGACAGAAGTCAATAGATAATGTCTAAGTGGAAAAACCTAAAATTACAACGTAAGCATTTAACTCCATTGTGAAAATGGAGGTAACCAGAGTAGAAACAGCAATAAATGCTGAAAGCGATTACCTCCGAGAAACAGGAATCAGAGGTGGGGAGATTGAAGCAGAGAGCAATTTGTTTTGCGTTACCTACTTAGTAGGACTATTTTTACCTCTTTAAGTAGGACTTTTTAAACACTGCATTCGTTTAATGAAAATTGAAATTACATTCCCCTAAAAGTTACTGGGCCAGTGCAAAGGAAGATAGGATTGTGATCTCAGGGCAGGACAAGGGCTGATGGGATCAGACCCTAGCCTCAGCCTTGACTTCCGAACTGACCTTCAGCTGGGGTTTCTGAGAGGATCAGGTGATGGCTGGAGGATGGCCATCAAGGGGCACTTGCCCATGAGTCTTCTGCCAGGTGACTCCTCTATGGCCCATACACACTGACAGCGTAGTGGGAGGTATACTCCCATACGCACTTGGGAGGAGGAGGTGGTGAGATCACTCGGAGGTGTGTCGAGGTCGGGGAGCTAGGAGGACACCTGGGGGAGATGTCCACTGGGCAGCCAAGGAGAAGAATGAGGGCCTCAGGGAGTCGCTGGGTAATTGTTCTGAGCCGGATAAACAGCGGGTGGTATGGCGATCAGCAAAGACCATCCCTGAGACAGTCAAGTGAGGGAATTCAGGGGCAGAATCATGACACACTCAAGGGTGAGACAGAGGAGATGGTGAGTAGATAAGACGTGGTGACAGACATGTGAAGAGAAGTGCGGGGTCAGAGGTCATGTTTCAAGTGCAGCAGTCACCCGTGTTCCAGGCTGCTGTGCTGTCATCCGGGAGGGGGAGAGGCAAACAAAAGCTCTTGTGTTCGGTCTGCACTCTGAGGTGGTAGAGAAGCCTCTGCCCGTGCAGTCAGGGGACCTAACTTCCCGTCTTCCTCTCATGTCTAACCCTGGGCCAGTTACTCCTCACCGCCCCCCTCGACCTCAATTCCCACATCAGCACGATTGGGCCGACAGAGGCAGTTGTGCGCCCTGGTGCCGTTCCATGTGCTTGACAGAGATGTTTCCAGACTGCTGGGTAGAAAGCCATTTCCCCGAGTGCTTCAAATCTGACTCGCTTCGCCTCCCCGTTCCTGGTCCCAGCTCTGGGACCCTTCCCTTTCCTGGACCTCCCTCCACCATGGGAGGTACCCTCCCAGCACTGTGGCCTGCATCCATTCCAATCAGTCGGGCCCCTAGTATACCGGCTGCTAACTAGTTTGACGATCACCGGCTAATAATATCTTCCCTGCCTACCTGACAGTGACCTGGTGAGGATCAAAGGAAGTAACGGTTGTGAAAGGCCTTCACACAGCCTTCAAGTGCAGCCACGCATTGGCTAAAATATTGTTTGAACATCAAAATGCAGAAGTAGTGCTGCAGAGACACACGGTCACAAAGGGCGCGGACACAGAGCGGTGATGGATTGCAGGTCTGGAGACAGTGTGGGGGAGGGGAAGGAAGGAGCTGCAGGGCAGAGAAGGGAGAGAGGAAGGGAGAGGCTATAATCAGGCTGATCATGCCACCTCCATCCTTAAGTCATCGAGATGCTGGGGCAGGACACAGACGATTTGGGTCCCCCCCACCGTCCACCCAAGAAACCAAATGCAGCTCGGACCATATGCTGGGTTTTTACTCTTGTACCAAACTGTGTGTGTGTGTGTGTGTGTGTGTGTGTGTGTGTGTGTGTTGGGGGATGGGGAGAGGCAGAGGATATAGGTCCTTATGCTTATGCTTTTGTTCATGTAGCCCAAGGTAGCCTAACTTTGCTGAAAGCCCCAAGATGACAGAAACCCTTCTACTCAGGTATTTGGGCCACCCCTAGACGTCTGACATTATCTGAGCCAACCCCCACATGTGGGGTCTTCCTGGGATCTCTATTCCACTGAACCTGCACTCTCCTTGGGACCTCTACCATCAACATACGTGTTCAAACACCTTTATTCACTCCATGCTCACGGTCACTCTGCAAATCGGGTAATGCGATTCCCGGCTTATCGTTGAGCAGACGGAGGCTCATGGAAGTCAAGTGACTTCCCAGAGATACCCAGGGAGTCAATGGCAAAGCCAGGATTCGGACCTAGGTGTGTGCTTGTTTTCTTCTTCTTTACTAACCAGACAGGATTTACCGCAGAGGTGTGGGTAATGGTGTTTGAAAGAAGGACGATATTCTTTTTCTGACTACAAGTCCAACGCCCACAGCAACGCTCTCCTGGAACAAGGGCTGCTTCAGCCAGAAAAGGAATTCTCCAGGAGAATCCGCTGGGACCCCTGTGCCTAATAATTTCAGCATGGCCTCCCTATCTCTTGCGTCCATCCTATCTTTTGTAGTCCTCTGATCTTGTGCTCCTCTGTTTAATAACCTTCAAAGACTTGGGATCGATTGCCTTTAGGATAAAATTTAAAGTCCTGGCATAGCACGCTAGACCCTTCAAAACAAAGTCCGAGCATCTAGCCAAAGGGTTGCAAGCTCATAAGCCCAAAGGAACCAGGTTACTTAAATAAATGGGTGAAGTAGGCCAGGGCCTGGGAGTGCGAGGAAGTGGTAAGGATGTCAGAGACCTAAGGCACAAATGTGCATCTGAAGGGGGCAGCCGCTCCCCAGCTCCCAACAAAAGTGGCCATATGCGAACGCAAGCCTAGGGTTGCCTAGGGTTATCTTCTTGTTTTTCTCAAAAAAGTCAAAAGTCCAGAGCTTTCTGTAAAATCACCCATTTTTAAAATGTTTGGACAATTCAAAGATATATATAGACATAGATATATCTATATATACCTACAGAATACAAGAAGGTGACAGCTGACATGTTATATATATTACATATATGTGTGTTATATATGTATATAAATTCAGGTTGAATTTGGGGGGTGTGCTGCCATTTTGTGATCTCTATTTTGAGCCATCTGGTCCACTCATTATTCCCCAAACACACCATATATAGCTCCAGGCTCAGGATCTTTGCCCACACTGTTCTCTCCTGCTAGAACGTCATTTCCTCCCTCCCCTAATCTTGTCCCTTTGACAAATCCCTACTTGTCTTTCAAGATCCATGTCAGCTGTCACCTTCTTTCTGTGCTTGTTCATGACCCCCTCTGCCTCCCACACTAAGTCGAGTCAGAATTAACTGCTCAGTCATCTGGTTCCCACCACACTTCAGACTAATGTCTAATAACACCCTTATCGCACGGGATCTTTACCAGGACATGAGGGGAGTCAGTGTGCTCGTTCCATGGTCTGACTCTGGGACGAACTGTCTGATTTAAGTACTAGGTTAAGTACTTAGCCTTTCAGTGCTTCCATTTTCTCATTTAATAAATGGAAACAAAGCTAATACCTACCTCAGAAGTTTATAGTGAAGAGTAAATGTGTATGTGAGTTGCCTTCTATGGTCTTTGCAAGATACTGCGTGCTTGCTTGTATTTTAGCTATACCAAAAAAAATGCACAAACACTTGCTGAGCCTCTACCGTGGGCCAGATTGGCGGGGGGCAGGGGGAGAGGTTCCTCATTTCTATACTCCTTATGAGAGGTGCAGTGATTTATTTAAGAGCAAGTTTGGGGAGAAAGACCTGAGCATTCCAAGATTAACCTGTTCCTCTCCCTTTCTCTTGGAGCCAATCTGTCTGCAGAACCACTGCGTTTGGGTTGCCCCTTCAGGTGATGGTTCCAGAAGAGGGCTGCAGTGTCAAAGCTCCACCAGTTCAGCTCAGGGGAGCAACATCAGGAAATCCACCATGGCCACACATTCAGCCTCATTTTCTACCCCAAGTTTGCCAAAGATAAAGTTGACTTTTCTATCTGCATGCCCATCTCAACAGGTCCCAAACTGAGTTTCGAGGAATAAGAGCATTGTTTACTGGTTCCTCCAGCTGAATCCCGGGGCTCGGACATGGCAGGTGGAGGAGCGACAGTCTTCTGGGCTCCCGAGCAGCTCAGTCTGGCTCCTGCCTGGCACCCCGGTGGGGAAGAGAGTCTCTGAGATAATGTGGCATGGGTTGAAGTGTATGGCATCAGAGTCACAGTCACACAGATCCCTTTGAATCCTAGTTTTGTCACCTCCTAGCTGGGCAAGGTGCAGGCCCAGTAGTTCTGGCTCTTGGTTTTGTCCTTGGTAGTGTGGGATTGCTGCGAGGGTCAGGACCTGGTAGAGGGGAGAACCATTTGCACATTCCCATCAGGGGTCGAATTAGAAGTTTTGACATTTGACCCCATCGTGTTGCCTCCTATGGCCTTCTCTTTCTCAAGGCATGGGAACTCTCTTCTTCCATTGCTCAGGTCAGAAAACTTGGAGTCATTCTCTTCCTCCCCGCCTACCACCCCCCTTCCCATCCAATCCACCAGCAAATTCTGCTGGCTTCATGAGATCGGACCAGAATCTAACTGCCACTCCTCACGTGGCCCGCTGCCCACCCCCCCGCCCGGGTCCAAGGCGCCATCTTGTCTCACCTTGGCCACTACAGTAGCTGCCTCCCCAGTGCCCTGCTTCTGCTCTTCCCTCCTGTACTGCGTTTGCTGCCCAGCAGCCAGATGGAGCTCATTAAAAATAAGTCAAAGCATGTCCCTCCTCTCTTCAAAACCCTTCAAAGGCTTCCCATGTCACTCGGAGTGAAAGCCAAAGTCTTCACAATGGCCCTACACAGCGATATCTGGCCCCCAGCTGCCTTTCTGATCCCATCTTCCTGCTTTTCCCCTTGCTCTCCCTGCTCCAACCATCACCCTGCTCTCCGAGCCCGAGCCACACCCCCTCCAACCCCGGCTGCCAGCCGTGCCCCTGTCTCAAGCTTTTGCACTGTCTGTTCCCCCTGCCTGGGAATGCTCTTCCCCCAAAGAGCCACATAGCTTGCTTACTTGTCCCCTTCAAGTATCTGTTCAAATGTCATCTTCTCATGGAGGCTTTCTCATTTTTCTAAATTGCAACATCCCTTCCCCTTTACCACCAGTCTCCTCTATTTTCTGTATCTCCATCAGATGACTGGTACTCTATAGGGCTGTCACATAAAGGGCATGCAAGATGGATACCTGTTTGAGGGAGGAAGAGTGGGCCCAAGGCACAGAGTTGCCTCAACCCAGAAGAATGTCCTTCCCTTAATTTGCATGAAGATGCTGTATAAGCTAGCAGATACCTGAATATTACCTATTTTATTTCCTTATTATTATTTTTTAAAATCATTTGTCTCCACACCCTCCCTCACCAGAAGGTAAGCCCCACGAGGCAGGGATTTTTGTCTGTTTTCTTTACTGCTATATCCCTAGCTCTTATAAAGGCACGTGGCACACAGTTGGTGCTCAATAAATGCTGAGCCAGTGATAATGATGCTATTTCAACAGACTTTCATTGTATTGAGTTAAACATTGATGCTAAAAATTAAAGATAATCACGCCTTTATTGAATTCTCTCTTCACACTGCTCATGGATTCCCACTGTCTGGTGGAGTGAATATTCTGAGCACCCATTACCACCTTTATCCTGTCCTCTTTGATCACCTTCTGCCGTGTCTGACAGAGCAGTTTCTTGCCATCCAATACCGACTTCATTTCTTCTGCATTAATCACGTTCACGGGTGCCAGCTCCAGGGCCCATCGTCTCATGTTTCTTGTCATTGTGTTCCCGAGGAGGAGCTGTCTGCAGGACGAGGCAGAGAAGATGGAACGGTAGCCAAGGCCATCCTGATCCCTGTATCCAATTGCCCACTGCTTTCTACACACCTGGGAGTCCCTCGGCACCCCCAAAGCAGCATGTCCAAAATTGAACTCATTGGCTCCCTACTTTCACCCTCCCACCAATCTGCTCCTTCTGTCCCCACTGGTGGCCATAGCAGTTCCCAAGCCAGAAACCTAGAGTTCATCCTTACCACTCCTCACACCTCTAACCCCCACCCCACCACACGCACACACGCACGCGCACACACACACACACACACACACTTTCAATCAGCCATCAAGACCTGTTGACTCAGTCTTCTAAACAAATTTTCAAAAAGCTGATCCCTTTACTACCTTAGTGCAGTTCCTTCATCGTCTTGTTACAACAACCTCCCCACTGTTCTCCAACTGCTCTCCACTCCCACCATTCAATTCATCCTGCAGCCAGAGCGGTCTTTGTTAAGAGTATATCTGACCTGGTGACCCTCCAAGGATGCCTCATGACAAGGGGGTGAAGCCTAAGCTCTCAGACCCATATAGTCTGGCTCTTGCCTGCCTCTCAACCCCACACTCCTCTCCTCCCTGCTCTTACCCTCCTTGCTCCTGCAAAACCAAGCTGCTTACGATTCCTTGGACATGTCATGGGACCTCATATTCTCCTGCTTTGTGTATGCTCTTCCCTCTGCCTGCAGTATTTTCCTCTGCCTTCTCTCCCAGGAGAAATGTTTTTTCATTTGCTATCTTAGGAAGTCCGCTGAATGTAGTGGCTTCAAATCCCGTTTTCCCACTTACTAGCTATGTAAACTTGGGTCATTTTTCTAAACGCTCTGTGCCTTTGCTTCCATTTCTGTCAAATGGGAATACCAACAGAACTTACTTCATTGGGTTTATCTGATTGTTAAGGAAGTTAACCGATGGAAGACTCTGGCTGGCATTGTGTCCGGAACCTGGTAAATACTTAATAAATACTTGCTGCCTTTTAATTATTTATCCCACAAGTAAACCATTTCCTTCCTCTTCTGTGCCATTTCTATACCTTGTCCAAATGGCCATCATGCATTAATCTCAATGAGAGATGACTAGGCTGCTCATTCATCCCTCAGACAGGACTCACTGGACTGGGAGCCCCTTGAGGACCAGTCTTTAAATGTAGCCTCAGTAAAAATAGATTCCATTTCATTGGCCAAATGAAATAAAGACGCACCTTAGGAGAGGCATTGAGAAGGGCTATGCCGAGAGGGAGCGCTGCAAACTTTGTTCCTTCCAGTTCATGGCTCTGCTCTACTGACTCTGTTCCAAGGTTGCCTGGCAGCCTTCTGCCTGCATGGCTTAGGGTACCCACCTCAGGATTCCACATGCTACTGGCTGTCCTCAGCACTGTCTTGCCCAGGGGAGTCTGACATCCATGCCTGGAGCGCACAGACAGCTACATCCTCCTCCTGCTCTGAGCAGCTTCGGCATGGGCTGCAGATCGATGTTTCCTTGCTCTGGGCTTGCCAGCCAGCCTCCCAAAAGGCATGCTGGGTTTCTTCCTTCCGTCCTTCCCACTGCCTTGGTATGTACCTCTACTGAACATCAGGTACCTCTCACCTCAGTGGTAATTAATCAAAAAATCAGTCTTTTCTCCTTTCACAGCCATTGGGAAATGCAGGGTGCATTTCTGTCTCTCTCTCTGATTTCTTACATAATATAGTACATAGGAACAACCGTCCCTCCCCAAATCTCTCATTTCTGTAGTCATCGCCGCATGTCCAGAAGAAACATGCTTCTGAACATTTGCTGACAGTCCTTCCTCGGCAAGAAAAGGCTCCCAGCGCTATGCCCAGCCACTGCTATCCATGTCTGTCCTTCCCTCCAAAACACATCCTGCCCGGGGCCCCTGTCACCTCTCACAAGGTATACCGAATGGGCTGCCCAGGGCACCGAAACCCCATTTTCGAGACACAAAGAGACCACTACTTCCTTAGCATTTGCAGACCCCCTTAGCTTCCCTCTGTCTCATATGTATAAGTACACATCAACAATGTCCTGCTCAGCCTGGCTACTGAAATGGAGGAGACCCAAACATCACCGGGTAGGGAAGGAAGGAAGCACTTTGAGTTTGCCAAGTACTTTATAGACAGTAACGCAATGAAGAAATCAGAAGCTATTCATATGTGTGTGTCTGCATCCAGCTTTATGCAGAAAGAAGCAGATTTATAAGAACAGAGGACAGCTCAGTATAAAATGACCCTTCATTTGGTTCCTCAGAATGGCCGGGGATGGACGCTGCCTCCCACGCTGTTGCTGGTGCTGTCTCTTGCTGACCTCTTCCCATGTCCCTCCTTTCTGGCTCCTTTTGCTTCTGAGAGCCCAATTCTCTCTCCCAAAGTTCATTCCCACTGTGCTGTTCCCTGCCCCTCTCCCTCCACCTCAGCTTGCCTTTTTCCAGGGGTCATTTCTCTCCTTGGGCCTAAGTCTTCAGTCTGCCACTTCCTGGCCCGCTCTTCCCTCTCCCCCATCTCTCAGCCATACCTTAGTTTACCCTCTTGCTCCCACAGTTTCTTAGCACTTTCCCACCGGCTTTAAGTTTCAGACAGTGGAACTAGGATGGCAATGGTCCCTCCCCAAGAACCTTCTACTCACAGAGGCTTGTGCCCTTTTCTGGGGAGACGGCCTGAGGAAGGGAGAGCAAACCCATCATTGTTCAGGGTGATTAGCCATCATGGACTACAGCCACTGAAACATTGCCCACGAGTGGGAGGCTCTTGGCTACAAAGCCCCATTCATAATACATTTTACAGAGAGCTAGAGGGCTATGAGAACCTCTACCCAGACACCCCACTCCGCAGGAGAGAGCATTCCTGTCAGCTCTGAAGGAACAGATTTAACTCCCTCAGATTAACCATAAATGGGGAGTATCCCATATGCAAAGGAGCTTTCTGAAGCCTCTCTCTAGAGAATAGACCTTCTTCCGTGAAGGCCGAAAGGGGTAACCTTAGGAAAAGTGTGTTTCAGCTCGCTCCTGTGCCCAGCTACCGACCTCTCTGCCTTCTGATCATCTTTATGGTAGTGTAAGACTATGGTAAATGTCAGAATGTCATGAGATGGATGGATGATACAATTTATTTTTGCAGGGAAAAAAATGGGATTGAAACACCTATTTAAGTCAGGTGTTCTGAAAATGATTAAATAAGAGGAATAGAAGGAGGACCTGAGTGTAAAATACAGCTCAAGAGGCCTAGTGCCACAGATTCAACCTGCTTATTACACTCAATGATGTGAATAATTGATCACATTGTACCCCGCACTAAGCCCTGCTAAGGATTCATCCTCAGTGTAACTGTAGGCCACATTAACCCCTCCTTGCCTCAGTCGGCCATTTTCCTGGGGGAGGCTTGCAGAAACTCTCTTGGCTGTTCTTGTGCACGTGTTAGTAAGGGATGGACAGCAGTAACCAGCCTAACTAACCAGCCCCTGCCAGGAAGTCATGTGGGATCATCAGGGACACCTGGGGTCTGTTCCTGGGCATACCCTCTAGTCCAGGCCCTTGGATCAGAGCCAAAGCCTCCCTCTGGTCTTCCTTGGCCAGTCCCAACCTTCAGTGCATCCTCCATTTGACCAATGTTCCTAACACCTGATTTTCACTCCAGCTTGGCTGGGCTTGGAAATCTTCAGTGGAGGGCCCTGATCAAGGACACGGACCTACCTCCTTCACCCAGTATGTGAAGCCTCCTTGGATCTGGTACCAGGATCTGTCCAACCCCATCTTCTACTTCTCTGCCCCAGAGACCTTCCCTTCTGACAAACCAACCCCTACGTCTCCCTGAGCAGCCGGACTCTCTCCCACCTCCACCTTCGCCCTCTTCCTGAGCCTCTTCTGCATCCGGCCTGCCTAAAATCCCTACTATGCCACGAACTCATCCCTCATGGCCCCAGATCTCTCTGGGCGTCTCCTGCCAGCCAGCCTTCACTCCATCCAGTGCGTCGTGGAACGCCCCTGGCACGGAGACCAGGATTTCTGCCTTGGAGAGAGTTAGAAACAGCAGTCTGGTTGATAGCCAGAACTGGGAACTTGTCTCAGAGCTGTGGTGGGCATTCAGCCGGTTCTTTACAGATCAATAAAAATAGCAACTTTTCTAATGGGGCTTGTAGTCACATTTTACATAAGATATAGGAGACATCAACTGCCTATGACCAAAAAGCATTATCTTAAGTTAGTGTTTCTTGAGGGAGAGACTAATGAAGATGAGGAGGGCAAAACATACCTTTCCAAGTCCCTCTTTGGCACAGCTACTGCCCTTGAACTAGTAAATGAAATATAAGAGACCTACAAACAAATTCTTCGTACCTAAAAGCGTTAAATGCAAAGTGCACCTGGCCCCTGTTAGCACTGTTTGCAGAATGATATGATCCCAGCTTTTGGAACCATTTATTCACCTCATTTTCTGGCATCTTATTTGGTATTCCAGATGATGTGGAAGGTCTGTGCCTGCTCTTTCCCAACCCAGCAACTCTCTAGGACTAGTTCACCAGGAATACATGTCCCCACCTGCTCCTTCCAATTCTCCCGACGATCCTACACCCGGCCCTCTCAGGCCTCCACCTCTGTGTTCTCCCTACGCACCTGGCCTTAGAGGCCCACCCTCCTATTCACTTCCTTTACCCCCACTAGAGACAATCTCAGACATATCTTCTACGTTAGGCTCTCAACAGCATTTTTCCTTTGTCCATTTTCCAGCTGGGGCCCTTGGCCTCCAATCCCTTTTAGAACGGGGTAGGAAATGAGCAATTGAGAGAAGGACGTCTCTCTCGTGTCCTCACCAGAGTAATGATATCACCGTTGCCCTTCAGTGGCCTTTCATGGCCATTGCATCACATCAGCCCCGAGGGGACACAGCTGGAGGAGTGCCACCCTTCCCTTGGGGCTTTTAGGCCACCTGGGAGCACCCCATGTTTCTGACCGAGCCAGGGTCAAAACTGAGGTTTACAGGCTCCCACAGCAAATGACCTTCATTCATACTGACCTACATACTTGCCTAAAGGACAGAACAGGGACAGGTTTGCCAGCCCAAACAGAATGGGTGGCAGCTTTCGAGTGGTTCCTCTTCACGAGTGGTGAGTAGCTCAGCCTCTATGCTTGGAATGCATCGGTGAACTGCCTTCCGGTCCGTGCCTCATGACCTTCCTAGTGACATAGGCTATCTCCCATTCACTTCCTGCTCGGACTCATTTCCAGCTGCAGCCTCAGCCCACGGGCCCAGCAGGCACCTGGGAAATAGCGGCAGGTGACAGCAGCAGATGGCTTTCGGTCCAGGCCAGCCCAGTCCAGTCAACAAGCCACGACTCATGGAACCCAAAGACAGTCCCAGGAGCTCTCACCAGCTGGCCAGGGAGGCAGAAGCATGTGGCCAGCTACCCTAGGGCCACTGTCAGGTCTTGGAGAAGGTCGGCCCCAGGATTACAAGAACCAGACCAACCTAGGGAGACCTCATCTCCAGGACGGTGATTCAATCTGCACTTGAATGGGGCCACTCACTCACACAGGCCACCCGGACCCCACTGTTCAGCAACTTAATTCAGCATCTGAACAATCAGAATCGCGCATAGACTAAGAATTATTCACAGTCAAGAAAGCAAATTCGGAGGAATCTAGAAATCTTAATGAATTCTCTGCACTGGAAGAAAGGATTAAAATCTAAGCGAGGTAGAGGACTGCAAAGAGAAAAAAAACCCTCAAGTGTGGCAGGAGAGGCTATAATTAAAATAGCAAATTGCAATTTCGGGGTGGGGGTGGTATGGGGGAAGGGTGGAAGGGGAGAGATGAGTGTAAAAACCAAGGGACACCCAGCGAAGCATCTGACAGAAATGATTCCCAGGGATGTTCTGGGGAGAAAAATCCATCTGGAAACAGAGAAAAGGAAATGAAACAAGAATTTGCTGCATTATTTAAAGCTTTCCATGGTGGGGGTGGGGGTGGGGGACATACAGGAGAGAGGAGGTTAAGAGAGAACAGAATGGAATCGCTCTACCAAAGGGATTAAAGGAATCATAAGGGCTTCTTAAAATGACTCAAGCAAAAAAAAAAAAAAAAAAAAGGATGCAAATAATTGTAGGCTGTGAAATTAATGGTGACCAAGATTCTTAGTTCATTCTTTAAATCTGCTTAACAGGAAAAATGAAGGAGGGACATCTGTATGCCTGGGGAGCAATGGAGTCCTTGAAAATGCCGTTCCACAGAGCACTGACAAAACCAGATGCGTGCCAGAGAAGACGTGTCCTGGGATAGGGCAGAGCTGGCAGGGAAATTAGACTCCACGGCAGGGGCAATCTGCTTACATAAAAATACCTGGCACTCCCTCCCTTGAACGTTTGGCTTCCCAAATATTTTACTCTTTCGTGGAAGGCTCCACAGCATGCCCAGAAATTAACAAAGTCCAAAGATGCTCTTGTAACAAACCGCAGGGGAATGAGCCAGTCTGGGCCGGAATCTTGGTGCTGTCACTTACTGTTTTGTGACCTTGAGCCAGTTACTTAACCTTTCTGAGTTTCTTTGCCTCATAGATCCGTGGTGAAGATTCAATGGGATTGAATATGAGCGAGCGCCTCTCATGGTGTTGAATCCACAGTCGGGTGTGGGTGAAGGTTCACTGGATCTAAATCCTTCATCCCCCTGCCTGATTTCTTTAGTCCAAAGGACCTTCTTCACTGAGTCCGCCCTTGGAATATACGGCTTCCTAGGATCCCCATTTCACTGCTCACTGGAAAACACACAGGCCTAGGATCGTGGAGGAAGTACAGCCACTCTGAGCCCCCGCAGGGACTTAACATCGTCTCGCACCTAAATGTTGGCACGTGCCATTGCTCACGTTGTCGGTCTGTCCGGCTGCTCACACTCAGGCCCACATCGGTGTTTTACCACACTGGGGGGCTCTTCGCCCCGGCTCTGATCCTGCTCTTTCTCCTCAGCCTCTTCCCTCCTCTTCCCAGAGGCACCCCAACACGTAGACCTGTCTGTACATCCTGGGGTCCAGACCCACCCTAAGGAACTCCAGCGGGTGGGACTGAGACGAGTCCTGTCCTGTCAAGGGAGGCTGTGTGGAGGAGAGAAAGAGTGAACAATGGGGAAACAAACGATTTCCAAGAAGAGAGTGACGGGATTTGGACCGAGGCCAGCAGCAGGGTTGTTGAACGGTCTGGGGATGGAGTCGGCCTGACCCCTTGATGAACTGGCTCTGCAGCTGTGACAATGAGAGGGGAGCCTAAGTGGAATGGAAGGTCAGCCTCCAGCGGTGACGGGGGTGGATGACTTCTCCCTACGGCTTTCGGCCATTTTACTCCACCTGCTTCTAACTAGCCGCACTGGATTGTTCCTTCTTCTTTCACGGGGAGGCCAGTGGGACCTGCCGCAGGTAAGGGGCGTGTAGAGGAGGCTTCAGTTTTGCGCCCCACCCTGAAGCTGGCCAACCTTACCATGGTTCCAGCAGGACCTTGGTGCTCAACCCAGGCTCCCAAACTCTGATCCCATCACATGCCCAACGAGCGTGAAGAGGAAACCAACGGTCTCTCTCCCATGTGGCCACCCGGCCCAGGACTCTCCGGTTTGCATCTGTTCGGTCATGCCCAGCAGGCATCACTGTGCAGCTCTGGAAAAAGAGAACCCGGCTTCCTGGGGGATGGGAGAGGGCCACTTAGCTGTTTAAATCCCTAACTTACCAATCTTCTTGTGGCAGAGCTGGTCAGCCCCCATCCTCAGACCTTGCCTAGTGTACCCACCTCCCCATGGACTGTCTGGCCCTGGAGTAGCTTGGAAACTGTACTAATCAAATAAGAGTCAGTCACAAGACTGTGACTTGGAGTGAATCACTCAGTGTCTCTGAGCCTCAGTGTCTTCATCTGTAAAATGGGAAGAATTATATATACCTCAGGAGACTACCAGTAGGATAAACTAGGAAATGCAAGTGCAAATTTTTGGTGACCTGTGAACTCCTGGGCAAATGAATGGTAATTATTGATTGTTTATGCACAGCCCGGGAACTGTGTCCAGCCCATACACCTTGAGGAATCTCAGGTTCCTTGCCTGGAAGCTGGGATGACACAGACCTACCCGCTTCTTTCTTAGCTTCTATTGTACTCTAAGCTTACCTCTATAATAGCATTAATCAACCTGCACTGTAACTATTGCTTTGCATATCAATCTCCTACAGCCTACCGGCCCCTCCGGTCCCTAGCCCACAGCAGCCGGCTCATTGCCTGTTGGATGAATGAATAGACGGAGGCACTGAGGGACAGGAGCCGAAGATGCCACCCATGACCACCAGGGGGCAATCAAATCCTTCTTAAGCAGGTGGACTTGAGTCATTGCAGAGGCCCTTCTCCGAGGGAGAGCGAGCTCTGCAAGAATAGCTCTCTGGTGGGTGAAGGCCAGGGCCTAGGGCCTGGGCTGAGAATTGCCCCTTTGTGTCTGACACCAGCTCGGCTCAAAGACAGGACCGTATCTACCATAGAGTTCCCATGTCTGCGTGGAGCCTGAGTGTCCGAGGGGAGAGGACCAGGTTGTTCTGGAAGGTTGCTACTGACGAGCTCTGCTGGCAAAGTCTGAGGGACAGCGTACATGCTGGGTGCACACAGATGTGTAAGTCCACGCATGGCATGCTCATAGAGCTCTTGTCCCTCCCACCCCACCCCACCCCATGGAGATCTGACCGTCCATTTATGCCACTAAGCAGCATGACAGCGCCAAGGCCTGGGTCTAGTCCACTCACTGACCCACCATGTGGCCTGAGCAAGTGGCTCCCCCTCCCTGGGCCCTGTCTCCTCATCTGTGAGATGAAAGCATGGGGCTAGGTGGCTAAGGGCCTTTCTAGCTCTGACATTCATCCTTTATCTCTCTGACATGCTGGCTGATTCAGGTGCAGGAGCTCTGGGTAGACTTGGGGCTCCTCAGACGGGGTTAGAACCTGAATCCTTGAGATGGGCCTCTACCACCTCAGGCTTCCTATCAGGGCAAAACTCAGACTCACCTGGGGGGTCACCTGCCAAACACTGCCCCGGGCTCAAAGAGGAAGCCTTTCCAATACCTGTGGGGACACTGCCACTTGCCTTTGTCTGTGGAGATTTCCCAGGTGGGACAGCCCCAGCAGCTCTCTCTCTCCTTGCTCTGTGCCTCCCCGATTCTCACTGCTCATTCTCAAATCACCAAGGCCCTCCCCTGTCATGGATGTTGCTAATAGCTGCACAGGTGAGAATCGGTGACGGACCCACAGGTCTGCGATACTGACAGCAAGCAGAGCCTAGAGCTTCAGTCTCTGGGGGGCCTCTTGGGGCCTGTTTCCTCTGGGACCCCACCCTAGGCCTCCTTCTACCTTCAGGCAGGACAGACCAGACAGATGAAAATCTACCCGAGCCCAAGCTGCTGTTGAAATAAAGGCAGAGATGTTTCTTTATAATTTTCCCCTTGAAATAAACCCAGACTTAAGAACAACAGAAACACGCAAAATGTGTTTTTAGTGGAACCCAGATGGAGGGCTGGAAGCCCAGCGGGCTGTCTCCATAGAGGGCTCTTGTCTCTGGAATTCAATCCACTCCTCCCCACCTCCTCAGGAACACCCCTCACCCCCAACCCGTGGGCTTGAGCTCTGTGGCCTGGGGCCAGCTCCTTGGGACTATCCCCTTGGGGTGGGGGTGAGGTGTTCCCAGGTGAGCAGAATGCGGCCCCCATCACCCTCGGGACAGAAAGTTGAGTCTAGCATCTAGAAAGATCTGTGGTTTCGGGGGATTTGGAGGAGGGGAGTGGGGACCAGGACCAACTCAATCCAAACACCTGGGTCTGCAGCTATACAACAAAGAGAGTGAATTAAGACATCTGAAAAAAATACTCTGAGGAATTCTGCTCACCCACGTGGCGCACTGCTTCTCATTAAATCGCTACAGTTCTCTATATTAACATATGCAAATCCAGCCCTGTGCATGAGGACTTAGGACAGAAAGGCAAGTCCTGACAGCCCCCTTCCAACCCAAAATTGGTCGAAGGGTTGCCTGTGGGATGAACATATCTCACCAGTTCCATTTTAATTACACTAAAACAACAGTCTTGAGAGTTGTCGTCACGGGATGGTGTTTCCTGGGGAAACGGATAAGAGGAGAGTGGGGGGAGAGGAGGGAAGCTGATCCTATGGGTGCTGACTCTTCCATGAAGCGGTATTGGTCATTTCCGGCAAATTTTCCTGGACGCCCACCTTGTGCCAGGGGCTATACTGGGTGCTGGGGCCGCAGAGGTAATGAAGACATGGGCCTGGCCTCAGATTGCTCGTGATCTGGTGGAGAAGGAAGAAATCAGAGATTATAATTAAGCAACTGATGGAAGATGGCGAGTTTGCTCATGGATGGTTTGCCTCTGGCAACTCCCGGTAAAGTTAGTAGGCTATAGGGGATCTGATACTCAAAAGTGAAGTTTGGGCAAGAAATAGAGGCTTTGGTGTTATCAGTGTCGATGTGGTAGACGAGTCACCTGGAGAGCAGAGAGGAGGACTGAGAGCCATTTTGCTGGCGGGCGGGTGATGTGGGCTCCCCGATCATTCAGAGAGCCCGGTTTTCTGTTTTAGTCCATCCCGAGGTCATTCCTGACCACAACCCTTCCTCCTGGCCACCTCCTCTCTCTCCCTTCTCCCTCTTTCCCCTTTTTCCTGTTTGTTATTTACTGTGTGTGAGGTGATCAGAACTGCATAGAGGCAGGAAGGGGTGCCCTGAGGACAGGGACATTGTCCCTCTTGTTTCTCAGCTCCTAGCTCCCTGTCCAGCACATAGTGGGCTCTTAGTACAGAGGCGCTCAGTGTTTGCTGCCTGAATAAAGACAGGCTAGCATTCCCTTTGCCCCCTCCCTTCAGGTCTGTGCAGGGCCTCAGTGCTGCTCTGAAAAGGAAGGAGCATGGGGAAATGAACGGCAGGGGGCCCTGCCAAGGTCCTGGACTGGCGGGAAGGCGTCCTGTCTGAGCCTCACCTCCCATATTCAGCTGTGACACTTGGACGGAGGGAAGCCGTGTGCCGTCCCCGGGGACCCTCAAACATGAACCCTGCTCCATATGCATGAAGGAGCCGGCCAAGAGTGGAAGGAAGTGCCCAGACAGAGGGAGACAGAGTATTAAAATTCCACTGACAATTCCATGGGAAGGAGTTTACAGTTCCTAACTGACCGTAAACCCTTTCTCCTGACAGGTCTTGGAATACATCACTCCGGGCTTTCCCAGAGCAGCTGACACATCGCAGTAACGCTTCTCCAGAAGTCAGGGTCTGCTGATTCCAGCAGGGACGGGAAGGCAAGCTGGGAGCAGCTGAACCGGCCCCCTGTCTCCTCAGAGTTCAGAGACAGAGGGCAGGCGGCCGGCTGGAGGCTGAACCGAGTGCACGCTGTCAAGGGCAGCCCAGAGATTCCCAGCCCAAGCCAGAGAAGGTGGTTTGTTCACTGTCTGCCTCTGGGCGGAATTCTGTTCACCTCGTGGGGGAAACTCGTTTTCTCTCAACGGCAAGCTCTGAGTGGCATGTCGCATATGTCTTTTATTAATAAAAACGAGAAAATGGAGTCATTATTACTGCATAATTGCAGTTCGTTCGCTAGGCCAAATCTTTCAAAGCCCAGGTGCTGGGGTGGGGGTGGGGGGAGCGGGTGGAATAAAAGGGACCTTGAGATGAACCGCTCGGGAACCACCTGCGTAGGAGGAGCACCTTGGGAGAGACTCAAACAGCCGAGTGCCCGGAGAGAATGTGCGCAGGCGCGCCCGGTGAAATGCACACCTTTGTGGGGGGCGGTGGCCCTGGCGCCGGTTCTAGGAAGCAGCGCGCCTTCCGCGGGGCCCTGCCTTCCTGGAGTCTCCCCTTCTTTTCTTTTTTTATTTTTTCTTGTCTTTTCTTTCTAACCTCCCCGCCCTCCCCCTCCCCCCCCCCACTCCCCGGAAATCAGAGCTCATTTCCTGCCTCCCTTGGCTCCCAAGGTTGTCCTGAGAATCAAATGACCTCCCTCATGGACCCTTTCCTTCATCCATTCGCTCGCCCAACAGTCAGCCGCCCAGGTATGCTATGGGCCAGATGTTGTGCTGGGTAATCAAGTGTAAGCCCTGCCTTCAAGGAGCCCACCGCCTAGTGGGAGCCACAAAGAGAAATAAACTTGAATAATGATACTATGTGGTATGAGGGGTTCTAGATGCCCGTGGCGCTTTGGGAAGCCGGAGGAGAGGCACCCCACTCGTCTTGTTTAGGGAGGGTTCCCGAATGGTGACGCCAGAGCTGATTTGTAAAAAGGAGAGCAGGAAAATTAGAGATATGTTGCATCATTTCCAAAACGTGGACGTGATCATGGTGCCTATGACCTTGAAAGTGGACCTTGATGCTCCAGTCTGAATGTAACTATTGCTGTGCATGTTTTATAGTGAGGCTATAAAAGAACGAGGGGATGGAGGTCAATGGGGACTTTTGCCTGGAGGCTTTGCCCCATGTGGAGGACAGCACCCTGTCTCCTTAAAGTCATTTACATGACTCCCAGTCTGCTGTGGATAAAGCCTGCTCTTCAGACCAGAACCTCAATGTGAACAGGAAGCCCCAGGTGGGCTGTTAGAATGCCATCTTAGGGGCTTGTCAGAGAAGATATTAAGATGGGAGACTGCCCATTTTTAAGATGGTGGCCTCTACGGGTTCACAGGCAGGGGCCAGGCCAAGTGTATATAAATTATTTTAGCCCTTTAAGGCAAAACAAGAGTTAAAAACACCACAAGGTAGAACAGGACACCCAAACTTTGGAAACATGCCTGTCCTTATGCTGTCAACATTTTCTATAATTATTTTCTTTTTGGCCTCCTTTGATATGAAGAATGGGTTTTCTTTTCTGAGATATAATTGACATAACATTATATTAGTTTCAGATATACAACATGATTCAACATTTATGTATATTGTGAAATGATCCCCATAATAGGTCTAGTTAACATCCATCACCACAGTTAAAATTTTTTTCCTTGTGATGAGAACCTTTAAGATCTGTTCCCTTACCAACTTTTGAACATGCAATTCAGTATTTTAATTACAGTCACCATATATATCCCCTGACTTATTTATTTTATAACTAGAGGTTTGTACCTTTTTATCCCCTTTACCCAATTTGGTTTTTGTTTCATTTTGCGGTTTTTTTTGGTGGGGGGATTGTTTGGGTTTTTTTTAGATTGCACATATAAGTGAGATTACTTGCTATTTGACTTTCTCTGACTTACTTAACTTAGCATAATGCCCTCAAGGTCCATCCATGTTGTTACAAGTGGCGAGATTACCTTCTTTTGATTGCTGAATAATATTCCTCTGTGTGAATGTGCATACCATATTTTAATATAATCTCACATTTTATTTATTCATCCAATAATAGAGATAGGTTCCTTCCATGCCTTGGCTATTATAAATAATGCTGCAGTGAACAATGAACACGAGGATGCAGACATCTTTTTGAGCTATTGTCTTCATTTACTCCAGGTAAATACTCAGAAGTGGAATTGCTGGTAGTTCTCTCTTTAAATTTTTGAGGAACCTCCATACCATTCTTAAAGTAGGCTTACTTTTAAAGATGGCGGCCTGTCTCTGCTCTTAAAAACCTGCACTAGAACCTGAAAGGAGTGATCTTGTGTTCTTGGGAGTCAGCACAGTGGTGACAATAAAAATCAGAGGTAAGAACTTCTTCTCTCCCAAGAAAGATGGAGCTCAAGAGATCCAAGTTCAGGCCATAGGATCAGCCACCGCTCCCAGCTGGAGTTTCTCCTTCCAGCATTCTTCTGGGTCACACTTTTGAACATGTCTACGTTTCTGTGTGTTTCTTTTCACAGAGAAGATGTTTCACTTCACATGCCTATAGGAAAATAGGACTAAGACTAAACACTGAGAACAGCGCTCCTCCCACATAAGGGAGAAGTCCCAGGAAAATGGGCTGGGATGCATTGCTGGGAGCTTCAGAACCCGTTGCCCTATGGATGCTGGATGCTATTTATTGTCTTGTCTGCCAGCAAGACTGCCCAGGGTTCCCTACACCAGCCGGTCATGCTGCCAGGGGTCCTGCTGGAGCGGTGGGTGGGCAGGCTGGAGTGTCCCACAAGATAGTGTCTGTTTCCTGGCTGAACTAGGGAGAAATGTTTATCCCTCACCTCTGGGCCTCTAATGAATTCCAATTCAAGCCACACAGGCCTAGGAATCCATAGTCTTAACCATTTCAAAAACTAGCCCCACTCTGGGTAAAATTACAACGCGCAAGAAGCTCAATGGAGCTTAAAGGCCACAACCTCATTATCATTTCATTAGACTCACATTTCAGCAAGATGGAAAGAAATGTTCTCACACACCACCCCCTCCCACGGCTCTCCTCTCCTCCTCCGACCCTGGGGAAGAACTCTAGAGGACAGAGATGGTTTACAACAGCTGTCAGCTCAGAGAGCCCCTGGCCCGCTCCCATCATGCACTCTGCCCGAGGAGGAAGCCCCGAGCAGCCGCTGGAGACCTCAACGCAAATCAGCGCAAATGCCTCCCAAATCGAGTTTGCAATCCTGCGAAGTTTAGTAAAAACAACCCCGCTGTCAGTTTGGCTTCTCACAGCTGGAGGGGTCAAGTCATCAACACAGTATAAACCCAGGCCAGCAGAACCTTGTCCTGCCCAGGGCCCCAGACGCCCTCTGGGAAGCAAAGGGTTGGAAAAGTGTCTTAAACTTTCCCAGTGTGTTTATTTTCCAATGTTTAATGATATTGTCCATGCGAGGAGCAGAACCCCCGCTCCTGCTAACAATTAAAGAGGTTTTCTAATTTAGGAGAAAATGTGATTTAAAAAGAGAGGGAGAGAGAAAGAACTCGCACAGGAAGTAAGGCAAACCGTTTGGTTGGAGAACACACGTGCAGAAAAGCCTTGAGCTGCTAGGACCTGGATGGGACGATGAGCATAGGGCGCGAGAGCTGTTCTGGGGTGCTGACCTGACCGGGGGCAATGTCAGAGCAGGCTGGCGAACGTTGGCATGTCTGCTACACCTCTTACCACCGCATTGCCACGCCCAGGGTCATGACTGTGGCTTGTAGCTGTGACCCACGTGTTTACAGGTCTCACCGTCTCGTAAGTCTGGGTGCCTTCCCATCAGTGAACTCACCCCGTTCCCCTACCGCTTGCCCCCATCTGCCGTAGGCTTATTCTGTGATGTGCAGGACTCCTTGGGGGCACCCCACATGTGTTTGCGAGCAGGACGCCATCAAGAGTGGATGTCACATCTTACCGAATATTCCCTGTCTCCCCCCGCCCTTTGTTCTCTGACGCCATGCAGTCCGTGGGCACTTTCTGCTGGCATGCCCTATCAGAATGCCACTACCCATGCTCCCCAAAAGCTCCCCCAAGGGGTTGTGCTGCCCACCTGGTATCCTTAGTGCACTGGAACCTCAAGGGGTCCTGTGCCCTTCCCCCTTCTGTCACACCCTGTCATCTGGACATGAAACAAGGCTGCCTTCTCTGAGTCTTACAGGAGCTCCTATGAAACCCTGCTTGACTTCTTCTGAAGCCTCTCTCTCCACAGGGCTGAGATGCTAGGGAAGGTAGAAGCAGGGGTGCAGGGAGGTGTACCTCCCTCCATTTCCTGTCCTTCCCCACACCACTAATAAATGCCCATGCCCAGGCTTCCCCCAATCTAGCAGACATCTCTGAATCCCGCAGGTAGAAATGGTTTAGGCTGGAGTTGGATGTCCTTCTCCATGTTCTCCGACCAGTGGTCCTCAACTGTGGCTGCATATTTGAATCACCCATGGAGCTTTTTCCAAATCCCATTGCCAAGGCCACACCCCACACCAAGAAATCAGAATCTCTGGGACCTGTAATTTTTAAGTCTCCCTAGGCAGTTCCAGTGTGTAGCCAAGGTGGAGAACCACTGCCTCAGAGGAATGAAAGGAAGGGAAGAGGGAGGGAGGGAGGGAGGGCAAGGCTAAAATGGGGAGTCCTTTTCCTGGGATGGAAGGGAACCGAAGCAAGCCAGACCTGGTGCCACACCCCAGGATACACAACCGAGAAAAACTCAATGAGTCTTTTGCCAAACCTGCCAGTGACTCATGCTGCGGTTGTCAGTATCTCTTTCAGTTGAGTCAAAGTATTGGGAGAGTAAAAAAAGACATGTGCCTATCAGATCCTGTGGCATCCAAGGTACCTGGAGGGAGCAGGCTTTATCTGTGGCTATGGTGGACTCAGAAACCTGCAGTTGACAGGGTATCAGGAAGGCTCTGATCTAGCCCTGTGTAAATTCCCAGCCATCCAGGACAGCCGGCCATCTGCTAGTCAGAGCCGTGTAACCCAGGACCAGCCTGCATTAGCTAGGTACACAGCATTTGTTTGTTCATTCGTTCATTCATTCATTCATTCATTCATCTATTTGTCCATTTGTCTATTCACTCACTCACATCTGAGCATGTCAGAACTGGGTGTAAGGACCTCAGATATCATGAGCACACAGTGATTCCCAGGCTTTGTTTTTAGCTGAGGAATGCTGGTTTAAGTGAAACCGTATGGAAGCATAAACAAATGCAAGGCGAGTTGCTCTGGTTAAAGTAGGACAAGATGCCCTGGGCCTGGCCCACTCACCTCCCTTCTCCCGAGGGGCCTTCTCCAGATTCTCCTGGTCAAGGAGAGACAGGGTTTGGAAAGCTCTCATCTCATGGGGACACTGAGGCACAGAACAGGACAGTGCCTTGCCCAGAGTCATACAGATTTCATGGAACAAATTTTACTGTGCGAGGTCTGGGGGAATACGGAGCTGAGTAAGACACAGTCCTTATAAGATGGAAAAGCTTACAGCATAAATTAACAAGTCTGTATTGGACACTGAACCAAATGATTGGTTTAATTGGTAGACCCACCTCTCTCTGTTTTTAGCAGAAAGCCCTTCCTTTCCCCGTGATTGCCTAGCACTCACAAGGAGCAGCAGCCTTGTCCTCCAGCACCTACCGGGGCTGATTCACATTTAGCGGGATACATATTGCCAGCACCCATACCAACTGTCCTGGTTGTGTTACTGGTTATTAAAGATTTTGAATGTCATCCTTGGGTTCTACCATCAAAGTTTCCAAAGAAAACGTCAGTCACTAGATTCAGCCAAACCTGCCTTCTCACTGCAATGGTCTGACACCGGATCTACCCAAGGTCTTTCATAAAAAGGGGAGCCTGTTTTCTTCATGGGGTGATTTCCACTGGGAATTTTCTAGGCCTGGCCTTCTGCAGGTGCCTCTTGGGCACAGAGTGGCCAGGCTGTCTTCTGATAAGAACTGAAAGGCACTCAGTGCCTCGGGACCAAGACAGTCCTGAGTTCAGTCCCCAGCCCTTCCTCTGGCCAGCAGTGTTCTGTGTGTGCTAGATAGGCACAACTCGGATCTGGAGTTGTATATGCAGTGTGTGCTGTCCTCCTAGGAACTGCCCGCAGCTGAAGGGAATGAGCTGTCTTGCCTAAGTGATGCCCCTTTCCAGGGGATACAATGACCTGGTGCCATTGCCTCAATGGGGAAACATCTTTGAAGGACTACCCAAGCTTTAGCACGCCCCATGGGAGCAGGATCGTCCTGTCCCTCTGCTCAGTCCTGCTTCCATGACCCCCTTATGGAGGTTCCTCCACGAATATTCCCTAAGGAATCTCCATTCAGGTCTTCCTCTCAAAGCCTATTTCCAAAGGAACCTGACTCTCAAATGACACATCCACAAAATGGGGGCAATACCTCATAGCTATTGGAAGGGTTAAGTAAGCTCATGGTTCACCTGAAATTTCCTCTCTAACATAGTACCTGGAATATAGTGAATGATCCATACACACTTACTCATTTCCTTCCTTACTCTAGTCTTTCTCCCTCCAAATGTGTTTATGTGTCTTATAATGAGTGTTCTCTCTCCTCTGAGGGAGACATCTGGCTCTCTATTCATTGGCAGAGCAGAAGTGATTGACACATTCCACACCCAGTAAATGCCCAGTCCCTTCTTTGTGTTCAGGTGTTCTGCATAGCTGTGCTCACCCTTCACATCAAAACATAAACACACACATACACACACACAGGATTGCAGAATCCTGTAATCTTGGAAGTTTACAAACACCCAAAGCTTCGTACCATCACCACAACACACACAATCTAAGAGGTGCTTGTGTAGAGACCTATATAAACAAGTGAGACATCCCAGGAAGGAAAGATCATTTCCTGGTGGTGGAATCAAGAGGTCCTCGTAAAGGAAGTCAACATTTGTCATAGGTTTTGAAGGATGAATAGAAATCCAGCAGGCAAAAGGGTGGGAGTAGATTTCCAGGCCAAAGGAATGATGTGGCGGTCAACTGTGGAGTTGAGGAAAACACAAAGCATGCCCTGGCGAGTCCTACAGTCTTGGCTGGAGACAGGGTTCTGCAGAGGAGGACAAGGGGGAGGAGCCAGGCCTGGGAAGACAGTTTGGGACCTGATTGGGTGGGGCCTTGAATGCCAAGCCGAGGCTGGAAGTAATGGGCTTCCACTAATCATGAGGGACAAGAAGAGCTTTCGGAAAATCAGTCACAGAGAGGACTGAGTGGGAATGACACTAGAGGACAGGAAATCAGCGCAGAGGCTATGGGAACAGACGGGGCTAGTGGGGACATCCCCTACCTGGCAGGGCCATTGGTGGGGCAGGAGGGCGGGAGTCCCAGGGTAGGACCACTAACCTCTTTTTCAGATCACCCCTATTAAAACCTTCAGGGGCAACCGTGCAAATGACTTGGCTCCGATCCCTGAACAGGCAACAAGTGAGCTTGCTCCCCAACAATTGTTTGGGGAAGTGAAAGAGGAAACCGACCTCAATATAATGATGCCTGACTCACTGTTTCTGAGTGACCTTGTGCAGAGCTCTCTGAGCCTGCTGCCAGTCACCTCCCATGTCCACACCTTACCTCATAGGAATGCAGACACCAAAAAGGGAGTCCCATGCATGAAACACCTAGAGAAACTTCTAGAAATAGGACAGACCCAGCTTTTTCCCTCACTTCGTTGTTGTAAGGCCTTGGGTGAATCACTTTACACCTTTCTGAGCCTCAGTTTCCTCGTCTATAAAATGATGATAATAACTATCACCACCTGTTTGTGGGACTTTTATGAGATCAAATAGCCTAATAAACCTCAAGGTACTTGAGGCTCTTCGGAAGCAGGTGCTAAAGACACACAAGGATGTAATTGTCCATGTTGTTGTGTAAGTGCTCCCAGCCCTGTAGTCCCATCTGCCTTTTCTCTGAAGAGTCCAAAGGCTGTTCATGCCGTTCTGCTTTTCACAAATTATTCTCAAATGCCTCCTCTTGTTTTGATGTGGGCCTTACACCAGAAGGCTCCACAGATACTACCTACCTACGTGAAAGGGACCTTGAGTCAGATACTGCGAAAACCAGGAGGAGGACCTGGCTGAGAGTACCTTGGGGAGGTGGCAAAAGGGAGATGAGTCAGCACCACTCAGCAGGGAAGCTGCTGGTGTCTCTGTCAGGGTCAGGGAAAGGCAGATGACGCAAGGTGGGACTTTCTGGGCACAGAGAAACTGTGATCACTCATCCCTCAAATTCCACTGTCTCCTTGAGTGCATCAACCCAAAGGCCACCTCCTAGTCCGTGAAATCTAACGGGGTAGCCAATGGGACTCAGCAACCATGTGACTTAGTTTTCCTCATCTGTAAAATGGGTCTGATCATCTTTGAGCTATGTGCCTTACAGGGCTGATGTGAAGAGGGTCTCCTGGGCTGAGGATGCAAGGATGCCTGGGGACTATAACACGTACTAAAGTAAAGGGCTGTAAAGTAAAGGGGATTTTTCAAGGCTCTGTTATAAGATGATTTGGGCTTGGAGGGAGGATGATGGCTAAAGGCTATGAGAGATGCTGTGGGGATCCCAGAACATCAATTCTCCAGACCCAAAGCTGAGTAGAAAGTGTCTCTTAAATATGGGTGTCCAAGAGAATCTCTCTTGGTGTTCTGATACAAAGCAATCCCTCGAGAACAAAAAATCCCCAAACCCCAAACCACAAGACCAGGACAGTATGGGAGCCACCATCTTCCAATGGCCCATGACTTGGCTGTTCCCAAATGTCTTTGGACTCTCTGGACAGAGGCACGGGGCTGGTTAGAGATAGTGACACCCACCCACCCAGACCACAAGGGAGCATGACTGGGAGATGGCGGTCTCCATCGAATTAGGGAGAAGTCAGAGCTGAGCTACCAAGGGGTTGCAAGTCCCCTTCCCAGGGGAACCTGCCCTCAATGGAGAAAGGGAAGGGTCCCCAGCAGCAACATCCCCTGTCCTCCCAGAACAACAAGTGTCTAGCAGGAACAAGGACAAGGTCAGAGGCAGGGCCTGCTTGCTGTCTCTGGCTTGGATGCCCTCCTCACAGGTGGGCTGGGGAGAAAGAGGAAATAGGTTAGTGTTCTCTAAGAGAAGAAGCATAGGAAGAACCTCTTGGGTCTTCCTCATGGGGGTAGGACAGTGTAAATGGATTGGTGAGCCCCAAAGTCCCTGAAGCAGACAGGTTCTCCAATGTGCAGAGAAGGTTTAGACCATCAGAGACTCTGTCCCTACCTCTGACTTTTAAGTGTTCCCCAGGCTTAAATGAGTTCCTAACTCATCAGACTGGGCTTTAAGTCTTTAACTTGACAGATCCTATCCCTCAAACCAGATCTGATCACACTCCCAGACTGCCAGCCAGACCCTCTATGTTGAGGACCCTCCATAGCCATTATCTCCTTTCTTGGTATGGTGGCTGTGAGCATGAACTTGGGAAACAGACTGTCTGGGTTCAAATCCCAGGTCTATCAGGCTTCCACTAACTCATCAGTACTTGGAGATAATAGAAGAACCCACTTCAAACCCTTGTTTTCAGAATTAAATGTATTAAAGGGCTCAGCACAGTGCTTGCCACCCAGTACGCACTCTGCATTGGCTCCCTTTGAAAATTGCCCCCCGCCCATTGTCCTTTCAGGACAGGAATTCTGATCTGTTTTTCGAAGATGCTCTTTGTTCTCTGGTCTGTGCCTTCCTCCACAGTGGCCCTGTCCCCTGCCATGCTGGTTTCCTCCAGGCTTCATGGGTACATAGTAGCCTACGTGAGCTCGTGGGAAAGGCTGGCCTTTGTTCATCCTTCTTGGGAACCCTCTGCTCTCCTCCTGCTTGGGTCTGAGATCCTCCTCTCATCTTCCAAAACTGCTAAAAACCATGACCTTCAGGAAACACGGCACTGTGTTTCAGAGAAGCGTAAGCTCTGGGCTCAGACAGACCAGTTCAACCTATACCAGCTGTATGACCTTGGGCAAGTCACCTAACCTCTCTTAGTCTCAATTTCCCGATATGTCACATGAGGTAGGTGTCCCTTCGTCACAGGGTGAAGGAGAGGATAAAGTGAAATAACAATCCCCCCTCCCAACGCCTGGGGCAGGGCTGGGAGGCAGTCCTGGCACACAGTAGGAGCATAATACACATTTGCCTTTTGTCCTCTACACCCCTCTCTGAGAGCACCTTCTTTTCTCTGTCCTCCAGGACCCAGCAATTAGCTCACTCTGTGTCTGTTCTCTAGATCACAGCATATGGAGGAACTAACACTGATCTCAGTAGTCAAGGGCCTTAAAGCCAACTTGGCAAGCATTGACTGAGCCCATGCTCTGTGCCAGACACACTGCTAGGTACCAGGTATTCAGGATGAAGAAGACAGTGTCTCTGTCCTCAAGAAAGATGGGGGCCGGTAGGGAAGACAGATAAGAAGATGTAAGGGTTACAGCATATAGAAAGTACCTGTGTACCCAGGGTGTTGTTATGTAAGAGGAGGACAGCTCAGTTCTGCAGCAAGGAAGACTTCCTGGAGGAGGTGGCATCTAAGACTTGAAGGACAAGTAGGAATTGGCTAAACAAATGATAGGTGGAAGGTCCATCCAGGTGGAAGGAAACAGCCTGTGCAAAGTCCAGGAGGAAGGGAGTCCAGGTAGAGGGTTCAGGGACCTCCAAAGGTTCTGTAATGCTAGATACAAATGCATGAGGCTTTCAGCTTCTGGCAATCTCTTCTTTGTTCTCTTTCTTCCCCCAACATCCTATCTCCAATCAGATACCTCAGCCCCAGCTCCAACTCCCCCTTTTCCCAGAGGCTTCAGCCCTCTTGGAGGTCATACAACCTAGGTTCTTCCTAAGACCCTGGGAAGCTGCCAAAGGAAAAAGGGGATGGGAGAGACATTTCGTGGGTGCTCAGGCTGAACTGGAAAGGGATCAAAGTCCCCACCCCTCTGCTTCCTATGCAAGGACACTGACCAATGGCCAGGGTTAGCCTTGGGTTGTGGTTAGTCCATGGTAATAGCTGCTAGATAACAGGAAAGGACTTGCTTCCTTAGCCGAAGCCTCCGCAACCCCATCCCCTCTGTGTCCTTGCTCTGTGTTTGGTTCCCTATGGCCCCTGCTCCTGCCAAATCAGTTCCTGCTAACGTGGTCAAAGGAAATGCCCCTTCACTTTCCTGGAGTCTCACTACACAGCCAGTGGGCCACAGAAACTGCCAGCATACCCCACACCTGCTGAGGGACATGCATGCACAGTGACTGCCTGTGCACACTCACACACGTGTACACACTCCTCTCCTGCACGCAAACTCAGGGAACCCACACGCACATACAGACTCTCACACCACTTCCCCCTGCATCTGCTCATGACACACATGCTCACACACACTCAAACACGAGACGGGCATGGCTTGCCTCTGTTCTGAGAGCTCCCCTTGGGGAGAATTAGCCCCCCAAAAGGTTTTGGGCCTCCAGCCCAGGGATGGACTTCACGCCCTGCCCTAGAGAACCCTGGGGTCTCTCACTGAGAAGGTAGCAAAGGGTTAAGAAGGAACACTTCCAGGGAGTTTGCCTCTTAATCAACACAGTTAATTCTTTTCCTTTTACAAACATAAATTCTTGGCAGTCAGTAACCAAGAAAGAAAGGGCTAAGAAAAAAACCTTAACCCAACATTAGTCAAATCTTTGCCTCTTCCTATTTTTTTTTTAAGTTAAAACCCAGGGGAATTCAAAGCAATGAGAGAAATCCCAGCCCAGATGGAATGTTTTTGCTAATATACGTCTGCAAGTTATTTAAATGTATGTTTAAGTGTACATGCGTTGGGGGGCAGGCGGGGAGGGAATATGAGAGCAAGCAAGTATGGCTGGCGCGGGGGGTGGGGGGGCAGGAGGGAGGGCGGGGGGTGCTGTCTGTGCATGCGCACATGTGACTGCGGCCGGCAGCAGAACAGAGGAGTCACCAGAGTCTCTGCCGGAGCCCCAGCTGTCCCCTGGCCCAGGACTAGGCTTCTAGACCTGAAGCAGGACAAGGCCATTGCCCAGTACTGTCCTTATCCTTCTACCTAGGTTCTGCTGGGACAATAACCCCTGTCCCTGCCCCTCAGCCCCCAAATGGCCTGGGGGACACATTCTGCTGGTACTAACCTACCTACCATATGCTTTCTTGCCCTTTTAGCCAGAGGAGCTGGGGATGGAATTTCTAGTCACTAAGGAAAGGGACATTTGAGAGGACCAGGCACCCACCCCCGAGCTGTCCCCATAATGGCCCTCCTTGGATTGGAAATTAGACTTGGGCTCCATTCCTGGCCCCTTGCTACCCCCTCTCTTAGCTCTCTCTTGTTCTTTAGACCCCCATAGTTGTCTCTGTCTACTCTGACCCTCACCCCCTTGGACTCCCGCCTGGACGACAGGCCTGACGCTCACTTGGAGACACCACCCCAGCAAGGCTCCCCACCTCCTCCCCAGAAGCTCTCCCAGCTAGGTTCAGGGTGTGGGGCGGGGGGCTTTCTAGACCCCCCTCTGTCGCCACCTGCCCCAGGCTCCCTCTCTCCTACTCCCCTCTGAGCTGACTTTAATTCTGCTAATCTTTTTCCTGAAATTGCTCCTCTGGCCCCCTAATCAGCTGTGTGGGTTCCAACTTCCTGATTTCCAGGGGAAGATTAAGCAGCTTTCTCCATCTAAAGGCTCTTTGGATGCCTGGGCCACCCCACAGGCTGGCTAGACCCCCTTGGCAAGGGGCCTGCTCTCACTTTTCTGAGCCCTGGCCCACCCTGAGTCCTGGGCCTTCCACAAGGAACTTCCCATGCCCCTACCCTGCCCTGGCCCCCCAGAGACTTCAGCCCTCCCATCATTCCCCCTGCACACAGAGGCCTCTCAGCTCCTCCTGCCTGGGCCTAAGGCCTGGAGCCTACCACCTCCTCTCACCAGCTCTTGGGAAAGGAGTAGGGGAGGAGTGGGGTGGGAATGGGGGGTAGGACTGTGCTCAGAGGCTGGAATCTGTAAAGAGAAACCTCACTTTGGTAGGCCCCCTCCTCCACCTGGTTTTTCCTCTGGCTTCTCTGCTCTTTCCACCCACTCTTGCCCTCAGAAGCCCTTTCTCTGAGAATGTGGCCATCCATGGTCTTCCTTGGCTGATGAGGGGACAAGGCGTATCAGCTATCAACTCTGCAAATGTGTCACCTACTCTGCTCATCTTCTGGAGTCACCTCAGGATCTGGTGCTCAGCTGAGCCCTGGCCAAATGGAGTCAGTGTCACAGACTGAGTGAGAAGAGGGCCATTGGGAGGGGAGATGGAGAGAAAGAGAGAGCCCAGTGGAAAGTACAAATGAGTTTTGGATTATGTGTCATTTGAGCTTGTTGGATATGTAATTAGGGGATAGTGTAGCTTAGATACAACTTTTGACATGGAAGAAATAGTTGCCTAGAAAGGAATCTCTGAGACAATAAGAGGTAAAGAAGATACTCTGGGGAAAGTGTCCAAGAATGCCACCTTGTCAGGGTTATGCCTTTCCTCCAAGACTGGTGGGGTTCTGGGACGTCTGTCCATGGACACTTGCTTCCTAAGGCCTGAAGATGCCAGGAGGACTCTTCTGTCAGGCTTCAGAGAATCCGTGAATCCCTGACACTATGGAAGTCTTGTGAATATGGACATTATTATAAGAAGAACCTCCAAGGGCACCTGGGGGACTCAGTCAGTTAAACGTCTGCCTTCAGCTCAGGTCATGATCCTGGGGTCCGGGGATTGAGCCCCGCATCAGGCTCCCTGCTCAGCAGGAAGCCTACTTCTCCCTCTCCCTCTGCTGCTCCCCCTGCTTGTGCTCTCTCTCTCTCTCTCTCTCTCTCTCAAATAAAATAAAATCTTAAAAAAGAAGAAGAAGAAGAAGAAGAAGAAGAAGAAGAAGAAGAAGAAGAAGAAGAAGAAGAAGAAGAAGAAGAACCTCCATGGCCTTAATAATATTCTCAAGATGGTCTCTCACCCTACAAGGTGGAAAAAATGAAGAACCAGAGATTAAGATGAAAGTGACACTTGATGATGGCTAGGGTGACCCAAAGGACTAGGCCAGAGTGGAGCTGGATGTTCACTGCTGAAGCGAGTGGACAGGATCAGGCTCAGGTAGTGAGCCGGAGGAGTTGACCTTCACTTCTATGTGAGTGTGGAGTGACCCGGGGATTGGGGGGTCCCCAGAGATGTCCTGGGTGCTTGGAGACCCCATCTGAAAGCTGATCTCTGCTAGGTGAAATCCTGGGACGCATGTGACACACTTTTACTGGGCTGAGCTGTCTACTGGCTTTGCGGCGGCCCCCACAAGTACAGCTGGCACTAAACGGAGCCCTACGTCTGCCTGGGGCTTCAGGGAGAAGTGCACCCAGAACTTTCACAACACGTACAAAGTTCATCTGTCTCTGAGTAAAAGTAGCCTCCACTCTTCAAGGGGCTGTTAGCATGTCTGGCATTGATGTGGGCAAGTCAGAGGAATTACAGAAAAAGAGGGGAGAATTACCAGTGCCAGGGGGACAACTTGGAGGGAAAGACAGCTGCTTAGCAGAAAGTCCCCTCGCCTACATCTGTGCCTACCAAGCTGTTGGACCTTTCTGGGTCATGGTTCCCTCTCCCAGGAAATGATGACATGGGGCTGCGAGTCCCTGAGGACACCTTCAGGGCTGCCACCTCAGAAACTAAGTACCCTTTCCAGTCTCCATCCTGGAGCTCTTGTGTGGGGCAAGCCACGGCGCGCTTTCCTAGCCTTCTCCAATGTGCTTCAAGACCACCCAGCCAGGGTCTACACACAGCCCTCAGCTCCCACACAGTCACTTTCCCTCCAAACAGGCTGTGGGAACAAGATGGTCTCCTCTTCCTTTTTTGACTTGTGCACTTGCTCGCTGGCTTTCATGTTCAGATGGAGCGCATTCAAAGGACGGAGCTGGGGAGCCTGGCTCCGACAGGTGCGGAGGGAGCATTCTGGCACCATGGGTGGGGAGAGTGGTGAGGGCTGCAACACAGGGCAACTGGGAGGTGGAGGTGGGGTGTGAACTCTCCCCCTGGCCCTCTGAGAAAGAGATAACCTTCCTCTGGTCTAGAACTGTGCACTGCTGTCCTAGATAACCTCCCAAACTCGCTTCTAGAGCCTGACGGTTCTCGCGTGCGTTCTTCTGGCCCGCACGTGCCTGGGTGGTTTCTATCCGTCTGTGTCTATAGCTCCGTGTGTATAAATATAGATGGACGGATACAGATCAGGAGTTTATGAGGTGGCAGCAGCACTGCCTGCTGCTTCTAAGAGGGCAGCTCCCATGACTCTCCCTGCAGGTCTCTCTTGCCGCTTCCACCTGGGACTCCTTGCCCCCAGCTCCCCACATCAAGCGGTCACGGCCATGGTCACCGTCACCATCTCCTCCCTCACTTTTCCTCCCCCCCAGCTAGGCTGCTGCTATACCCTCACTTCTTCCTCCACAGAAACTCCAAATGTTTCCTTTCTTGGTGTCCGCCCCCCGGTTGGCATCCCCCCTCCTCGTGCCCCATCTCTTCTGCCTCTTGTCTCGGCTTCTGTTGGCTTTTCACCCTCTCTGACTCCGTGCACTCTCTGGCTGCTCTTTGTCCATCTGTCTGTCCTCCTCTGTGTTTGCTTTAGGTGCAGCTCTGTCTCCTGAGCCCTTCCAAATCCCCGTCTGCCTCTCTCTCTGTGTTTCCTGTGCTTGTCCCTCTGTCTCTCCATCTCTTAACAAGGCACTCAGCCAGGAACTCCTCAGGGAAGTGGGGTTTCTAGCCTCCTCCTTCTGACCTCGATGTCAGGCTGACTCTGTGAGCAGAGTAGAGCAGAGGCTGCAAGGCAGGGGGATGGACCTCCTCAGCCCCGTTGGAACCAGTGGGCCATGGGAAGAACAGCTGGGCTGGGAACCAGTGATGCAGGCAGGCCTGCCTGTTACTAAAACAAGTGGCTGCCCCAGCTCATTTGCATGACGGGTCTCTTTTACATAAATCTGCATGTCAAGCTGGAAGCCCTGGAGCCAGGTAATGCAAAATGATGCAAAATAAATTAATCACTGTGCCCTGCTGCAGGTGTAAGCCAGCCGGGTCTTCCAACTGCCAGAGCAAACCCCACGGGGCGGCTTCCTTAGGGGTTTCAGGATGGAGAGGGGGGCCCAGGCAGGCTGCTGGCCTAAGGTGGGCAGGCAGGGTTCCTTTGGGCTGTGGAGGGCCTCAAGGGCAGTGTGCTGTCCAGCCTGCCTCCAGAGTGGCCCCAAGAGACAGGGTGGATCCTGGTGGCTACAGAGGGCAGGGAAGCCAGCCAGCATGGACCACAGCCTCATCACCCAGGCCCTAGACACTCAGACTCCAGAGCTGGGGAAAGAGTGGATGTCGGGTACCTCATCCGGGGGGAAATGGAGGTGCAGGGGGTATAGGAGGAAGTTTTCCAAGGTGACCCAGCTCCTTATAATGGGATCCAGATCGGAAGCCTGCACTTCAAGCTCTCAGGAAGCAGCCTCCGTGCTCTTTAGCGCTGGCTAGAAGTGGGTGCATTTTACCCCTCCCTTTGAGAGCCTCCAGGGACTTTGAGGGATCAGGGATGACCATCTGGCCTTCTACTCCACCCTAGCCTTTGGGAGCACTGCCCAGCTCTACCCACCTTCAGGGACCCTTCAAGCCTCCACACCCCAGACACGGAGCCCGGCTCCCCCTTTAGGAAGAGGCCACATGTGACGGAGTGGTGACCATTCTCCCTCTGCATTCTCCAGTGTCTGGGAAGTGTGACTTCTTGGCTCCTCTCTGAATTGGGAGATGGTTCCCAAAGTTCCAAGTCTTCCAAGAGGCCCCTTCCTATGAGAGGGGGTTGAAGGGCGGGGTCACGATCACCAAAACCAGCCCCACTGCCCGCTCTCTGAAGGCAAAGGTGAACTAGCCTTGGGAGCCCAAACATCTCTTCAAAGACTGCACACCCTCTCCAGACACAACCCACAGTCGCGTTATAGGAGACCCACAGCGAGTTGCATTTGTTCCCGTTTGTACCCACAATGACTGCCTCCGTCCAGCCATTGGCCAGGGCAGACCAGCTGCGGGGGTAGGGCAACCAGTAGGCAAAAGCCAGAGCTCTGGAACGAGCCGCATCTCTGCCTGTGTCCTGTTGCTACAATTACCACTGTGTGACCCAGGGCAAGGCACCTGGCCTCTCTGAGCCTGGTTTTCTCATCTGTCACATATCAGTGGTATGACTTCCTACCTCCTGGGGTTATTCTGAGGATTAAGTGACACAAAGCAAGCACAGCACCCCACACAGCCCCTGGCGCAGGGGAAGCATCCGTCTGTAGATCATACCCATTATGACCACTCTCGCAAATACAGCTCGGACAACCAGTCTAGCCCACAGCAGAGGAAAGAGGGTGCAAAGCAGAAATAAGTCCACCTGGAGCCCTTCTCCCACTGTCCTTCCTCCTGCCCCACACCAATTGCCTTCCCTGGGCGCCCCCTTCAATCTAGACTGCACGTTTGCACCAGTTTCTAAGACACAGATGTCATGCCACTTCCTAGCTTCAAACCCTCTCTGACTCCCTACTGCTGTTAGGATAAAGCCCGAGCTTCCTGACACGGTCTTACAAGGCTCCTGCTTCTTTCTCCAGGCTCCCCTCTCACCTTCTTGTAATCCAAGCTTCAGGCCCAAGGTTACTCACACATGTTTGTTCACTCACCTTCAGGCCTCTGCCTGGCTGGTTCTGATCCCAGCCACTCACTCCTTCTCCTCTTAGCTTAGAAGTTGCTTCCTCCCCCACACTCCTACTCTCATGGCTGAGGATGCAAAGAAAACAGTGTTAAGGGGCTCCTGATCCCCGGAGAATTCGTCTGAGAGGTCCAAACGGTAGGGTTGTCTGAGATCATCTAGTCTGACTTTGCCTTTGGCAGAGGAGAAACCTAGAATCCCAAGGGAGAGGGCTTCCTCCAGGTTCACCCCATGACACACACACATACCAGGGCGAATCAGTGACCCCTGAGATCAGCAACACCTCTCCTCTGACACCACGGGCCTCTCATTCTAATTCATTTGCATTTAATCATTTAATCACTTCTCCCAGGGAGAATGAGCAAATAGAAAAGACTTGGGGACCCAAAGGAATGAATTTCGAGCCCTGGGAGACACCGGGAGATTTGATGTATTTGGGGCCAAGGGTTATTTAATAGCACCCCTGGAGCATGACCATAGGGGAGCCATGTCCTTCTACCTTTTCCTATGATCCTGGTCTGCCTCACGGACAAGTGAGCAGGGCCTGCGAACAGGTGAGAACTAGTCAAGGTCAACACGGCAGCAGTGTGGAAAGCACACAAGATCTAGAATCAGAAGACTTGAAGGATACCTGGGTGGCTCAGTGAGTTGGGCATCTGTCTTAGGCTCAGGTCATGACGCCAGGGTCCTGGGATCGAGCCCTGCATCAGGCTCCCTGCTCAGCGGAGAGCCTGCTTCTCCCTCTCCTTCAGCCTGCTGCTCCCCCTGCTTGTGTGCTCTCTCTCTCTCTCCCCCTCTCTAACAAAAAAATAAAATCTTTTAGAATCAGAAGACTTGAGTTCAAGGGCACCTGGGTGGCTCAGTGAGTTAAGCTTCTGCCTTCGGCTCAGGTCATGGTCTCGGGGTCCTGGGATCAAGCCCCGTATTGGGCTCTCTGCTTGCAGGGAGCCTGCTTTCCCCCCTCTCTCTGACTGCCTCTCTGCCTAGTTGTGATCTCTCTTCTGTCAAATAAATAAATAAGATCTTTGGAAAAAAAAAAAAAGAAGAAGAAGAAGAAGACTTGAGTTCAAGTCCTGCCTGCAACCTGGGCCGATGGGCAAAACACTTAAACCCTGCACCTCAGTCTCCTCAAACATAAAATGGGGTCATAAGAGCTCTCACCAGGCTGTCACGAGGCTCCTGAGAGGTGACAGATGGGAAAATGTCTCCCAAACGGTCTGACATTCAACACGCTTCCTTAATGAAGCGGGACAAGCCCCTGAAGTTTCTGATCAGGAACCAGCCTTTAATGCCCACGGTTGATTGCTAACTCACCCTCTGCTCCTGCTCACATTCTGTGCCTAATCTTTTAGGGACACCTACACCGAAAGGTGTTGGGCTTATAAATATTTGTTCCTTATGGCCAGACTTTCCTGGGTTTTATCAACCAGGCTGATAAGATAATCCCGCCCTGTGGGCTGAGCTCTGGCACCTGGCGTTTGTTCTGCCTCATAGGTGACCTCTCAGACCTAACTTTTTAATACCTAGCAAGTCAATACATCGGCTCTCAAATTACACGCTGGAGGGGAGGGGCTGTAGAAGGGGCCTCTGAAATTAATTCTCTTTGTTTCTGAATCTGATGTCTAGAGTTGACCAGAGACTCCAAATTAACACCTTTCATGCCAGATGGTGAGTGGCTCCCTCCACTGGCTCCACTAAGCTCAGAACCCAAACGGCTTTGAAAAGACTTAAAGTGAGCACCCTTCGCCTTTAATTAAGCACGAAATCTCCATATCTGTTTCAGCCTTTGAAAAGTGAAACCCAGGAAGGCAACTTCCCCAGGCGGAGAGGAGAGGTGTGCAGAATTAATATTCCATCTCGATTTTTCCTGTGTAATTTAATAAGTTGACTAAGCTTATCAGGGGGACCCGGGCTGCATTCAGCCACTGGGCGAGCCAGACTCCTGCCGCCTCCCTTTCCCAGTCAACAAAGCGCACATTAGAGCGGTTGACCGGTCAGGCGAGGTGAGGCAGGGTTAAGGTGAAGAACTGGGACCGGGCTCACCTTGCTCAGTCACATGTTCCCATTTGGCAACACGTCCCTCCCCCGTCAAACACGCTAGCTGGATCCCCACAGAGTCCTAGGTGCAGGCTGAACCACACCTCTCCTCCCGGGCTCTGAGCCTTGGGTCCTAGATGGGCCCCCTACCTTCCGCCTCCCCTAGCCTCAGGTGGGATGGACCCAAGCAAGGTATTGACTTGCTAGGTATTAAAAAAACAAGCGAAAAAAGAGCCATTCAGGGGCTGCCTCAGACCTCCAGTAGGCCCTCCTTCCCAACCTCCCTCCTACCCTATTTCTCTCCCTCTTCTGCTGGCCTGGAGGCCAACCCCAGAGCTGTTTCTCTCTGGAGCTTCTCTCTCTCCCTCAAGGAATCTGATTCATGAAAGCAAAATGCTCACAGAAAATTCCAGAATCCCTAGAAAGAAATCCTTGGAACCCAGCGTGGGAAACATCATTCTGGGTGTCCATCTCTTTGGGAACATCTACTGAGCTCCTGCTTACCTCCATAAGAGGTACCTGGGAAGGGGGAGGGTACCAATGTAGAACTTTTTGCCTCATAAAAACAGAACTCTAGAGGGGCGCCTGGGTAGCTCAGTGGGTTAAGCCTCTGCCTTCGGCTCAGGTCGTGATCTCAGGGTCCTGGGGTCGAGCCCCACATCAGGCTCTCTGCTCGGCAGGGAGCCTGCTTCCTGCGTCTCTGCCTATTTGTGATCTCTCTCTCTATGTCAAATAAATAAATAAATAAATAAATAACATCTTAAAAAAAAAAAAAGAACACTAGAGCTGGAAGGGATTTCACAGATCAACTAATCCAACCTCCCCCCCCCTTTTTTTTTAACAGAAGGCTAGTCTGAGGTTCGAGGAGGAAAACTGGTCTGTCCAATGAATTCGAATAACTAAGGCAGGGCCTGTGGATTTTAGCTTGGGACTCCCTAGTAGGATGGTCTATCATGTTCCAGTGGTTAAGAGCAGAGGCTCTGGACTCAGATGGACCTGAGTTCAAATTTTGGCTCTACTGTGAGATTCGGCCAAGTATTTACAGCTTCTTTGAGCCTCCATTTCATCGTTTATAGAATGGGGATGATAGTAACCACCCTGCAGGGTCAATAAATGAGATGGGGTATGTTACTGTCTGTCATATTACGTCATACATAAGCTCCCTGAAGGCAAGGGCTTGGTTTCCTTTATTGCTGTAACCTTAGAGCCTAGGATGTGCCCAGCCCAGAGTAGCAGCCCATAAACACATATGGAGTGGATCAATGCAGCCTATGCTTCTCCCATTATTGCCCAGAGTATTTTCTTGTTCTGCTTCAATTCCTTTTTCTTCTCTTATCCTGGACGCCTTTCTCTGGTTTCTCCTTGTAGCAATGTGCCCAGGGGCACATCTGCACACACAAACCCCCACACACCTGCGTCCCTAGGCCTCCCTACACCATGGCTCTGCGGCTGTCTCTCCTGTGTCTCTTCTCACCTGCAGGGGGAGAAGGGGAACTGTGAGGCTGAATCCAGCCCTTGCTTTCCTACCCAACCCCCATCCCATTCAGTGATCACATTGCTGTCCCTTTATATTCCTGAAATCCCGGCCCCCTTCTCTAACGTACTTTGTGCAGCCTAACAAGCCAGGGGTGATTTAAAAAAAAAAAAAAAATCTGTTGCTAATTTTTCCTTTCCAAGGAGGTTTGTCCACTTATTTTTTGTGTCTTCTGATTCGAAACTGACTGACGCAATCCCCTTCTGCTCTGACAAATAGGGACCCTCAGCAAAGAAGAAAACTAGAGCCAGAGTGGGAAGGGAATGGGTCAGAGGCTTTCTGGAGACTTCTGTGGCTCCCTTTGGAGTACAAGCAGCTGGACAGTTCTCGTCTACGTTCAGGCCTCGAGTTTCAAGAAAACACAAAGGCTCAGAGACGCACCTTTCTTTGAGTCACTTGGGTGGAGTTGTTGTTTTTAATCTGTGTTATCTTCCCGTTTCCCTCCGCTTCGGAGCTGGGAGCAGCGAGCCTAGAGTGGGAAAGCCCACTTGCTCCTACCTCTGGGGTCTAGGACACTGAGGCAAAACACAGAGAGAAGCCTACAGTTCTCAAACCCCATCCCCTGCCCTCTCCCCCACCCCTGCCTTTAGGGATTTAATTCATTCTGAATTAGCGATCATCTTTGAGGAGCAAAGTGTAGGAAATTGATAGACTAGATTGAATACAATGTAAATAACTCAACCCTGCAAATTAACATAGGCCCACAAGCCTGGACCTGAAAGAAGCAGACCATGGGCAAGTAAAAATGCGCCTAATAATAGCAAGTAATCATAACCACAGACAAGGCCTCTGGTCTGCCAGACACCTGACCACTGTGACAGAAAGACTCGGTGTAAAGTGAAATACTCCATCCAGGCAAACTCTAGGGGTTTGCCTGTGAGTTCGTATGACCGATCAACACGTGCCATTTACTTTCATCTTCTTTTTAATGACCCAACTGAACAAAGGTCTCAGTTTACTAAATCAATGGAAATGTTGGCTCTGTGCAGATAAGTAGTTTCCATCTTTTTGAGGTTGGCCTCCCTGTTGGTCTGAGCTCAGATCTTATTGGGCACATTGCCTGATGCCAGGAAGTGTCCCCCACCCCACCACCCCCGCCCCTGCTCCCCTGCCCCCCACTCCCCACCCCACTCCTCCCCCATCCTCAGGGCTCAGCAGAGAGGCCAGGCAGGGTGGTCCACCTAATGGGTCTCCAGTGAGCTGAAGCAGGTAGCACGAACTTCTCTCACCACATTAGCCCTTGGAGAGGAAGGGATGTACCTACCCAGCTGAGAACGAACCAAGCAGGTCAAGTTCAGCAAACTGACCAAGAGGTCTATTATGGACTAAATTCAGGGTGCCTGGGTGGCTCAGTCATTAAGGGTCTGCCTTCAGCTCAGGTCATGACCCCAGGGTCCTGGGATTGAGTCCCGAGTGGGGCTCCCTGCTCAGCAGAGAGTCTGCTTCTCCCTCTCCCTCTGCCTTTCTCCTCACCCCCCCATCCCTGCTCATGCTCAATCTCTCTCTCTCAAATAAATAAATAAAATCTATTATGGACTAAATTCCATGTGCCCCCCACCCCATAGGTTGAAATCCAATTCCCAGTGTGATGGTATCAGGAGGTGGGGCCTTTGGAAGGTGACTGGGTCATGAGGATGGAGCCCTCACGAATGGAATGAATGCCCTTAGAAAAGGAATCCTGGAGAGGTCTCTTGCCCTCTTCTACGATTTAGGACACAGAGAGAAGATAGCCATCTTCGGACTAGGAAACAGGATGTCACCAAACACGGAATCAGCTGGTACTTTGATTTTAGATTTTGCGGCTTCCAGAACTGTGAGAAATCACTGTTGCTTAAGCCACCCAGTTTATGGTATTTTTGTTACAGGAGCTCCAACAGACTAAGACCGAGTCACGGCGCATCATGGGAGCAAGAAAGAGTCTGAGGTGGGTGTGAGGGCTGGAGTGGATAGAAGGGAGTCCCAGAGCTAGGGAGGTTCTCCCCTAGCCTGGGCGTAAACCCCAAGAAGCTTGCCTCTGCCTGGGCCGCAGGAGCCCCGTAAAACCCCTGCCGGCTCGTCAGTTCAGTGTCCGAAACTCTGTTCTGCCCAGACATTGGCTCCCACTTGGTCCCAGGCTCTCTCCCAGTTCAGCCTTCCAGGCCTGTCCTCTCTGGACGTGGCAGCCTGGTTCCATTTCTGCTTCGTGCCTGTCTTGGAAATCCATAACCTCAGCCACCCACAGTTACCCCCTAAGCACCAACATCTACCTCAGTCCTACCCCCAGCTCAGGTGTCTGGGGACACAACACGCCAGACTCCTGGTAGAGGCGGGTAGTAGGCCTGTGGGGAAGAGAAGGTGGGAGTGGGGGAATAAAAAGTCTGGGTCGAAATGGGCAAGGAGGAGAACAGTTTGGGTGAGTATTAGGAAGAGAGTTAAAAATACACTCCTGCAGTGTGTGGCATGAGAGGGCTGGGTTCTTTAAAGGGCTACTGGCAGCAAGATTGAAACATTAAATTGATTTCCAACACCCTTTGGCATAAGCAGAGAGCCCCTGCTGTGAACCCCAATGATGGGGCCTCAGTCTGATTCTTTTGACTTTTAGGTGTGACCTCCAAGGAATGACAGAAGGGAATGGTTTTTTGAGCTGAGAAAAATGTATTCAAAGACCATGCGGCGTTGCTAAAACTCTTTTTTTGTTAGCTCCGTCTCTGCTCCAAGAAGGTCTTCTTTTTTCCTTCTAGAGATCTTAACACTCACAGCCATCGTCTGGCTTTTCCTGGTCTCGAGGTTGTGTCAGTCTCCTCACAAAGGGCCTTGCTTCCACCTCATACATCCTCCATTTCCACTCTCAGGCCTTGTCAGCCGAGGCTAGACATGAAGGAAACAATCAGATCTACAAACCAAGCTATCAATATTTACCTTCCTGCCTCGTCATGGCCCAAAGGTTCTGACGCAGAAGCGATGCTGTATGTAGCTTTACCTGTTACCCTGCCCGCCTCCCCAGAAAGTGCACGGTGTCGTTCCTCACGTCGGTCCAAACAGAAAACATCCCACAGACGTCACTCCAGCTTTGCCCCATCTTTCTCCCACAAACCCAACCTTGGAAAATTTTTTATTTGGCTTAAAACAAAAAAATTAATGATAATCCGAATGGGAACCCAGATGGCATATTTATCAGAATTTCAGATGATACAAAATGGAATCACCACATAGGGTAAAAGAGTAAGGTGCCAAGTCCACCTGGGTAGGTTTGAACAGGGAACTGAGTTCAACACGATGACAGGTCCTAGTGATCGATGTGAAGGCCCACTCTTGGGTTCAGAAGTACAACACAGCTGTGTCATTTCAGAGTTTGGAAGATGGAGCCAACAGGGCAAGCCCAGTAGGAGTCAAGGGCGTAACGTGACTCTCAAAAACTCTAAAACAAGTTTAGGCTGCATCCATGGAAATGTATAGCACAAAAGAAGGTGATGATCCGGTTCTCCTTGGCTCTGTGGGACCACCCCAGATGTGCTGCCTTCTGACACCCCTCCGGGATGAACACTGACGAACTCTCCAGCATCAGAGGAGTAGAAACAGGAAGATAAAGAATCTGGAAATTGTAACCAAAGAGGACCATGAAAGAACTAAGGAAGTGTAACCCCCAGGAGGGAAAAGATTTAAGGGGTTATGAAAGCTGTCTTCAAGGATTTTAAGGACCAACCTGTACACAAGACAGAAAGCTTCCCTGCCCCTAACTCTAGAAGACAAAAGTAGGTCCATGAGAATAAGTTCCAGGGAGCTAAACTTCAGTCCAGCCCAAGGAAGAACTGTCTTTCCTAACCGTGAGAATTATCTGAATCTAGAATGAATGAAGGGGCTGCCGGATGAATGAATGATTCCCCATGACTAGAGGTAGAAGCCGGGTTATCACAGAGGAGGGATGCTGCGGAGAGAACTGCAGTATTCGCCAGAGGAGTCGGTCAGACCCTTCCAGTTCACAGCTACTCGGATTCTGGGGATTGCCATTGTAATTTATGACACTATCGCCTGCAGGAAAACAGTGAATTCCCTCTGTTAACACAATAAAGCTGATGAATTTTGGAAATGTTTCCCAGTTCTTTTCAGACTCAGTTTTAAAATGTCAGATAAAGAGCACAGGCTCTGAAGACAACTGCCTCTGGGTTCAAACGTGGCTCTGTTACTTACTAGCTGTGCGACCTTGAGCACATCACTCAACTTCTCTGGGCCTCAATTTCCTCATCCATGAAATAGGGATACCTGCCTCATTCGGGACATCATGAGGAGTAAATAAAGTCGTATTTGAGAAGCATTCAGAACACTGCTGGCATATAGTAAGTACTGTGTGTTTAAAAAAAAAAAAAAGTAATGCAAAATGGCTGAAAACAAAGAAGAGGAATGGTGTCACATTTAACAAATGGTTCAAGGATGTCCTCCTCCTTTATGGACTCATCACAAGCAGCTCTGGCTATAAAGTAGCCAAGAGCCCAGAGGTGGCCAAAAAAAAAAAAAAAAAAAAATCACAGTCTCCCTAAGCTCTCAGGGGGGAAGCAAAAGCTTCCTGCTATTGGCTTACAGTAACCTCTGAAAAGGCCTGTGTTTAATGATGGCCAGCTTATACCTACCCCCGCCGCCTCCAACCCCCCAGCGCCCCCCCCTTAGAGTAGCTAGGAGGCCAGGGGTGTGCTGCATTGTAATAAAGCAGTGCCTGGGGACGGCGGGGGGCCAGAGCACGTCAGATGTACAGGGTCTGTCCGCGGGAGCTTAATATCCTCTTACTGGAATAACTATTGTCCCAGCTTCTCGACAAATACCAACCGTCATTAATAAAAGGACTAATAAAAGCATTTATTGCGCTCAGGCAATGGCCTTGCTTTTTCTAGCTGCGGGGCCTTGGCAGAGGCAGCCGTGGAGGATGAGGGCTGGAAAAGCGAGACTCCCACTGCAGCCCAGGGATCAGCCCCTGCCCCCAGCCCGGACCTGGGCCCCGACCCAGACCCGGCAACACTCCCACAGAGTGGATAGCCAGAGCAGGGAGAACCGGACAGGAAGATCATGGCTCATGGAGGCATCAAACTCCTGGGACTTTTTTGATTGCAAATACAGGTTGGCAATGCTTAAAGAAAAGATTCTGACTACGACATTCTTTCGAGGAGCTCAAAGCACATGTCTTGCAAGATTATTAACCCCATTTTATGGAGAGGAAAACAAAGGCACAGAGGGAGTTAGGGCCTCACACAGCCATATGACGTTTGGGCCTCCTTGCCTGAACTGAGGCTAGAATCTGATCGTCCCGACTCCCAAATCCAGGAACATTCTGAAATTTCAAAAAGGGCGAGACTATACCTCCATGTGTCCAGCCTCCGAAGGGGGATCGGTGAGTGCTGTGAGCATCACCACTGCTGCTCTAAATTATTATTGTTGTTATTATAATAAGTAGTGGGTAGAGTTGAGTGGGCGGCGGATACCAGATAATTACCAAGACCCCAAAATTAAAGTGTTGAGTCTTTCCTTTCCACGCTGCTCAAAGATGAAAATGAAAGCTGGCCTCCAGGGATCCCTGGGAAGAGCCCTAATCTTGAGATAGAGTGTGCCTAGGAGGGGAAGACCATGGAGAAAGGCCAGGGCCAAAGGCCTAAGAAGTCAGCCTTCGAGACCCTGGGATTATCGACTGTGGATGGCAAAGCAGCCCAAGAGGCCAAGAAGGCACGGTCAAACCAACCTGGGTTCAAATCCTGACTCTGCCACTCTCTGGCTGTGTGACCATGGGAGAGTTACCTAACCTCTCTGAACTTCAGGTACATCATCCTTAAAATGGGGATAGTAATCATCCCTACCCCCCAGGGGTGTTAGGAGTATGGGCTAGAGGATAGACTGCAGAACAAAAAGCGGGGGGTGGGGAGAGGTTCTTTGCCCCCCTGAGCCCAGAGCCCTGCGGCTGTGGAGGACCACTGACTGTGGGCCCCCGCAGAACTCTCCTGATGTCAGGATGACGGTAGGGGGCAGAGTCTTTTTCTCAGGACTACCCAGGTTCCATGGAGAGTAACTCTGGCTTCAGCTCCCCCTGTTTTGGGACAGGGCCACAAAGATCTCTAGCCTCAGCTCCTCCCTACCCCACGGGCTGTCAGATGGAGGAGATACCACCCTGGGAGGAGGGGTGGGAGTTAATAACAGCCCCCTGGATCTCTGTTATTATTGTCATTATTCGGGCTCTGTCCAGTAAGCAGTGGGGACCCGCGTGACTCACTGTCTGCACACCGCAGCCCTGGGCCGCTTGTTGGGACTTGCCTGCCTGCCAAGTTGCCTCCACCTAAGAGGCCTCCACCTCTTTCCCAGCTCCTGATGGCGGCTTAGGGTCCTCCACTGCAGGATGGGGAGGGAGCATTGGGGGGTACCTTTGGGAATAGAGTGCCCAGCTCAGAAGGGCGGGTACTCCCATGTCACCGGCTGCAGCCCTGGCCTGATCGGTAGTCACAAAAATGAGCCAGGGTTTGGATGGGGGCTGGGGGCAGGGGTCCCTAAAGGTGGCAAGGTTCAAAACCACCACTCCTATAGAGAGAGTTCCTGATTCCTTTGCAGTAGCCGCAGGGATGCCAGGGACCAGGGAGAGAGGGGTTCGAGAGAGAGCATTGGGGTCTGAGTCTGGCCCTATGACAGGCCCCTGGGAGGGGTGGGGACGTGGTAGGAGGAGGGTCAAGTCCCTGCTCACCTCCAGGGGACCTGCTGAGAATGACAGAGGTCTGGCTGAAGGAGTAGCCTAGGAGCTAGGAGTCATCAGAGGAAGGTTCTTAAAAACTATAACCCAAATACTTGGGTCCTAAAATCTCAAACAACTGCTGGGGTAGGGAAAGGGAACTGGGGTGCTTCTGACAACCACAAAGCGCCCCCCCCACCTTGCAAGCACTCTATAAATGTGAACTGAACATCTGTGACTCGCCCGCACACACCCCTGCAGTTTCATGGTGAAGACACAGCTAATCATAGCTGGTGTTGGGGGAGAAAGAGGGATTTTGCCACAAGCTCCATGACAGACTGTCTCCCTCCCTCTCCAGAATGTTAAAGAAGGTATGACTGGCCGGGAGTTGGACAGGGAGCAGTTTCTGTCTCCCTGAGGACCGGCACTGCCTGGGGGAAGAGCAGACTCCCCAGAAGGCCATGAAGATCAGGGTTGGTCCACTGGTTTCTGATCAGAGATCATCCCAGGAAGACCAGAGCTGGAATCCCGAAGATCTGTTGGTGATGCTGGCTTTGGTTTTGTTTTGGTTTTAAAGCTGGAAGGGACCCAATTATAGGACATCTAGTTATATCCCTCACTTTTTTTTTTTTTTTAAGATTTTCTTTATTTGGGAGAGTGAGAGAGCATGTGCGAGCACGCAGGCATGCACACACAAGCAGGGAGAGGAGTGGAGGGGGAGGGAGAAAGAATCTCAAGCAGACTCCCCACTGCACGTGGAGCCCATCTTAGGACTCAGAGCCAGGACCCTGAGATCACGACCTGAGCCAAAGCAAAGAGTTGGACGTTCAACCAACTGAGCCACCCAGGCACCCCTAGTTATAGTCCTCACTCTTCGTATAAGAAAACTGAAGTCTTGAAAGCTGAAATGATTGTCCAAAGAATTTGGGGTCTTAGACACAGAGCTGTAGCCCTGACTCGGGAGTCCAGAGAAAGAATACTGAACAGTAGGTCCATTTTGAGTCCCTAAGAAATAACAATAGCTATACCATTCACTGAGCATCTAATATATGCCAGTTACTGGATTAGGTGGTTTGTGTACGTTACATCAGGCTAGAAATATGAATGAGGGATTCAAACACCAGAGAGATGGTTCAACTGTAGATTTTCTTCTAGGTCTGAGGCACGATGATTCAGTGGCACATGTTTTCAAATTCATAGCCTTTCAGGCTGCACTGCTTTATCAACTGATTTGAGTATTTTCCAAATGCCATCTCTCCACTGGGTCCTGGGAATCCAGGGATAAAATTGGAGAGGGTCTCTGACAGCACACTAGAATCAATTATTTACTGAAGTTATAGACAAAGGGTCAGGAGCACAGACAAAAGTTACCCTGGGAAGATGGAGGAGGCTTCCGGGAACATTTAGGCAGGGTTTTGGAGGGTGAGGAGGAGTTTGCTCGGTAAGGCTATGGATAGAAGAGATGACATGCATGTAGAGAAAATAGCGTGTGGAAGAGCTATAGAGTAAAAGTGCTATGTATGTTTGGAAAAACCAAACAGTTTGAGACAGAAATCAGAGGGATAGAGGGAAGGATGGGAAATGAGTTGAGGCCAGCCTGAGGAAGGTCTTAATGCCAGGCTAAGGAGGGCACCACTCAAGAGTTAGCTTTGGATGTCTGCTTTTGGAAGTCCTCAGAGATTGTCATTCCTAACTTATGCATGTATATTCTACCTCTGATTTGTCCTGTTTCCCCATCCCCCAACTCTCTACATTGGCCTGGGCACCTGTGAATGTGTTTCTCCACCTGGAGTGCTAATTAGACCCTCCGGGGAGTCTGACACCAACAACCAGCTGTGGTGGCAACCTCTAGCTCTTCACCTCTGTACAGGAACTTTCTCAGTATCCCCTAGTGCTCCCCCCAGTTATTGGATGTTAGTAGAGTCTTTACCCCTTGGCGTTCCACTTGGTCAGGCTTGGTCAGATGGACCAGTCTATGAGGCACGTGTGGAATCCCCAGCTAGCCCCCGGAACCACAAGTTCCCCTTTTCTGTCCCTGTTCCGGTCCCAGCTCTTGGCTTGCGTCAAACCAAGCTCTGCCCCCATCAAAACTACCCACCCAACTCCCACCCCAGGGTGTTTTCAATCTTTTTTTTTTTTTTTTAAGATTCTCTTTATTTATTTGACAGAGAGAGACACAGTGAGAGAGGGAACAGAAGCAGGGGGAGCCGGAGAGGGAGAAGAGGGTTCCTGCTGAGCAGAGAGCCCAATCCCAGGACTCTGGGATCATGACCCGAGCCAAAGGCAGACACTTAACGACTGAGTCAGCCAGGCGACAATATTCCTTCTAGAGCAGCATACCTTCCCTCTTTCTTCCTGGGCCCTGGGTGCCAGGACAAAGTCAAGAGTAGACCCTCACCCCCACATACATTTTCATTTTGACCTCAGATAATCATCCCAAAGAAAGCTTCCTGAAAGAGAGGACAGAGGGTTCATTTTGGCCTTTGACAAATCATTTCATTTCTCTGGGCTCCTGTTTCCGCATCTGTAAAATGGGGACATCAGCCCTCACTGCACAGGAATTAAAAGAGATAGCACGCAAGATGCCAGTCAAAGAAGGGCTGAGTTCAGCTGACAGACCCAAGCAGGAAGGGACACATTCCTTTGCTTCCGTTTAGAACCGGTACCTTTAGCTTCTAGGACCTAGAAAAACAAAACCAAACATAAACAAAAGGGAATGAGTTCAGTCAGGGCTTTGAGCTGTTGCAGAGGACTCAGTAGTGAAGTGGGATGGAGCCTATCCTTTGAAAGGCTCCCCAGGCTCCTGCCATCCAGAGGAAGATGTGTCCTTCCTGTTCCAAAGGGAAGGAAGAAGGCAAGCCAAAGCCACCGTCCCAAGCCAGGCAGACAGGTGGCTCTCAAGCTGACCTTTGCCCGGCCCGGTAAGCAACATAGTTTCATTGTTCCACCCGGCTGCAGAGCTGGTTGGTGGAGTTGGCTTAGAGAAGGATATTTTGTATTTGGCTTTTGGAATGACTAATGAATGAGCTGTCTCCACTGCAGGAGAATTATGCCAGTTAAGCAAAACCCAGCCCGGCTGGTCGGCTCAGAGATAGCTAATAGGAAATGCCTGTCAGAACACTGACGCTTCAAAGCCAAATATATTCTCCCTGTGTTCTCTGTTTGCTAAGTTTACTTTATGCAAAATATAACTCAGCTGAAAATATGTAGATGGCAGAAAGCTTGCTCCTTCCCTCTGGAAGAAACTGTGATGACAAAGAAGAGAGCAGCTCCTTGTTAACCCTACTGGGCCTGTCAGGCTGAAGAACAGGCCAGGCTCTTGGCTTGGCCAAGAGAACAGACCTCTATGCGATGGAAAGTCTGTCCCACTAATGGGCCCATAGCAACTACAGTCCTCGAAATAGAGGCAAGTGTCCACCCATTGGGCTTCCAGACCATGGGAGCAGAGGGAGTGTGAACCCCATGAGAACAAACTGCCATTTTGTCAGGTTGGGAAGACCAACGAGATTTGGTCCTGAAGTTCTCTTCCTGCCAATGCCCATCCTAGAGGTGAGGTGCTGAGTCCTTCAACCAAGAAGCAACTGAGAAAAATCAGCAAACTCCAGAACCCCAAACTGGGTGGCAGTGCCTTGGGAACGGAGTTGATGCTAAGGCAACAGGATCTGTGGGAAGAGCACCGCATGGGAGTCGCGGTATTTCTGCCTCTTCTCCCTGTGGGACCCTGCGGGACACACCTCTTCTCTCCTGGCCTTGGCTTCACTCCCTATACATGGAGAGATGGGAGCAGCTCAGCAATTCCTAGAGTGACATTGACCTCACACTGTCTATTATACGTGATAGAACAGAGGCAGGAGTGTGGTAATAGGACCCACTTCTCAGTTCCCCGACCTTCTCGCTCTCTCAAGGACTGCTGTGGGTCGCCACGAGGAATTGGGTATAAGGACAGGATCACCTTTATAGATAAAGATAGCTAAGATTTCTCAATACCTGAAGTGGGAAAGATTCCTCAAGGCTATGATTAGGGATATTAGTGCGTGGAGAGACCTGGCTGAGGAGTAGCAAAGAGATAGGGACTCCAACAGCCTCCGACCTGGAAAAGCCTTGCTCCTACAGGGCCCCACAGCCAGCCACTTGGGGGCAGCTCAGCCGCTCTTCCCAAACATTCTCCCCTAGATAAGGGGTCTGGCCCAATTCAGGAAAGCATTCGTATTGACCCCTTTGGGATCAAAGTGAGAGCCGTGCCTAAGGAATCTTGGGCCTCCCAGAAGGACCCAGAGAACAGGGAGCATGGAGCCCCTGCCACGTGCTAGGCAGGGTGTGGATGCAGAGAAGAATCAGATACAACTTTGCTTTCCAAGAGCTCTCATTCACTGTAAGATGGGCCCTTCTAGGGGAAACAAAGAGTACCCCTAAAAGGTTAATCCCGGGATTCTGACTGTAAGCACATCAGAGAGACTCTTGCTGGGGCAAGCTCTTGGGAGTCTCTGAGCCTGGGTCCTCCTTGGTAATGACCTACTTGAGCTGACCAGAGGCAATATAAACGCCCACCATAGCACCTGCCACATTCGAATCACTCCCTAGAAAGGAGTTACTATTTTTATTGCCATGGCTTAGAGGAGAGCTTCTCAGGAGAATGGGTTCCAGGTGAGCAGAGACTCACCCATCCCTGTAGCACGGGGGGGCCGAGCCTGAGGTGTCTGGACCTCCCAGCTAGCTCTACCTAGCTGTTCCTCCATTCACCCTGCTTTGCCACACAAATAGTAGCTTTTTCTTGGTGTGCCAAGAACCCTGGGAAGCCCTGCCCGACATCCTCAGAGCAGGCTTCCTGGGCAGGTGGGGAGAGGGGAGGGGTGCGCTCTGGTGGGATATAGTAGGAACGGCCAACACCAGGCACAAAGGGTACGTGGTAGTGGGTCTGGGAGCAGGAGGCAGCTGGGAGGTCTCAGTGCCCCACACCACGTGGGGTGCACGTGGGCCCAAAGCACAGATTATTAGCTCAGTGATTGATTCTTCTCTAAGTGGAGCAGAGGCCAAGTTGGAAGATACTGAGGGAGGAAAAAAGGCTGGATAATGTCCATAATCAGGTGAGTCAAGGGAAGTGGCCAGACAAGGGTCGCCAGGTAGGAGCCAGGTAGGAGCCGGGCCTGTGGGGACATGCTGAATCTCGGGACATATGCTCCTTTGGGGGCTGAGGGAGTCAGGATGCAGGAGTCCATGCAGGCAGGCATCCAATCGCAGACGGGGCAGAATCAGCATTCAGCAGGGAGCCAGGAACCAGCGAGAAAGAGAAAGCCGTGAGCCAAGCTCTGCCTAGTACAGGGAATGGCCCCAGAATGTGGGGTCCCAGAGCCACAGGGCAGGCCTGTCCCTGATGGAGAGAAGCAGGGCAGCTCCATGATGCCCAGCAAGCCAAGCAGAAGAGTTTGGACTCACTCAAACCACCTTGGAAAGCCATGAGGTGTACAAGCAGGCTCTCCCAGCCTGTGGAGTTCATGGGGAGATGGTGGGTGGTGAGAATCACACAAGGACAGCTGCACATGGGCAAGGGCGGGGTTTGGGACGTGGAGGGAGTGAGGCCAAAGGAATAGACTTGCCTGCCGGGTTGGCCAACAGTGCCAAGCACAGGGACCAGAGGGGTGAATGTGGCTGGCTCCGGGTTGAGCTGGAAGCTGGGTCCATTGGTGGGAGGGGTAAGCAGCAGGAGTCCAGAGGCTGAAAGGTGGGGGCAACTTGGTTTGGGGCAGCAGGACCTCAGCTAGAAGTGGGGTGCAGCAAAGAGAGGAAAGCACCCTCTGCCAGCTTTTGCAAGAGTGTAAAGAGTAGCAGCTTTGGACTCAGACAGCCCTGGTTTGCATCCCCACTCCCTCACCTGGGGGACATATGACATGGGAGGCAGCACTTAATGTCCCTCAGTTTCCTTGCAAGCACTTCGTAGGGCTGAAGATTCAATAAGGTCCCTTTATTCTTAACGGACTTCAGAGTCCCTTAAGGTTTCTGGCATATACAGATGCACACAAAATTGTACCTGTTCTAACTATGATTGTTAGCTCCTGAGATTGTGGGCTTCCCAGGAAATGGGGGGGATTTAGAGGTTTGATGGATGGAATGTGGCAGAAGCCCAGCCCCCGGGGAGGAAGGGCAGTGAAGGGAAAATCACAAAGGAAGCAACCTCACATAACCCACTTCTCAGAGCCCCGTCCACCACTGCCTATCTGTGAGTCCTCTAGCAAGTGATGCAATCCCTTTAAGCCTCAGTTTCCTCAGGTGCAACGAGGAGATGCTACTATCTGTCTTTTGAGGCTTTTATGACAATTAAAGGAGATAATGTATGTGAAGTGCCCGACCCAGTATGTGAGGGAGGTAAGGAAAGATGGGATCTGGGGGCATATCAAGGCCCAGGACTCACCCTCCTGTGCCCCAGATCTTAGGTCTATCACAGCAGAAAGACTTTTTCCCCTGCAGACTCAGAAGCATCCGGAGCTATGGGAGCTGCACAGAAACAGACCCTGCTAATGCGCCCGCATGCTCTGATAGGATTGGCTCAGGAACCAGGTGAGCTATGTCTGATGGTGGAGGGTAACAGTGGCTCCAGCTGGGAAGGACCCAAAAACAGAATAAGGGAAGGGCTGGAGGAGGTCTTCTCCATTTACTCAGAAAGTAAATAAGTACTCATTGCTCACTTTCTATGGACTAAGTTCCATAGACACCACGGTGACCAAAACGGCTGTTCTCCGTAGCTGCAAAACTGAGCCTGGTAGGGGAACAATGAAAGGAGCCTGAGGAAGACCTTTCATTGGCTCCCTGCTGGCTGGGATGGAGCAGGGAGAAAATGAGGTGTGGGGTCTGCGCAGAGTGCTTGCCATGAGCTGTAGGCAGGGATGAAAGCCGGGTTGGTGGCCGAGGATACAGGCTCTGCCGGGGTGGAAAGGACACGGGTGTGGATCAGACAGACAGACAGACGCCGCTCGACCGCTTAGCAGCTAATGTACTCCAGACAAATTAGCACTCGGGGTCTTCAGTTCCCTTCCCTGTAAGATGAGAATAACAGTACCTGCCTCGCAGGGTTTGGGGTGACCATTAAATTAGGTGACACGTTGAAATCCTGGCTCTCGGTAAGTGTTCAATAATTGGGGCTGATGTTAATAAAAACATTAATAATGTGAGGAACCTAGGAGAGACTTTGCAGGAATAAATACATGACAAGACTTGGTGACTGAGTGTAGGGAAGAGTTCAGCTAACATTTGGACAACTGCAATGTGATTGAGTATCTTCAGGGGTCCGAACTGGGACTGACCCTGCTGGGAAAGAAGGCTTAGGCTGGGCGGGAATGGGGAGTCACAGTCCCAGCGAGAGAATGCTGAAGTCGCCTTGAGTCAGGATGTACAGTGCAGTTCAGGGGAGCGGGGGGGAGGGGGGGGGACTGGAGTTGTCTCTGGGTTAAATGCTTCCACCTTCATTTTCTCCTAGATTCCCTCAGGCAGCAGTTGGGAGGGATCCCCTGTAGGACCCCAGAGCCAGGGCCAGCGTTGGACTCCACGTGGTCTGTGGGCCAGATGAAACCCTGGGAGAAAGATCCTGGACCCAAAGGGGAGAACAGAGCAAAACTGGCTGCTTGGGGAACATCTTTCTTTTCACAGACTGAACGAAAACCTCAGTCAACACGTTACCTTTTTTTTTTCCTTTTAAGCAGCAGTCCCATTGTAAGACCAGGGCTTACAGGACATGGCCCCAGACAGGAACAAAGGAAACCCTCCCACCAACTCTTGTGCCAGGAATGGGCTGAAATTCTTGAAGTCTTTCAGCCAAAACTCTCAGGGAGAAGACCCAGAAGACTGCCCATCAGGTGAGAAAACGTAGGCGAAACATAACGTGCAAATTCCTGAACCAGAAAAATCATCTGGCAAGTCGGCATCCAGCTATGTCTTAACGAGGCAAACTCCAAAGAAGTTTTCCCTTTAATCTGGCATTTGAAAGGAAATGCTGCTAGGAGCCCCCACCTCACCCACCCCACCCTTCTGCGTTGCCATGACTACCCAAGTTCTCAGAACCCGAAAGAACTACCTCAGCACTTCCCTCTAAAACAAAAGAAAACTATTCTGGGTTCCTGGGCAGAGAACTCGGAGGAATGGGACCTGTTACCGCGTGGCAGGTTCTTCGGAGCTGCTGGAGAGCACCTAGGAGCCTCTGGGGACAAGGCCTTCCGAAGAGCTAGGGAGCTAGGGAAGGAAACGAGGGGTGACAAGAGCCCCCCTCACCCCCCCACCCCCTGCTCGCCCCAGCTTACAGAGCTGCACTCTGCCGGCAGTGCTGGCTCCCTCCCCTCAGCTGGGCCTCATTTGCCCCAGCAATGAAGCACATGAAAAGAAAACACATCCTCTCTCCAGATGGGAAGAGCTCGTTGGAGGGGACCAGGTCCCGGCTCAGGAGACCCCAGGGTGGCCGCAAAGGGAGGGTCTTCTCCTTGCCCTCTGCGCTGGTTTGCTCCCGGAACAGGTGAAGTGAGGCCAACCTCTGGCGGGAGGAGGGAGCCCCTGCAAAGCCCCCAAGAAAGCAAAGATCCTGCCAATGAAGGCCAATGAAAACCTTCCCCTTGATCCAGAAGGCAAAGCCCACGAGGTGACAGCTGGTCAGCCAGACAGCTCCCAACCCTGCCTAAGCTTCAAGTGGAAAACCAGGGCTCGGCCCTCACACCTCCTTCTTTCTCAGCCACCACATCCAATTCTTCATCATCCCCTGAGCCTGCTTCTTTAAACCTTTCTCAAAATCCATCCACTTCTTTTTCCCTCCACTGCTGCTGGCTTGGTTCAAGCCTCACGGTCTCTAGCAGGAAGTGATGTCTCTAGATCATCTGTGTGCCAGGGGCCGAGTGGCCATTTATAAAACCCTAATCTATGGGGCAATCAATCGGTTAAGCATCTGCCTTTGGCTCAGGTCATGATCCCAGGGTCCTGGGATGGAGCCCCACATCAGGTTGCCTGCTCAACAGGGACTCAGCTTCTCCCTCTTCATCTGCTCCTCTCCCCACCTCCTGTTCATGTGCTCACATGCCCGAGCTCTCTCTCTCTCTCTTTCTCTCTCTCGCTCTCTCTCAATGCACTCCCTGCATGGCTCAGTGTCCCAGAGACTGCCCTGTAGGACTGCATCCACAAAGTCCAGTACTCTCTGGCTTCTGGTTGCATTTGGCCAATAGGGAGCACCAGTAGAGCGTCAAGGATAGGAAAGAGTGAGGAAAGGATAGGGTATGTAATCTCTCCCTGTGAGGTCCTATCAGACTGGCTGATCCCATATGGGAGATCACTCCTTCTATCAAGGTGGCCTGTACTCATACCACTCTCCTCCCAGAGTCCAGGAGCCCCCCTACCCCCTAGCCCATGTCTTCTGGCCTAAAGGTGGTCCTAGTTCTGCTGCTGCCAGCCCTGGGTTCCTGTGGTGTCTGTCTGCTATGTTCCTCCATCCCCTACCACACCTTGCAATTAACCCCTCTGTACACAAACCTTCCTCAGATTATCCTAATTTACATGTGTCTTCCTTCCCTGTTGGGATCCTAATATTTTTTGTCTGCACTAAATCATAACCTTCGCTCAGGACTAAGCACAGTTGACACCTCCCCCAGGAAGGCTTCCCTTTTCTCCCCAGTCTGGGTTGGACCTGGGTTCCCAGAGCCTCTGTATATTCCTTTGTCACCACTCTTTCTGCACTTGGCTGCAAAAGTCAGTCCTCTGACCTAAATCTGAGTTTCTTGAGGGTGGGGACCATGTGTTGTAGCTCATTCCTGCACCCCAGTATCTGGCACAAAGCAAGAGCCCAGAAGATATTTGCTGAATGAAGGAAAGAAGGAGCAGCTCTGAGTGAGACCTTGCCAGCCAAAGATGCCTAAGAAACACAGAGCAACATCCCTGGGCGGGCTGCCTACTCCAGGAGCTGGTGTCCTCGGGCCAGAGTCACATCTGAGACCAAAGGGCCCAAAGAAAGGCTGTTATTTACAAAACACCCACCTCCAGGGCCTGGAACCCTGTCCATGAGTATGGGGAAGGAGTGAGAAAATTGTGCTGCTTCCTATTTCAACAGCTGTGCTTCCTGGGAGAAAAAAAAAAGGAGTGGCCCACCTCCCTCAGCCCTGGGGAGACAATGGAAGTGTCCATCCTTGAGCTAGCAGCCCTCTGACCCTAGTGTCAACCAGTGGAAAACTCACATCAATTTACTAAAATAAATTATTAAAAGCCCAGGGGCCGTTCTGAAGGACCCAGCACCACTCTCCCCAGAACATGACCAAATCACTCATTCCTTCATTTACTCCCCAAAGGTTATTAGTGGTCTGCTCTATGCCAAACACTTCTCTTTGATTTCCTCTACTGAGCTTCTAGCCAAAAGAGAAAAGGCATTTCTTTTTCCTTCCAGTCTGAGTCCCTGCTAAGTCCTGTAAGAGGCCTGGCAAAGCCAGAGGATGGGCTTTCAGGGAGAAAGGCCCCGGGCACCTGGAAAAAATCAAGGGAGATGGGGCAGACCTAGAGGGTGGAGGACAGGATAGTGAGAGGGTGCTAGGATCCCAGCTCCCCCCTTTTCCAGATGGGTGAACTGGGGCAACTTGCCTCATGGCTCTGTGACTCGATTTCCTCCTATGCAAAATGGTGGTCATTGCATGAACAAAGCTATTCACAGAGCTATTGTGAAAAGTAGATAAAACAAAATACCCTCCAGGAGGCTGCCTAGAGCAACGGGGCCCAATCCTTGCTCCCTGTTTACAGCAAATATTTCATAGCAAATGAGACCACCTTTACTGTTCTGAAATGAAAGTTAGAGATAATAGAATCCACCCACACACATAACTTTTAGAAGAATCAATATCCTGCTATAACTATAGGATACAGACCTAGAGGGAAATAATTTAGAATAAAATAATACGGATTTTAATCTGTAAATGTTTGTGTGTCACTACACTGGAAGATAGAAGATGGTTATACCCACTTATAATGAATATTGAATTTAAGAGAAGTAAAAAATATTGACTGGAACATTATGGGTACTTCTTTAGATTTGATGTTCTGAAACAAAACTAAATAAGTACTGTATATTCATACAGATCTGTATGAACACAGATGAACAGAGGTGTGTTGTTTTGGCAACTCAAATAACCATGAGCGTTTTGTTGTTGGTATCGTGCTTTCCTGAAATGGCAAACAACTCCTGGTAAACATAAAACACAGTATTCTCTTGATTTATATGATGCTAGCATTTGTGAAAAATTCAACGTATATTAAAACTGCAAAAAGTACTTTGTGTTTACGTGCAAACTAGAATTACATTCTAGGCTCAGACCAGTGTAAAGAGATTTCCTACCTACAGGAATGTTTGGTGGAGCATTCAAATGTCATATGAAGTGCAGGACAAATCTTCATTGTACGACACTGGCCCACCTAAGGCAAGAAGTCCTGTTCCGCCTGCCTTCCCCAAGTAGTACAGGGTCAACAAATTCAACAGGAAGCCACCATGCATTCCTAAAAACGCCTCTAGAGGGCAGCACTGACTCCACGGAGGATCACTGGGCCAGAGTTGATGGGGTTATCCGACTGATAAGGAACAAAGAACGATAGCCATACAACCTCCAGGAACACAAACCAGACGGCATTAGGCAAGTGGGTGAGTGCACCGCACTCTGCCCTCAGTCTCTTGTTGTGTCCTACTACATTTGTTCGGTTGGGGTTGTAGGCTAAGGTCATTCCCCAGTGCATCAGGGGTGAGGTCTCTCTTTTAATAGGCAGAACTATGCCACCCAGACTTCCAGGTAGAGAAAAATTCTCAGCAAACCTCCAGACACTTGTATTTTTCCTCCCTCTACGCAACTATTGGGACCTCTTTGAAAAGTGTATCATCAGCACTCTGTAAATAACCACCAGTTTGTTTGCTCACCTATGGCTCCATCGTGAATCAACACCACAGAGCATTTCACAGTGTTGTGACATTGTGCCTCTCGACTGAACGTATATTAGCAAGGGATAAAAACCACACTTCTGGCAGGCAAGGTAGTTAGGTGAGCTGCTGTGTGTCCACTCCATTTCTTCCTGCAGGCAGCCTTGAGGTTCAAGAAAGCCTGACTTGAATCCAAGGTCCCATTTCCCACAAAAAGACGCAATCATGTCAGCCCTCCCAGGAAGAGGCAGCTCCTCAGACAGGAAGCTAAATTCAGATAGTGGCACCAGGTGGAAGGGGAACTCTTGTCTGCTTCTTGGCTCCCTTCTTTTAGTGGCTCCATCTGAACATTCAAGAGGGCAGCTGTCCGGGCTTCTGGCCCAAGGCCAGGGGTGCTGTGATGGCACTGACCACACAGAGGCAGCCCCCTCATTAGGAGGAGGCAGGCCCTGCACTCTCATGATCGAGTCATATCTCATAAATGAGATTATGTGAAGTCATGTTACTCTCTCTGTTTATTTCTCTCGTTATCCACAACTTGCCATAAACACTGGTCTGAAGGATCCAGCCTGGTCTATGGCTTCCCTCTGTGTGTGTGTGTGTGTATTGGAGGGCAGGGACACAAGTAGTGTCAGTGATGAGTGAGAAACCCCAAGGGAAAATTCCAGTCACCTCTCTCCACAGAGATTCTCCTTTCATTGCTAACCTTGGAGGAGTTGGTTCTAATTAATTAGGAGAGGTGGTGACTCTTGCCTACAGGGTCTGGTGGAACCAGAGAGAGACCTAGAAAGAGACTCAAGCCCATGGGGTAAGCACACAGTCAGGTTACCAAAACTGGAGCATGAGACGAGATGAAGGCTGATCTCGTAGCAAAGAGACTGGATGTTAGGGCATCCTGTGGGCCGTACTGGGCACACCTGTATCTATTTCATGAGGTAACAGAGTAGGTCCGCCAATTGCTGGTGGGGGTGAGCCTGTCTTCGGGAGATGGTGGCTCCAGCCAAGGATACAGTGAGTCTGCTGAAGCTGGGAACCAAGCAGGCTTGACATGTGTCACCTACATGTGTTTTGGGGGACAGAGAAGGGCCCAAGAGAAAAAGGGAACATGTAAGCAAACCAAATAGGAAAAAACCCTAAGGTATCTTCTCAAGATTTGTTTCTCGTCACCTTCCACTATCCTCAGGAGTCAAAACCATGGTGGTCTCAGAAAGCCCCTAGAGGCGAGAGGCATCATGTTGGGGACTGGGAGGACTCTGTTTTTTGAAGAGAAATTGCCAACAGCATTTCCCAACGTCCAGAGGAACGTGGCTTTCCGGGCGACAGAGACCCGAGAACTGGAGCTGCTCTATTCGGCAAGCAGCGGCCTCCAGAACATCCCTGACATCTCCACCATCTGGCCTTTTCTGCTCCATAGTGAACCCCCACCCTCAACTTGAGAACCATTTTGGGAAAGAGCCAGAATGGGAGACCCCCAAGTGTGAAGACAGATCTCACGAAGCCAGTACACTCCGGCGCCAGCGCCAGCGGTTCTCAGCCCTGCTAGCAAGTGAGAATCACCTGCAGAGCTTTTAAAACATACCCAGGCAGGGGCCCAGCCACCAGAAATGCTGATTTAATCGGTCTGGGTAGGACCTAGGCGTGGCTATGTTTTAAAAGCTCTCCAGGTGATTCCAACATGCTGTCAGACTTGGGAACCACTATGTTCTACAACAGGAGAGGCCCTCAGGCCCTCACTCAGATCCCAGGTACTCTTAATTTAAATACACGTCTAACAATCCAGTTGTCTGGCTTCCTAGCTGGTAGAAAATGAAATATCCTATTTAGAAGGGGAGAGAAAGGCTGCTAATGAAACAACACTAAAAGCAGCAAGACATAACAAATGAGAGTCTGATCACAAGTGTAAAGATAGAAAGCCTATAAAAAGCAAACACAGCACTCAACCCCTCCCCTCTCCAGCATATCCTATTTCCAGTAAGGGCCTCAGGGGATCATGAGATGGGGGGTGCCGTGTGAAGGGCGAGTGATGCACGTTGACTGTCTGTGACATGTTGGCATATGTTGACAGTTGCTACAAACATTACTTCATTGACTTCTCATCACAGCCCAATGAGATAAAATTATGACCCCATTTTACAGATGAAGAAACCGAGACTCAAGGAGGATTATGAGCCCGCTCAAAGTTGCCCAAGCGTGGAGAGGCAGTGTTGGAATTTGAATGTCAACATTGGTCAGTTTGACTCAAAAGCCCACATATGCTGGACAGTGCAGTTCTGCCTGGTTAGTATGATAACTGACATTTTTAATGATGACCCAAAGCCTAGAGCTGGATTACCCTCCGTATCCAGCTGTTCAAGATGTCCCTTTTAGGAATAGTTATGCACACACACACACACACACACACACACAAATACATGCTTTTTAACAGTGATGAAAGAACAGGGTATCCATTTGGGAAATAAATAAATAAAGAATACAAGTTATTTCCCAGATCACACCATTCATCAAAATTAATACCAGATGGATAAGGATGGAAATGAAACCATAAAGGTACTAGAAGAAAATAATAAGTGAATATTTTATAATCTTAGGATGGGGAAGAACTTTCTAAATATGTCAACAAAAGCAGAAACCATAGAGGAAAAGATTGATAGATTTGACTACATAAAAAATTAAAAACTTCTGTACATCAAAAACCACCATAAATTGAAAAAATATTCAACCTCACTAGCATTCAAAGAAAGCAAATTAAAACAGCAATGAGAGACCCTTTTTTTCCTCGTTTGCTGATCAGATTGGCAATGATTAAAAAGAATGATAATACCGAGAGTTGGCATGGGTGAGGGGAAATCAGCGCTTACACATTGTTGGAGGGAGTGTAAATTGGTACAATCTTTCTAGAAGGCATTTTGGCAAGATGTATGAAAAAGCCTAAGAAGGCACATACCTTTTGACCCAGTAATTCCATGTGTAAAATTTATCCAAGGCAAAGAACTGATCCACTTAAACACGAAGGCATACATAAATGTGTGCAAGGATTTTATTCACTGAGGCACTCCACGGAATTTGAAAATTTAGAAGCAACCTAGATGTTAAACAAAAATGAATTTGTCAAATAAAATATTTTATATAGGGGTGCTTGGGTGGCTCAGTGGGTTAAAGCCTCCGCTTTCAGCTCAGGTCATGATCCCAGGGTCCTGGGATCGAGCCCCACATCGGGCTCTTTGCTCCGCGGAGAGCCTGCTTTCTCCTCTCTCTCCCTGCCTGCCTCTCTTGCCTACTTGTAATCTCTGTCTGTCAAATAAATAAATAAAATCTTTTAAAAATAAAATAAAATATTTTATATATATATAAGAAGCAATACCATACAGCTACCAAAAAGGGCGTTTTATACACAAATAGGCTAATGGGACAGAAACAGACATAAAAATATATGAAAATTTGGTGTATGCTAAATATCAAACCAGTGAGGCAAAGACAGGGTCTTTAATAAATGGTGTTTCATTAACTGGAAAAAGATAGAGATTGGGCAAGTTTTGTACACAATACCCCAGGACAAGCATCAGCTGGATCCAAGATTTAAATGCACAAACTAAAACCATAAAATTACCAGAAGATTGAATCACTATGTTGTACACCTGAAAATAATGTAACATTGTGTGTCACCTATACTCACATTTTTAAAAATTATCAGAAGAATAACAGAACCCACTTGTAATCTTACCATGAAGACCATTTTTAATTGATTAAAAATCCAGAAATCATGAAATAAAGGGCTAATAAGTACAGCTGTATAAAAGTCTTAAAACTCTTATATGATAAAAGCACCGTAATTTTTTAAAAAAGATTTTATTTATTTATTTGACAGACAGAGATCACCGGCAGGCAGAGAGAGAGGAAGGGAAGCAGGCTCCCTACTGAGCAAAGAGCCCGATTCAAAAGTATATGACTAACTGGAGAAAAAAAAAAAATCATAACTTTTTTCACAAAGGATCAATCACTATAATATATAATTTATTTCTGTAAATCAAGGAGACCAATAATCAAATAGAAAAAATACCTGTTTTCAGGAAAAAAAAACCAAAAACAGATGGCTTTTAAGGACATGAAAGAATGTTCAACATCGTTAAGAAGAAGAAAGTGCGTATTGTAGTTACAATGATATACCCATTTTTCGCCTATCAGATTTGTACATATCCCAAATACACTGACAGACGGAAGTTGTAGGGAAATGAGCATCCTCATGCAATGCAGTAGGAATAGAAAATGCATACCCCTATGAAGACCGATTTGGCATTTTCTATTAATGCTGTTAATATACTTACCCACTAACTCATCAATCTCACCTTCAGAATTTTTCCTGCAAATATATTAGCACACATACAAAAATTACATTTGCATGTATCATAGCATTGTTTGTAACACTTAAAGTTCAAAAATAACCACAATGCCCAACTATATGAAATTGGTTAGATATTATGGTCCATCTACACCATATTATATCAGGAAACTCTCTATGTAGTGGTAAGAAAAAGTCTCCACTGTATACTATTAGGGTTTTTGTTGTTGTTGTTGTTGTTGTTGTTGTTGTTTTAGGTGCCTAATAATGTATACAGTGTGCTAACTTCTTTGTAAGAAAGGATGGGGCATACATAATTACATTTGCTTATATTTTCAAAAAAGAACATTATAACTATTAAAAGTGACCTGTGGGAGGGACAATCAGAAAACCAGGTGAAATAGGGGATGGGGATTAAGGAGGGCACTTGTTAGTGGTGAGCACCGGGTAATGTATGGAATTGTTGAATCACTATATTGCGCACCTGAAACTAATAAAACCTTCTGTTCAAAAGAAAGAAAGAAAGAAAATCAGGTGAAGCAGGACATGCATGGAAGCAAGAATTTCAGTGTCCACTTTTTTTTTTTATTAAGATTTTATGTATTTATTTGACAGAGAGAGAGCACAAGCAGGGGCAATGACAGGCAGAGGGAGAGGGAGAAGCAGACTCTCCACCTAGTGTGGAACATGATGAGGGGTTCCACCCTAGGATCCTGGGATCATGACCAGAGCTGAAGGCAGATACCCAACCAACTGAGCCACCCAGGTGCCCCACAACATCTACTGTCTTATATTGTTTTGATTTTTGAACTATTCTTGAACAAAGGTGTTGTCTATTTTATTTTTTATTAAAAAACTTTTTTGTATTATGTAATCTGTATGCCCAGCATGGGGCTTGAACTCACAACCCTGAAATCAAGAGTCACATGCTCTAGTAACTGAGCCAGCCAGTCACCCCAAGTATTTTCTATTTTTAAAATAAAATTAATTAAATCCATAATGGCTCAGATTCATTTGTGTGGACATGAGAGATTTTCAAAATGGATTTCGTGCATAAAGTAGATCACAGAAATATATACAGAAGAATTTTTTTTAAAATATATCTATGTGGCTATTTTCTTATATATATATTGGGAAATAGGAAAACCTAGAAAGATACATTCTAAAAATATTAATAATAGTGGTTATCTCCATGGGGTGCCTGAGTGGCTCAGTGGGTTAAGCCTCTGCTTTCTGCTCAGGTTAGGATCTCAGGGTCCTGGGATCAAGCCCTGCATGGGGTTCTCTGCTCAGCAGGGAGCCTGCTCTCCCCACCCCCGACTGCCTCTCTGCCTACTTATGATCTCTGTCAAATAAATAAATAAATAAAAATCTTAAAAAAAAAAATAGTGGTTATCTCCAGTTAGGAGGATTTAGGGTTACTTAATTTTAATTATTTTTCTTTTTATCTATATTTTTAAACTTTTGCACAATGACCATGTTTTATTTCTATAATCACAAAATAAAAAGAAATACACTTGCCTTAAACAAGCCTCAAAGAAAAATAAATAACCCAGGAAAAATGTGCAAAATGACAAAAAATTTAATATCCTGAATATTTAAAGAATTCTCTCTCAAAAAAAAAGAGTGCTGCAGAAAAATTTAAATGAGGAACCACAGACAAAGAAATGTTTGTATACTTAAACAATGTATTATTTGAAAGTGAAAAAGTAATACCGAACATTGCCAAATGATGAGGATAATCATTATATAGTAAGAAGGAAGAGCAAGTTGGCAAACAGTGTTATTTTCATAAAAAATATATCTATACTAGACTTACAGATTTTACTGGGTGCCTGTATTTGGGTACAGATATAAATATGTGCATAGAATAAAATCTGTAAGAATAGGCTCTGAAGGGTAAAGAGGTATGATGTCTGAATGGTGGGAGGACGGGTGCTTGCTGTTTTCTCGTCTTAACATCCATTTCTCTGCAATGAAATGGTTATTTGTATAATATTAAAGAAAAAGGAAATACTATTTGTAATATTGCCTTGTGAAAGATAGCCACAAGTAAGTTCATCATCACATTGTATGTAACAATGTAAGTATGTAAAAATAAGCTTTAAAGGCAACAGGGAGGGATGCCTGAAAACAATGTAAGTATGTAAAAATAAGCTTTAAAGGCAACAGGGAGGGATGCCTGGGTGCCTCAGTTGGTTCAGCATCCGCCTTTAGCTCAGGTCATGATCCCAGGGTCCTGAAATCAAGCCCCACATCGGGCTCCCTGCTCGGTGGAAGCCTGCTTCCCCCCCCAACCCTGCCTGCCTCTCTGCCTACTTGTGCTCCCTCTCTCTCTGTCAAATAAATGAATACACTCTTAAAAACATAAAAATAAATAAAGGTAACAGGGAATCTATGGGATATTTTCAATCACAAATCACTGTTATAGAAAAACATTAGTGTGAAAGATGCACAGTATGTAAAGAAATATATATCATATGTATACAAAGCACTACACTAGATAACTCCATTAAAAAATTAAAACGTATATGCTTAGAAAAATTGGCAGAGGTTACACACCAAGGTAGTTGTAACTATGGTTACCCCTGAGTAGTGGAATTATAGGTATTTTTTGTTTTACTCTTTTGGATGTTCAAGGTTTTTTCAATGCTCGACAATAAACAATCCCTTCTAAAATGAGAAAAAAATAAAGCACTAAGAAACTTTTTAATGCTTAAAAAAATAATGCTTTAAAGATAAATTCTAAACTATTGAAAAAATGTCACCCCTTCCCAAAGGAGAGGGGCGGTTAACTCGCAAACCTGCTGGGCTGGAAGGCGGATGGGGGGCAGTGTGGTGGGTGAAGTGACCAGGGCACGAAGGTCGTCTGTGAGGAGCTGAGCTGGGCCCAGGCCCTCCTTTGGCTGCTTCTGCTAAGGCGTCTCTAGCCATCCTAGAGTAATCACTGAGCCCCTCAGGGGAAGGAGAGGCTTGTAGGGGAGATGGGCTCTCAGATGGCCCCATCCCAAAAGGCCAAGGCAGAGAGGTGGGCTTTGAGACCTGGGCAGCCTCCTGGTCCCTTCATATCTCCTAGTGTTTACCACGACATACTCTTCTCTGGACGCCTGCCTTCAGTCCCTGCCCTGGCCAATCTATCTATCTTCCAAGCCCCTGTCACCCTTCTGAAAATATAGCTAATTATTTTATTCCTGGAACCAAAACATTTTATCCCAAGTCAGTACTTCTCTAACTTTCCTGCTGAAGTACACCAAGGGCAGACAAAAGAAATGACTTCAGTTCCCCCAGGGGACCGCACAGCCCGAAGCTTCTGCCAGCACACCCAAGCACTCTTTGAAGGCTTCTGATGTCTGTTAAAAATGCATGAGAATTTTACATTCTATTCCATTATATATCTGAATTTCTTTTAATATGAAGATGTTTAAAATTATTCACCTCAAGGAAAATTGGTGCTCCCAAAAGAGATACTGTGTTTATGTATCCTCCTTGGAGTAGGACCTGTAGCCTAAAATCCAGATTCCCAACAGGCAGGGCTCCTGACAATTCGGCCCTCACAAACCTTTCTGCCCTCTTCTCAGGGCTCCTGCGCACACTCCCCAGTCACTGGGCTACCTGGACGCCCCTCGTTTCCTGTATATGCCAGCTTCTTCCCGGCCTCCTTATTCCTGCTCAGAATCTCGATTCCCATGCTACCCCACTCTGCGTGCTGACAACCCCCTCAAAGGCCTCAAGGGGAATCAAACTCCACCTTCACATTAAACCCCTCTGCCTGCTCCTGCCTGGTGGGCTCCTGCCAACGTGAGAGATCGCTCAACGGCCTGAAAACAGCCTGTGCTTTGCAACCAGAAGACCAAGGTTCGAATCCTACCTCCAGCTCTCGACACTGGGCAAACCACCTAACTCCTCTTAGATCTCGTTTGTAAAAGGGGGAATGCTCACACTTCTCTTGCAAGGCTGTTACAGGAATTAAATCCCACTCAAACCACAATGTAGGACCCAGCACATGCTCCCTTCCCCTCCTCTCAACCTCTTTAGCGTGCTATTTGCACCACTCCCAAGAAGACTATACTTTTACGCATTCTTTGAAGTAATGGTTTCTTTCTGCCAAATAGATCAATGGCTCCCAATGTCCCAAAGAAGCTTCTTGAAGTAACCCCTGATCTCATGGCTTGAAAGAATTTGGTTATGAAACCAAACACGTTTATGGTTTGTCTAAGTTCACTATCCCATTAAGCTTTTTTGAACATGGAAAGTGGTCCCAGCCTTTCCTCTCCAGCCCAACTTTGGGGACCAACTTTGGGGACCGGGACTTGGGAGCCACCCACGGAGACCATAAACACCTTGAGACTAGGGCTCGGTCTTCATACTTCTCACCGCACCGTAAGTACTCAGCACCTCACACTTAGAACACACCTAGTAACTGCTTGTGGCATAAACAAGAAGTTTCACACAGATGACAGGGGGTGGGGAAACCCTCTCCAAATTAGCCTTTTGGTGTGCAGAAAGGGGTCATTGTTATGGGAGGCAGAGCTGGAGGCAAGCCTTTCTCCCCCCACCCGCCCGGAGCAGCACCCCAATTACACCAGCTGGCCTCCAACTTCAGTGTGTGAGCCGATTAAAAAGCGCCCTCTCTTCAGTTGTCTGGAAACCCCTGCAAGGAAAGTTTGCTGCCCAAAGTTGGCTTTTGACTAGAGTCTTAATAAGAGGCCTCAGCAGGCTATGGCTAGAGAGACAATGTCACTTAGAGGAGCAGCTTGAAGCGGCAGTTAGGAGAAGAATTATTTTAATGAATACATTTCCTTTCAATTGTATGGGAATATCAAGATCCCATTAGAATAGGGAAGCAATTAGAACTAATAAAGATGAATGCACAGTGCCCCGTGCGTGCGGAATAACAAGCAGCCAACAAAGGGACTCCCGAGAGCGTGCTCTAATCCAAATGAACCGGCGGCCCGCGGAGGGGAAGCGGCTCTGTTCAGCGGCTCAAAGCCCGTGGGTCCCGCGCATTCTGATCACGGCCAGCGAATGGCTTGAGTCGGGCCTCCGGGGTGGGGGTTGAGGGCCCCCGCCTGGGTCCTGGCCTGGCCCCTCGGGGATAGAGATGGGCCGTTGGCAGCCCCTTGGCGACGGCCATTCAGCCCGGGGCCCTGGCTCCCGGCCAGCCTCACGCCTGCCCCTCGCACTGGGTTTCATTGTGTCCAGGTGGCAAATGCCTTCTCGCCAATTCTCCTTCGAGGTTTAGAGAGGGGGTGGGGACGCTGGAGGAGGGAGAAGGGGGCCCTGTGTGCTCTCCCCACCCCTGCCCCTCTCCCCTCCCTCGCTGGCCAGGCTCTGCGCCGCCTCTGCTACGGGTGTTAGGTTACAGATACTGGTGGGTCACAGGCAGCCGAACACAGAAGCACTGTTGCTTACACAATTGCTCTTCAAACAGTAACAAACAATTTTCATTACCCAAGTCAGATCGAATCATCCGCCCAGCCATCCCGCCTCCATCCCAGCCGCTCCTCCAGGACCCCCGGCTTCATGCTCTGCCCGTTCCGCTGTCACTGAACTGAGCTCCCTTTTCTCCTCCCGGGCCCGGGAATACGCGACAAAGCTCTTCCTCCGATCCTTTCTTTGAGCCGGATCAGCTTGCGCGGCTGTCAGAGCTGTCGGGAGCAACAGTGAAGACACAAGCACCTGTGCCGACCGGGGCTCCCGCAAATCTGGGGTGACGTGTTACTCAGCATCCCTGTGAAGAAGGCACTCAAGAGTTTGGAGGACTCTCTTGCCAAGTTTAGAAGGAATCCAACAAGATAACCTTGGCTCCCCACCAAAGCGTTCACTGGCCTTAGAAGGAGTGTCAGGACTTGACATTTCTTTATTTAATCTTTTCTGGCCAGACGGTTTTTTCAACCAGGAATGTGTAAACTCGTTCCAAAATGTCTGCGTGAGAGACGAGTCACACTCATTACTGAGATTTTTCTACCACTTATCCTTAAAAAAAAAAAAAAGCCTGTAACATTTTATATTTCTTAATGATAGAGCACTTTAAAAGTATGTTTACATTTATAATCTTACTTAACCTCAAAATAATTCTGTGGCGACAGGCGAAGCAAGGGTTGGCAGGCCTACAGATGAGGAAACGGTAGCCCAAAGAGGTTAAGTGTCCTGCGCAAGGTCACAGAATGAGTGGGTGAGGAGGGGCACCAGAGCTCAGGACTTTTGACCTAGTTCAGGGCTTTGTTCTGGGACACACCTTTTCTACACCCACAGAGTGCTGGACATTTCCAGGATAATTCATCCTGCCATTCTGCTTTTCCAGTGTAACTCCCTTACCCCTTTCGGCATACTAAACAATGCTAAGCACTGTGGACTTTCAAAGACTATTCTAGGCTACAACAGATCATCCCTCAGGAAGGTTTCAAGGCCAGAGTCATCAAAGTATTTGTTTTGCTGCTCCCCTCCCCCAAACAAAGAGGTATGCATTGGCTCCCTTTTAATAGCTTACGTAAGGACTGGACTGTTTACAAAGTCTGCCAGTCCTGATAAGGTAGGCACAACCAAAACTAAAAATGATTGTCTAGGTCCCTTCCACTAGAACACTGTAGCATCTAGGGATTGGCAAATGGTAAAAACAAAGTCATTCAGATATTTTTTTTCATAATTTTGAGGTACAATTTATATATTGTGAGATGCAGAGCTATGAAGGGTAGTTTGACAAGTTTTGACAAATATCTACCCCCAAATCAAGACACAAAACATTTCCATCGCTCCCAGAAAGTTCCTGCATACCCCTTTCCAGTCAAGCCCACTCTAAACCTCCACTATTCTCATTTCTATCACCATAGATTAGGTTAACCTGTCTTGCACATCCAGTTACATGGAGTGCTATTGTATGTAATCTTTCGTATCTTTCTTCTTTCACTCAACATAGTGGCTGCTGGACTCTTCTATGTTGTATCAGTAGTTCCTTTTTTTTGATGTGTAGGATTACATTATTCACTCATTTTCTAAAATCCAGTCTTATTACTGCAAATTTGTCCCTCGAAATTCTTTCCATTCAGTGTATCTCCTGTGTGCTCCTTCCCATGCGTCTATCTCCTGCCTATCTTCTTGGCAATGCTTGAATTGAGGGAAATATGTAAATGAGCTCTTTTATCTCTAGCACTGTCCTTCTAGGTTGGAGTGGTTCTCTCTACCTTCAGGAGAAACAGATAACCAGGCAGTCCAGCACGAGTACATGAAGACAGTCATGAGTACGGTCGGAATAGAGAGATCCAAGTTCTCTCATCTCCAAGTTCTCTCATCTCCGGTCCAACTCTAAACAGATGATTGGTTTGAGTCAGGTGATTTCTGTGACTCTTTTCCCATTTGTAAAATAAGGTTAATAATACCTTCTTAATAGGGATTTGTGAGGATGAAATTATATTGTTCGCACAATGTTTGGCACAATGAAAACTAGTAACAGTCTCAAGCTAGACTGTAATAAACATCCTTCTGCTTCATTCACACACTTTTGAGTTTTTTTTAATCAGATACTATAAGTGGGTATACATTTTCAGAAGTTTTTAAAGTGAAGAGCTCATGATTACATCTAGAAAAATATGACTGTCAGATATTTACTTAAAATAAATGTTATTTCCTGTGAGGGGGAAAAAAGCCTTTCGTCATTTATTCAGTGACAATTATATACTGAGTGCTGAATCTGAGGCGTTCTTCAAGAGTTAAAGACATATCCTTAGCTTTTAGGATGTTTAGTTTTGGAAGGTAATGAGATAAGCACAAAAATAATTATAATACAAAGCAGAGTATGGTCAATAATAATAATTTAAGACTATTAATATAGTGGTTAAGAGCATGGTCTTTTGAGTCATCCTATATGGCTCAAATCTCAGTCATGTGATGTTGAGGAAGTTACTTAACGTCTTTCTGTATTACTTCACTTATAAAATGGAGATAATAATACCACTTATCTAGCAGGGCTGTTATGACTAGATGAGTTAATACATGTAAATACTTAGCACAGTATCAGCACATTAAAAATATGCAATAAATAATAGCTAACATTTATTGAACACTCCATATGTGCTGAGCACTGCATTAAATACTTTATATGCATTACTTCACATAATCTCCATAATGTTGTTACTGCTATTATATCCATTTTACTGATAAGGTAACTTGAGAGGCAGGGAGTTTAGGTAACTTGCCCATGATTACATAGCTAGCAAATAGCAAATGCCATAGGAAAGACAGATCTATAAAATGGGGATGGTGATAACAATACCTCTATGAGAATTAAACAAATTAATATCTGAAAAGTGGTTAAAACAGAGCCTATAGTACATAATAAGGTCTATATAAGTGGATGTTAAATAAATGTAAATTGCTATGGTAATTCAGAGATGGCAGTAAGTAACTTCCATGCAGGGAGATTAAGGCAGGCTTTGGATTGGTGACATTTAAGCTGAGCCCCAAAATAAAAGAGACAGAGAGAGAGAGAAAGGAAGGGAAGGAGGGAGAGGAGGGAGTGAGATAGGAAGGAAGGAAGGAAGAAAATAAGGAGGGTGGAAGGGAAAGTGAGGAGATAGCGGGAAGAACTGGGGATATGCAAAAAGAGAAAAAAGTGATGGGAGTAGTTAATTTTGATTAGGTCGAAAAGTCTCTCCTATTCCTCCATCAGTCAGTATTTCTGCCAGCTGTATTTTCCTTTCACCCCTATAGAATCTGCTATCCTCGCTCCCTCATCCTCAATTTTAGAATATTTATGGGGAGCCTGTAGGTGCCAGGCACCGTTCTACGAGCTGGGGATACACCAGTGCACAAGAGAAGCCAAGTCTCAGTTCCTATTCTGCACTACAATAAGGCTGCAAACTGGATTCCCAGCTTTTGGTCGTCCCTACTTCCAATCCATCCTCCACACTGCCACAAGAAAGATTGTGAAGATAGAGATCTGGTCCGGGCACTCCCTGGCTTAAACTCCCAGCAGTAGTTTCCCATCGTGTTTAGAATAAATTTCAAACTCCCTAGTATCCTGTGCAAAGTTCTTCACTGACTGGCCCTCATAGAGCTGTCTCCAGCCTTTACCTCCCTGCACTCTCCACTTGAGCCAGTAAAATCACTCAAAATCAATCCTAGATACAACTTAAAATAAGCACTTGCTGAAAAGACGTGGCTAGAACGCCATCCCTATTTCAACCTTGTCCATGGAAACATTTCCCATTCTGCAAGCCTTGGATGAGAAATCCAGAGTTACCTCCCTTCAGCTCTGGAGCCTGAAACGCGGCGCTGAGGGTACACCTTCCACCTCCCCTGCACGTAAACCCAACCCACAGGGAGCCGGAAGGGGCGGGGCTTCGCTCGGTCTCCGGCCCACCATCTTGGCTGAGCTGGCCGGAAGTGGTCCGGCGAACCCGCGCGCGGGCGCACACTGAGGCTGCGCCGCGACGGCGCGCAGGTCCTCAGCGCCGCGGCGTTGCGGCAACGGTCTCGAGCCCTCCGCAGTGCAGTCCAGCGTCCCGAAAACCCCTTCAGACCTCTCTCCTAGTCCTCCTCCCGCTGCCCCAGGCTCTGTCCCGCCCCTCCGCCGGGGTTTGCGCAGCAGCTTGCACGCCCCTTGGTCCTTGTACGTGCTCTGCACCTGCCTGCCTGAAACATGTTGCAGAAACCCGAGAGCGGGGCTCTCCCCGTCCCTCAGGCCGAGGGGGAGAAGGATGGCGGCCGTGACGGTGAGACCCAGGCCCTGACCGCCTTTCAGAAAGAGGTCCCGAGCCCCTTCCTGCAGGAGAGCCCCAAGGAGGATATTGGCGCCCGGAGGGAGGAGGGGGCTACGGAGTCCGCCCTCACCCCAAAAGGCGCGAGGACCTTGGCAGCCAAAGCCTTGGCCCGGCGCAGGGCCTACCGCCGTCTGGATCGGACGGTGGCCGAGCTGGTGCAGTTCCTGCTGGTGAAGGACAAGAAGAAGAGTCCCATCACTCGCTCCGAGATGGTGAAATACGTAATCGGAGACTTGAAGGATCTGTTTCCTGAGATCATCGCAAGGGCCGCAGAGCATCTGCGGTATGTCTTTGGTTTCGAGCTGAAACAGTCTGGCCGCAAGCACCACACTTACATCCTGGTCAACAAACTCAAACCTCTGGAGGAGGAGGAGGAGGTGGAGGAGGAGGATCTGGGAGGAGATGGCCCCAGGTTGGGTCTCTTAATAATGATCTTGGGCCTTATCTACATGAAAGGTAATAGTGCCAGGGAGACACAGGTCTGGGAGATGCTACGTCGGTTGGGGGTGCGCCCCTCAAAGTACCACTTCCTCTTCGGGTACCCGAAGAGACTTATTATGGAAGATTTTGTGCAGCAGCGATACCTCAGTTACAGGCAGGTGCCTCACACCAATCCGCCGGAGTGTGAATTCTCTTGGGGTCCCCGGAGCAACCTGGAAATCAGCAAGATGAAAGTTCTGGGGTTCGTGGCCAAGCTCCATAAGAAAGAACCCCAGCACTGGCCAGTGCAGTACCGCGAGGCCCTCGCAGACGAGGCCGACAGGGCCAGAGCCAAGGCCAGAGCGGAGGCCAGTATGAGAGCTAGGGCCAGGGCCAGGGCCACTGATAGGGCTGGTATGTACCCCTGGTGAGGACTGGTGGGACAGTGGGCAGCCAGGTCTCCTGGTTATGAAAAAGCTACTGTCTGAGTCATAAGTAGTACCGCTGGGGGTAGGTCGTTAATTAGAAGTTGTATTTGTGTGACTAGGATTTGGGTTTTGTATCTCGATATGTTTTGTCAACATTTTACATACTGTTAAATTGATGTTTATAAATGAGACTGGTCTGCTTTTTCCTGTAGCATTTTATTGTAGAGTTTGGCTGGTTTTGTAAAGTGGATTGAAAACTTTACATTTTGTTCTGTGATCTTGAACAAATGACGCAGCATTGTACTGCTGTATGTTGATGGTTTCAAGGACCTCAGCAGTGTGATCATCTGGTACCACGAAAAAAATAGCTGATCGGTGTCTAGCTTCCCAGTGCTTTTTGTCTATATTGTATAAAGAAAAAAGACTGACCTGTATCTCTATTTGTGAGCTATTATAGTATCTAGAGAAAAACGAAAATACAATAAATTAGAACTCTACCCCAGTACACTTAATAAATTAAAGATTTGCTGAGCATCTTCTATTGCGTGGTGTTTGGGGCACCTGGGGATAGAATGCTGAACAAGATAAGGGTCCTGTATTTGTGAATTGGAGATTAAGAAAGTAAACCAGAAATTACAGAGCCGTGAGTTGAAGGCTGCAGAGGGACCCCTAACCCAGCTGGGGTGATTGGGTGAGGCTTGCCTGAAATAATCTTTAGTCAGACTTTGGGGGTTGAGGGGGAAGGATGGGGCATGTGGAGGGGAGGGAAAGGAAAAGCAGAAGTTGGGGGTGGGAGACGGTATTGGGAATAGCAGGGGCACAGTTGCCCCTCCGTAACATAGGAAGAAGATTTGATTCATGGCAGAGCTGGAAAACACCCTCCCTTTGCCAGGGCTCTTGTTCCAGAACAACTCATTGCAATGCACAGTGATGGTGACTATTAGCGTTGTGGTTCCCTCCATCTCCCTTCTCTCAACCTCTTTCTACCAAAGCTGTCAGAGACCAAATTCTGTAACTCAGGAACGGTATGTCCGTGGGTGGAGGGTACATGTGATGTCCCCTACTATCGAGAGGTTCCATTTCAAGATTTCTTTCCTAGCCTAGGGCCCTCATCCCTGTTTCTACCTGCTGCTTTTCACCTGCCACCTCCCATTTGGAGGAGACTTGTAAGGCATTGCTCACATTCTTAACTAGCCATGAAGGGTCATCCACAATGCTTACCACTTTCACTCTGGGGATACAGCCTACATAGAATAGGAAAAGATACATAGAATAATAGGGAAAGTGGTAACCAAGCCAGAGCGGACTGTGAAACTAACCCCCTCCCCTGCAGCTGCCATATACAGACAAGCCGCTTTTCTACACTTCACTGCCAGTTTTCTCCTGCTTTCAGCTATATTCAAATAACATTTCTGAATATGTTAAGGTAGGTGTGGAATACAGATAAATACCTGGGGACACAGGCCCAGGGATCCAGCAAACCAGACTGAGACCGAAGCTGTAAGCTTATGGGCAGGAAAGTTTACTAATGAATTAAAAGAGGACTTCTGAGGGCGCCTGGGTGGCTGAGGGTTGGGCCTCTGCCTTCGACTCCAGTCATGATCTCAGGGTCCTGGGATTGAGCCCTGCATCGGGCTCTCTGCTCAAGCAAGGAGCCTGCTTCCTCCTCTCTCTCTGACTGCCTCTCCGCCTGCTTGTGATCTCTGTCAAATTAAAAAAAAAAAAAGACTTCTGGGCAGTTTATAATTCATTAAACAAACAAATACCAAGCGTCCACTATATGCCAAGGACTTTGCTGGGTTCCAAAGTTTAACATGGGAAGACTGGCTTTACCTGCAAGGAAGAGTAACAGTGATAATTTCTCACATCTGTATTTTCTCACCCGCTATGTGTGCACCCGAGGGTCAGATTACTGGGTAGTTTGCCTGCAGTCACTAGGTTAGCCAAAGGCAGCACCAAGACTAGAACCCGAGTCCCTGCCCCCCAATCTAGTATGTTTCAGTTGAGCATTCCTGGCTTCCAACATGTTGTGTGTGATTTTACTTACCCCAATTCCAAAACACAAGCAAGGGCCTGTAGAATTATCTCTAGTTGCCACTGCGATCCTTAGGGCAGCAAAATAGCATAGAAATACTCTCCCATTTTACCTGTACCTGTAGATGTGACTGCTGAAATTTGGATGTGTTAACACTTAGCAAAGACAGGACTAATAACAGGACCATTTATTAAACATCTACTGTAGGCCAAAGGCATCCCCCACATTTTACAACCACATTGCAAAGTAGGTATTACTGAACACCTCCATTTTATAGATGTTAAAGATGGTAATTCTTGCCATTTATCTACTACCTAAGAGAAGCCAGCTTTTTTATGCTTTACATATCTTTTGATGATTTTTATAACAATTTTACAGGGTAGATCTCTGTTCCATTTTACACTAAGCAAAGAGTCAGGAAAGCTGGAAAGTTCTGACACTGTATCATAAGGATTGGAACTGAAGACTGAGTCAGAAGCCTGACTTTTTCACTATTATACATTTCCTTCTTTGTGGGAGCCCGTCCAGGCTTGGGTCATCTGTCTCTGGACTCATGTGCTTTCTTTAAACACTGCCGTCTCTCTAGAGACACAAACAAGTACAGTGTAGTCAGGCTAATTATGACAAGACACTGGCCTGCAGGAGGGTAAAAAGGAAGCTAAAATAAAGTTGAGGAATTATCTGCGAACACTGATTCCAGCTCTGCTTCCTCTCCCCCCCATGTGCTCAGAGTGCTGACTACGTGTGGAGTGTGTCACTTTGCTGAAACCCCACATGTTTTGCCCTTTAGAGGCCATGTTGCCTCAGTCCACTTTACTCTGCTCTCTCCACTGAGCCTCAAATTAAGACGTCCATGCCATGGAACAATCCAATAACATCTGCAGGCGTTCAAATAGGATTCCCAGTGTTTTTGCACATGGTACAAAGGGCTGCCAGGACTCATACCCTTGCCTCAGCACGAAAGACCTCCCCATGTCACAAATGTCATCATTAGCTTCTCTGAAGTACTAGAAGTTTGGCCTCTGGGCCCACGGGTAGAGCAGACATTGGCCATGGTGAGGGCAAGAGATAACGGACTCCTCCTGTTACTTATGGTCATTCACATGAGGGAGAAAACTGGCCTGGATTCCCCTCGCTCATCCTCCTTTAGGCACAGAACTAGCATGTGTTGGGTGAAACACCGAGTGAGGAGGCCCGGCACTGCTGTTGGGGGAGTGGTGGCAGATGGAAGGCTTCCAACCATACTTATTCTACGACAACCAGGAAGCAACGCCAGGAAAGGAAATTGCCTCGGAAACGGTGAGTCCTGCTTTGGCCAATGGGAAATTCTTAGTTCAGCCCCAGCCTCCAGACATCCTGACGCACACCAGAGTGGGGACTTCGGACCAGCCGGAACTCGGAGAGTGTTTGGAAACAGGCTCAGGTTGATTACAGCCCCAGCATGGAGCAGGCTCATAATGGCCCAGGAGTGGCAGGCAGCTCATTTACAGGCCCTGTAAATCAGGCCTCGATTCACAGACTCCATCACAGTTCCCACTTGAGATAATTATGCTCCTGGCCTTAGTCATGGTGGCAACTGATGCTTGTACAGATTATTCTGCAAATCGTGCAGTCCAGGAGACATGGGTAACAACCACCTCCCAGCAGAAACACGGTGTACTGGGGCACCTGGGTGGCTCAGTGGGTTAAGCCTCTGCCTTCAGCTCGGGTCATGATCTCGGGGTCCTGGGATTGAGCCCCGGCTCTCTGCTCAGCAGGGAGCCTGCTTCCTCCTCTTTCTGCCTGCCTTTCTGCCTACTTGTAATCTCTGTCAAATAAATAAATAAAATCTTAAAAAAAAAAAGTTTAAAAGTCATGACTCAGTGACTTTGAACAAGGAATTCCAAACTCAGACTGAACCTCTAGGACAAAGTTTAATGGGTGGTGGAAGTGGTGGTCAGCTACCAGCCACACCCCGCATCACGTCCCACCAACGGAGTGCGCTGCAGACCCAGCCCGGTTCCCAAGCCGGTCATGGCCACTAACAATACTAGCCAGCACTTGCTACCTCCGCTGTCAGGCATGGTGCTAAGAATGACAGTCTCCTGCATCTGCACCCCAGCCTCATGAGGCTGGTCCTATGTTGGCCAATATTGCTGTGCAATAGGGAGACCAGCAGGGAAGAAGAATTCCTTCCATTCTCTCAGTGCACAAGTTAAATGACTTGCCCAAGCTCATGACATTGCTAGTGAGCAGCAGTTCCAGACCTGGAACTTAAATCTTCTGGGTTCCTGTGGGCAGTCCACCCTTCTGATCTTCAGAAGCCTCTTAGGGGAGCGACCAACCTCCTTTTAGGAAAATGGGGCCAAGTGAGAAGGCAAGAAAAGCTCTCATCCTGCTCAGTTATACCACAACCTAGAGCACACACAGGCTAGAGAGTAGAAGCAGGGATGACAGAGAGGAGCAAGTTGTCATCTCCAGTTGTAGGGTTATGGGCCTTTTGTCACAAGAGGGGAGAGGAGCCCATTTTTGGGGAATGACACCTCGAAGCAGCAGCCCTGTGGTCCCAGCGGTGGGGGAACTAGTATAAGGGAAGCAGCAGCCTCGGCCCGAGAATATTCAGGAGTCCTACTGGGTGTCGAGCACGAGCACGGTTAGGAATAGCCACAGTACCTGAACCAGGGGGACAGAGGAGAACTGAAATGGAAAGCTCCCAGCCCCTGGAGCAGACAGGACCTGCACTCCAGTCCCACTCTCTGCCACGTGATAGCATGTGGCTCCGCTGAGCTACCTCACCTCTCTGAGCTTTGGTTTCCTCATCTTTAAAACCAAGGGAATGCTACTTATTTCAAAACCCCTGAGAACTGAACGCAGAGACTACCAGCGCCATACACTGTATCTGGTACCTGGTAACTATTGTTCTCATAAAATGTATTCACTCTTTCAGCAAATATTGTTTGACCAACTTCTATACATACAAGGCATACACGCTAGGTAGTGAGATTACAGCAGAAAACAAAAGGGACAATAATCCTTATGCTCCCAGAGCTTACACACTAGTGTGAGGAGACAGGTAATAAAGGATAGAAGTAGAACACACAGCGTGGCAGATGGAAATCTGTGTCGTAGGAAGAAATGAAGCCAGATGAGGGAAAGGGCGACGGAAGAGTGTGCAATGTAAAATTGCCTGGTTGGGGCACCTGGGTGGCTCAGGGGTTAAGCATCTGCCTTTGGCTCAGGTCATGATCTCAGGGGTCTGGGATGGAGTCCGCCCACCAAGCCCCGCCTCCCTGCTCAGTGAGGAGCCTGCATCTCTCCCTCCCTCTGTCTGCTGCTCCCCCTGCTTGTGCTGTCCCACAAGCTCCCTCCCTCAAATAAATAACTAAAATCTTTTAAAAATAAATAAATAAAATAATAGAACTGCCTAGCTAGGGAAAGCCCCACTGAGAAGTGATGTCTGAGTCAAAGCTGAAGGTGAGAAGCAGGGAGTCTGCAAGTTGTCTGGGGGGACTGTTGAAAGGGGGGCCCTGCAGAGGGCACAGCAAGTGTGAGGGCCAAGCAGGTTCTGAGAAGTAGCTCCAGAAAGCCGAGGGGGCCGAGTGGGAGGGGTTAAGTAGCAGGCCTTGCCTTCCCAACCCTGAAGGAGCAGGCTCAAGTGCCCAAAACAAGGAATGGAGGCAGGTCTGCCCCCAAGAATGGCTGTGGGAGTCCCGTAGGGGCAGAAACCACAGTGACCTTAGGCCTGAGGCCTGGCTGAGGCTTCCTTTGGGCCCAGAAGGGGAAGGAAAGAGAAAATATTCTTTCTTCATGGCTTTTTTCCCCTTAATTACAAATGCTTGTAGTGGAAAATTTGGAAAGTTGCATAAAAATAGAAGAATATGAACTTTCGGGGACACTGGTACCCAGAGGCGATCGTGGTTAATGGCGTCACGTGGTTTTTACTTCTATCACTAGTGCATTTCTTCACCTGCTGAGGGTATAAATGCTTTGTTGCTACTTTACAATGACGGTGAGCCCTACTCCTTGCAATATTGCCCTCAAATATTTCTGGGAGCTCCCAATGGGGCATCTCCGACGATGCCACAAATCCGTCCGTCCACAGCAGTCACTATGTGGGGTTCATGGAGGCCTAGGAAAGGAGCCTCTGTTGGAGAGGCTCCCTGTGGGGTCTCCCCGACCACACCCATGGCTGCTGCCTCCTGTCATGCCCCTCGGATTCTAGAAGAGCTGCTGGGTCTTTGTAGGTAGGGGTGGACAGAGTGTCTTGCTCCCTCACTCTGTTCCAAGGTATGTCCCCTGGGTCCCAAAGCAGCAGTGCCAGGCCCTCTCCAACCTCCTCAGGAAGCCTGCTCATCTTTGCTTACGATCTCCTGCAAGTGACTCTCCAAACTTGAGCTGAAAATAGTCGAGTCACCTGCACAGGGACCAGTCCAGGCTCCCCCGTCCTCCGCAATTCCTCTCCTCAAACCTTAGGAGAAAAAGGAATGCAAAGGCAGTCCTTTCCCAAGGCATGGCTGTTTACACCGCTGGACCAGAACTGTGAACATCTGCGTTCCGGCAGACAGTGACTACACGTTTTCAGGCTTACGTTGCTTTTCCCCAAAGAAAAGGCTACCCCGAGTGTGAACTAAATGCTCCACTTCTAGCAAACTGCTGGCAACTATAGTTCCCTCCTCCCCTCTTTTCCCACCTGCTCAGCATGTTGTCTTTTTTCTTTTCTTTTTTTTTTTTAAGATTTTATTTATTTATTTGAGAGAGAGAGAGCACAAGAACATGAAAGAGAGAGAGCATGAATTGGGGGTGGGGGGTAGAGGAAGAGGGAGAGAGAAAAAGCAGCCTCCCTGCTGAGAGGGGAGCCCGACCCTCGGCTTGATCCCAGGACCCTGGGACCATGACCTGAGCCAAAGGCAGACGCTTAACCCACTGAGCCACCCAGGTGGGCCTGCTCAGAATGTTTCCAAAACCAGGAGTGTTATATAGTGTTAGAGATGACTAGGGTTTAGGTAAGATGTTGGAATGGGGAAAAGGATTCTAGGCAAGGGAAACAGTTCCAGCAAAAGTAGGGTAGCAGGAATGGGCACAGTTGTCCTGGGAAGCAAGAAAGGACCAGAAGGTTGGAGCAGAGTCTGCGGAGGAGAGGAGAGGGCACTGTGGCTGAAGGAAGCAGCTGAGGAGGGTGGCTGAGGTGGGCACTGAGCACATGGTGGTCCTCCAGGAAGGCAGACTGGCTGGACAGGAGAGGGAAGCTGGAGGCAGGGAGGCCAACGGGGAGACCCTGGCAATAGTCCAATTAGGAGCTAATGACAGTCTGACCAGCAGGAATGGGGGGGGAAAGGGCTGGTCGAGGGACTGGCTTGAAATGATTTGATAACTGATTAGCTGTGGGAAATGAAACAGAAAGACATATGAAGCATGACTCAGCAATGTCAAGCTGGAGTGACTGGAAGAAACTAGATTGTTCATCAGAACAGCTGAATGCCCGGAGGGCGCTGGCTTGGGATTAAGAGATAACTTTATATATATATATAGCTTTATATATATATATATATATATATATATATATATATATATATAAAGATATAACTTTAGGTACATTGAGTCTCCACTGCTCAGCGGGACGCCCAATGGACACTTAGAGATGGAACAGAGGAGAGACACTGAGGTTGCAGGTAGATGGTCTGAGTCAGCCTCTTAGAGTACATGGCCCAAACCATGGACTTTCTGCATGGGAAAGTGTCCAGAGCAGAGAACAGGAACTTGACCCACCTTTCTCCTGGCCATATGGGAGAAAGCAAGGATCTTCAAAATTCCAACAGATTACACAGAAATGCAGTCCTGCCCCTACAGTTGACTTTTGAGGCCTGGTTCTGGATCTGTCTTTAGATTTACTTCTGTGAATGATCTGGGGGCTAAGAAGAAGGTCTCGGTGTGGCCAGGGAGTCACGAAACTGGGGAAAGAGAAGCTGCAGTTAGTTGTAGTTGGGTGTCAAGGAAGTATTGGCCAAGCGTCTTTGTGTGCACTAAAAACAGAACTTCAAACAACAGAGTCACACTGCAGCTGGAAGGACTCATGACAGACCCAAGCCAAGGCTTAACTGGGCCAGTGCATGGGATTCCAGACTTAGTAGCTTTTCTTTCCCTGCTCTCCAGCAGACTTCCTTGCTTAGAAAGGAAACACCAGCATCTTTAATCAGACCCAAGACATCTCCGCAGCACAAGATACACTCCAAGGGACAGAGGTTCTCACTCAGGGAGAACCCACATGTCCGGACCTAACCCAGATGCAAACATGAACTTGGCAGACACACGTAGATGCCTCTCCTCCAATTCCGTGGAAGAAGTGAAGGAAAAATATCACTTGACAACCATCATAGGCCAGGCACTTTGCCTAGAGCTCTCCAGGTATTTATTTTCACCTTCAGTTTCAAACCAATTGTGAGGCAAAGACATTATTTTCCCATTTCATAGAAAACTAAGGCTCAGAAAAATTAAGCGTTCAGCCCAGGATCACATGCTTGGAAAATGGCAGAGGGTTCCTGACCCAGATCTTCCTGTGCACTCACGCAGTCTTCTTCATTCTCACATACAAATGCACAACAGACCCACACACACACAAACCAATCCATGCCCTCGAGACATACAAAACCCCCATAGAGCTTACGCTCCTTGAGGGCAAGGATCTTTATTCTGCTCACTGATGTATCCCTGCCGTCTGGAAAGGCATCTGGCACAGAGGACACACTTGGTAAATACTTCATGGCTGCTGGTAAATGAGTTGAATGAGCACAAACGTATGTAACACTAAACTATGCACATCCACACACACACACGTGCACACATAACACACACACTCATTCCCTCAGCTTCACATGCACTTACAGACACATCAAATTCACCACCTGAAAGGAGATCCCAGGGGAGGGGCCCCCAGCTCTCAGAGCTGCTCAGGGGGGCCTGCTCCTGGAGGGTGACCTCAGGCTCATGGGCCTGCAGCCGGTCTCTCCAGCCTCCCCCCAACCCCGAGCAGGCAACTGGCTTCAACACAGCCCGCCCCCTTCTTTCCCCAGCTCAGTCAAAACAAAGAATTCTTCTGCAAGAGTTTTGCTAAGAGAGAAAGCAGAGAGAAATAAATCAAGAAACTGCAGGCTCCCGAGGGAATGAGTTGACAGAGTCCGAGTCTTCTCCTAAGCCATGCCCTCCAGTCTGGCCTGGGCCTGGCTCGGCCACAGGGTGCTTGGCTCCTGGAGCCCCAGCCCGGCTTGGAGGCTCTGCCAACAGCTTGATGCTGGGCCTGAGGGAGGAGGGAGTTGGCGCATCTGCTCAATGTGTGGGATTCTCTGTCCCTCCAGAGGGACAGCTTCTGCTTTCAGGGCATAGACCCTTCCACCACGCTGGCCTGGAGCAAACTGCAATTTTACATGCTCCTCTCCATCTGTTGTGTCCTGGGCTCGTAAACCAGGCTGGTCCGACCCAACTTACTCAGCTGAAGTGTGTCAGTCCCTTGCTTAAAACCCCAACCACCTTCATTCCGTAGAGCCTAGGCTCTGCGTGGAGCGGCTCCTACCTACCTCTTGGCCCCTTCCCACTCCACCCCTTCACCCAGCCTCCAGGCGCATTGACAGAGCTGTGCTGATGGCTGCACCAGAGCCCACGATGCCAAGGACTAGATACGGCCAACGACTCCAGAGCAGACCCCAACATCACCAAGCCCTCTGGATTAAAATGTAAATTCTGGGGGCACCTGGAAGAGGGGGGTTCAGTCAGTTGAGCACTGGACTCTTGATTTTGGCTTGAGTCATGCATGATCTCAGGGTCTTAAGATCAAGCACCATGCTGGGCTCAGTGGGGAGTCTGCTTGATATTTTTCTCTCTCCCTCCCCCCACCCCCTGCTCATTCTCTGGCTCCCAAATAAATAAATAAATCTTTAAAAAAAAAAAAAAAAAGTAAATTCTGAGTCTGCCCAAACCCTGCTGAATCAGAATCTCTGTGGTTGAGGCCCAGAATCCAGCACTCTTTTTTTTTTTTTTTTTAGATTTTTATTTATTTATTTGACAGAGATCACAAGGAGGCAGAGAGGCAGGCAGGGAGAGAGAGAGAAGCAGGCTCCCTGCCGAGCAGAGAGCCTGATGCGGGGCTCTATCCCATGACCCTGAGATCATGACCTGAGCCGAAGGCAGAGGCTTTAACCCATTGAGCCACCCAGGCTCCCCGAATCCAGCACTTTTAACAAGCTTCCCGGGCAATTCTCACACTCCAGAGTCCAAGAAGCACACCCCAGATCTACCAAATTCCATACCTATCCCCCTGCATATATAATAATAACAAAAACATTTATTGAGCACTTACTAGGTGCCAGGAGGCATTTTCGCGTCTCAGCTCCATGAACCCTCCTGAGACTGCTGGGAGGGAAACACGTTCTACCCCCACCTTCACACTAACTTGCCCCAGCGCCCACAGCTCTAGGTGGGAAGGACAGGAATCGAATCCAGGCCCCGTAACTTCCAAGCCTGCATGGGAGCCACAACCGCCCTCTTTCTACGACAGGGCAGGGTGCTCCTACCCTCCCCGCGGACTCTCAAACCGACCACACCACATGGACTAGGACCCTCGCCTCTCAGAGCCGTTGACAAGAGGAGACAGAGGCCAGGGCATTTTCGAAGGCTCCTGCTTTCTTTCCCACCCCAAGTCTGGCATACACAGACCTGAGCCGAGGGAGCCAGCAGCCACAGCCAGCGGGGCCCGGGCGTTGGCGAACCGCGGCTCCAGGGCTCTGGCAGCGCCCACGGGCCCTGAAGCTCAGCCCTGCCTGCCGCAGTGCTCGTGCCCGCTAAGGCCTCGACTGCCGGGTTTGGGGGGCGGGGGTCTGGACCCTGCGCACCAGCCTCCGCGGGCCTGGCGTGTCCTGGCTCCCCAAGACCAGCGCCCCTGACAGGGCCCTCCTGGAATGCTGCAGCTAGAGAGCAGATGTGCTTGCAGCTCTCTCCAAAAACTAGTCTTCTTAGGAATCCTGCCACGGCCCCGGGGAGGGGGGGGGGGGGGGATTGGAAAAACAACTGAAATACCATAACGCAGAAAAGTGATCCAAATAAAAAGCAGCAACTGTGTATCTGGAAGGAATAAACCGAGGAGGAGAGGCGCAGAGTCGAGCAGCGTGGCCACGTGGCCACGGGGCTGCCAACCT